>CADEHL010001140.1:0-205000 GCA_902827135.1 Harpagifer antarcticus | reverse complement strand
AGCCTTTAGATAGTTTCCAATAACAACTCTTGAGTAATGGTATTAACAGGGTGTTGTTTCACCAGCTGCTGTTCCCATACATATGCTCCATTCAACACACTGTGAGCTGTGGTTGGTTGACAGCTATGTTAGTGAGGCACAGGATGGATGGTTTGTTCATATTGAAAAACACACTTCCCCTTCTTCCTGTCTTTCATTCCCCTTCAGCAATCTCTCCTATAGTACTCCTTTGCCCCCCTTTCCTCTCTCCCACCTCCTCTCTCTTCTCATTCATGTGATGCGGAGGTAGTGTAAATGATTTCCTGATACAACACTGACCTCCATGTTTTCTGTGTGTTTGTCCCTGCAGGCCTGTGGCAGAGGGTCAGAGCTCCATCATGGTGTCTCTAGCTCCTCCATCTTCCTCCGACGCACCGTCTGCTCTCCGTCCAAACAACTCGCTCTCCAACCGCAAGCCGGGAGTCCTGCCTGCCAACCTGGAGGAGATGAAGGTAGCTGCAAACCCCCTCACTGCACATCTTACATTTATATTCAATATTCAATCAATCAATACTGGACTTCACAGTTTGTACAGAATATCAGTATGACAATACGACACCCTCTGTCCTTGGACCCTCACATCGTACAAGGAAACACTTCCGGAGAAACCCCCAGTTTAAAGGGGAAAACACTGGATACTGATCTGTATCACCCTCTTACATTTACATTTGCATTTGCAGGTGGCTGAGCTGAAACTGGAGCTGAAGCTGCGCGGCCTCCCCGTATCGGGAACTAAAACTGATCTGATCGAGCGGCTGAAGCCTTTCCAGGAGAACCACAACACCTCCGCTCCGAGCAACAACTCTATCTCCACCACCAACATGCAGATGGAGGTCAAAACCAGTGTCCTTTCTCCACATGAGAACATGAACCCAACATCGCCACTCTCACCAATCCCCTCCGAGCGCTCCACCCAGGACGGAGGAAAACCTGAGACTCCGTCATTTGAAACGCACATGGTGACCTCCAACTGGACCCCCACCTTCCAGTCTTTCCAAATCCCCCAGGAGAAGGACAGGCGGCTGCACGAGAAGGAGCAGCAGATCGTGGAGCTGATGAAGAAGCTGGAGCAGGAGCAGAAGCTGGTGGAGGAGCTGAAGATGCAGCTGGAGGTGGAGAAGAGAGGCTGCTCAGCTGACTCTCCCACCGTCACCTCTCTACCTGCCGTGAATCTCCTGAACTCTAACGTGGTCAAAATGGAAGGAGCACTGCTATCAAACTGTGCATCCACCACTGCTACCATCCCCAATCAGATCCTGGGCTCCACCTCTCTCTCTCCTCGGCCCACCGTGGTGAAGTTGGAGGATCTGACTGTTTCCTCTGGGAAGCCGATCCAGATTCAGACCCAGACGCAGCTCATCTCTCAGATCCAGCCCCAGATCACCAGCAGGAGTCCCAAACTGCAGACCCAGCAGTTCTTCATCAGCCACCAGGGCAGGGTTGTGCCTCAGACGCTGCTGACCTCCACCGGACAGGCGGGGACTCAGATCCTCCTCCCAGTGTCGCTGCCTAGCAACGCAACTGCCATCCAGCTGCCTAGCAACACCGTAAGCCTGCAGGTGAACAGCAGTAAAGTCTTTATTGAGTGTTTTTTAAATGCCATTTTATAATATGTGTCTTAATGTGTTATATATGACTGTATATCGCAGGTTTTTAATTCGTGGTTAAACAGTTACAATACTTATCTAAAATAAATGGATGAACAGTTTAGATATTTAGCTTGAAGTTATGAATAGCATTTCAAATTGGAAGCTAAAATGAATGGTTAAACATTTCAAATAGTAAGCTAAACTAATGAAAGTAGGTATATGACGTTTTGCTGGGTGTCCCATGCATGCTAGTGGCGTTTCTTTATAACCAATCGGTTGTCTGCAGTGTTTTGACTCCACCTTCTAGTACTGGCTCAGCTTATTATAACTTTGATTGAGGTGGCTCCGAAAAAGCACAATCCTAAAAGTACTAAAGTATCTAAAAATAGCTGGATGAGTTGAGCAGAGACCTACATGCAGTGGAATTGCAGCATTAGATCACTGTTGGAGTGTGTTCTCCAGCTTTAGGGCTTTACAAAGATGTGTAAACTCACAATTATGTTCTTCCATCCTCTCCCATGATCTCAGCCTGTTCTGCAGACCACAGCCCAGAATCCAGGCCTGGTGCACGCCTCGGGTCCTCAGCTGCAAACCACTAAGATGGATGCGTCACCGAGGCAACAGTTAATCAACAACAACAACTCCCTGCTGCAGGTCAGAACCTCAAACAGCTGCATTCGTGTGAGAAATGTTGCTGTGTTTAACATTATGAAAGGTCATCAGATACAATTACTAGAGCCTGATAATAGAAAAAGTTAGATAGTTGGCTAAAGTAGAAGTAACGGGTATAAAAAGACTTATTTTAAAGATTTTAAACTCCCTCCTGTGCCTCGACAGACTCTGACGATGTGCAATAACTCTTCTGGTTTGGAGAACCAGGCGAGGCCGGATCTGAGTCCCCAGAGTTTCCTGAGAAGCTCGCCCGACAACAGAGTCTCTCCACGGGCTTCCCCCAACAGCCACACCTCCAACGGACCCCTCAGCAAGGTACCTTCAGTCTGTACTATAGCTGTATACTGTTATATTGAGACATTTGCCCATCGCTTAGACCATTTTCCACATTTTTCTATACAGCTTTTATTTGTATTTAGTTATTGTGCATATTTTATACTTTTTCACAATATTTTGTGTAGTTTTCTTAAATAAAACTTACATTTTTAATTCAGAAATATTGTGTTTTTTTTCACATTATCTCTGGTAATTAATTTTCCTTAAAACTTCCTCTTTTTTTTATTCAGATATTTCTATAATATTTGTATTATAATTTTCTTTTTAGATCTCTTATGTAGATATTTCTTGATATTTTTGTAGTTGCTTTTATTTTAAATGTAATGTCTCTTACTATGTTATGTGTTTTTTACTCTAAAGCAAATCCCTTTTATGTGAAAACACACAAAAGAAACTGATTCTGCTTTTTTAGGTAATTAACTATTTAATGTAACCTGTAGTTAGTTCAGGGTTCTCGCGGGGAACCAGTAATCACTAACTTTGTTTCCTCCGGCCCCTTATCAGAGAACACCCAGCTAGTAACCTAGCAACCAACCAAGCTTCAGCTAGAGGCAGTCAGAAACTCCGGTATCTTCGAATCTACTTACAAATGAATATGGGGAGGTGCAAGTTCAACCGTATTTGGTTGTAAAACATTGAATTTAGTGCTCGGTTGAAACCAGTGGAGGGGAACGCGTTTGAAGCACCTTTTGCAAACAAACGGTTAAACTCGGAACATTGGGGGTAAAGGCTTTTACAGTCTCACGGTCAGTCGGAGAAACACAAGGCCCAAATAAAAAATCAATTCCAAACGCCTTCCATCTCTTCTTCTTTCGCCAACGCTTCGTGAGCATCAATTGTATCCAATGTAGCGTTAGCTAGTGCAGCAGCAGATAATGTAGCGTTAGCTAGTGCAGCAGCAGCTAATGTAGCAACATATGCTGTTATGTTCAGTCATCGTTCTTATGTTGAACGTGAATACATTTACTTTGTATGCAATGATGGGACGTATTTCTTCTTTCATAGCAATTTTCCTTCATACTTTCTTGCCGTGAAATAGGTCTTAAATTCTATTGAAAGTGGTCTTAAAAGTCTTACATTTGAGTTGGTGAAACCTGTTAGTTGCTTTATCCCAACAGTTCTTAATACGCTTGTGTTTCTTCCATCTCCCTCTTTCTCCCTCCAGTCTCCTTCCCCCCAGCCGACCTTCATCCTTCAGCACAACTCTCTGGTTACTCAGCCTCCCAAAACAAAAGAGCCCCCCCGCTACGAGGACGCCATCAAACAGAGCCGCAACATTCATTTCAACAACATCTCACAGGTTGGATACATACCACACACACACACACACACACACACACACACACACACACACACACTTCAGAATATACAAAAAAAGGGTGGAAACGTAAGATGCTATTTCAGTTTTCCAGCTTTGAAGAATGTGTCTTTGTTGTGCAGATATAAGACTCTCAAACCCATTGACTGTCGTTCCAGGTTCCCACAGCAACCAGCCAGCAAATGGATGACCTGTTTGACATCCTGATAGAGAGCGGCGGTAAGGAGGCGCACATATAAACAGACATATACACACCCAGAAAAAACCTCGTAGTCATGGGGAAAGGATGAGGACGTTTGGAGACATTACAGCTTATTGTCAGCTAGTTGTTATCTTCATGGTCAACTTGTATATTCTCTACTTTTTAATACTGTTTTATTTCTATTTTGAGATCTTTCATTTGTATAATTGTCTCTTTTAATTTTTACTTATGTTGTTTATGCTGCTGCAACGCAAACATTTCCCAATTTGGTATCAATAAAGTACATCTTATCTTATTGTATTCATCAGACTAGACTATGACTGATATCGGCCTCTTAGATATTGATGTTGTCTTGGTTACCATCACCGAGGCTCTGCAGTTACCACAGGGTAATGGGAAGAGTGATGAGGAGTAAAAACACATCTTCCTTTATTCAGCTGTAACACGTAGCATCGAGGTCTAAACTGTAAGCTATTGTAATGGATAATTCATATTAAATATTAAGCTAAAAGGGATGCAATATTTACCTTTTTAATTCATGGATTAACAGTTTAACACTTATGTTGTGTTCCGGTCTCAAGCTAAAATGATATAATAACTACGCTCTAGTTTTTTGTATCGGAACCAGTCTTCATGATTTCCTCTAACACATATATAAACACTACAAAACTGATTTTGACCATTTTTGCCAAGTCTGAAGGTCTCTAAAAAAAAAGGTATAATTTGGTGTTGGGGTCTGGGGAGACCCAAGCCCCCAGGAAGTGCGCCGGACTCTGAGGAAAATATTCGTTGTGGCCAAACGGCGGTACTACACTTCCGTATCAGTCGCTGGGCCCGGAAACACTTTTTCCCATTGACTAACATTGGGAAAGAGACGTCTGTTAATAAACTACCCAGTATGAACGTTTGTATAGCCCTTATTAAAAACATTCGTTCCTCAAGTTGTAAAATGTGCTAATAACGTTATTCTGAGAGTTATTTTCCTCGGCATTAGGAACACGCATCTAACCCACGGGACCGCGCCGCCCGGCACGTTCATGTTACGTGTTCAGTACTACATGAGTTTTACCTTTACCCATGGATGCACAATAACAACGGATTATATGAATACTTTCGTGACGTTTCGCTCTCTCAAAAGTTGGACCCTTTTGTCTTCATGCGCCAATGAGCAACTCTCATAGGAATGAACGAGGCCCCGCCTCCCACGCTGAATCCAGTTCTTATTATACATCCATGGGGAGACCCAGCAGAATTGTTTTGGGTGACTCGAGGTCAAATTTGGCCCAATCAAGATTCATCTTTGACTTTAGACGCCCCTCCCCCTCCGCCTTCATCAACTGTAACAATCATTGTTCTCAACATGCACCTGGTCTTGTGTGGATCCGAAACCTTAGACGCTGAAGACATAACAAGATATAACAAAATAGAAACACAGACAAGTGCTATATAAATAAACTTGCCTTGTATCTGTCTCTGAGTCTTAGTGTCCCGTCCTGAAGACATGTTTCTTACGATTTGGATTTTTAAAAGTATGCAGTCTTTATAGGAGCAATGTTTGCACTTTACTAATAACACATCTCTCCCCCCCCCCCCAGAGATCACCCCCTTCACGCAGCAGGACCCTCAGGTGTCTCTCTCTAAAACCCTCCCGGTCACCGCCAACATCTTCACGCTCCCCGTCAGCACGGCCGTCTGCAGACCCCTCCCCCAGGTGCAGGTGGCCCCCCCGCCCGTCCAGAGCCCCCCCCCCCCTCTGCCCCAGCCTCTCCTCTCTGGCCACAGACCACCAGCTGGAGGCCTTCCTGGAGAAAACTCTGGCTGAGACGTCACCGGCGTCTGACCCGAGGACCAGAGGCCTGATGGAGGAGCTGCAGGCCCAGCTGATGGAGCAGCAGGTCTTCTCCCCCATGGACACTTCAGACCTCTCCTTCTGTGACTCCTCCTCCCCCTCCTCGCTCCACTTGGGCCTCTCTGATGCGGGCCTGGACAACATGGAGTGGCTGGACCTCACCCACATAACTCCTGGGTCTGCCGGGGCGCTCACTCCTCTGGGGATCCCCTCGGACTTCCTGGACCCTCAAGACCTGCAGCTGCACTGGGAGTAACGGGAGAGAAAAGGGAGGGGGGCAACAGCTGAGCCGGGAGATAAAAGCTGGTTGGACGAAAAGAGGCGGTAAAAGATTGAGATTCCAGATTTTAGACAAGAAGGGACAACATGGCGTTCCCGTGCCATTCCACTTTCACCACTACATCCATAATACTACTACTAATAAGACTTCCTGGACCCTCAAGACCGGCAGCTGCACTGGGAGTGACGGGGGTGAGGAAGACAGGGAGGTAACAGCTGAGCCAGGAGATAAAGCTGGATGGACGAAAAGAGGCGTAAAAAGGTTGAGATTCCATATTTTAGACAAGAAGGGACAACATGGCGTTCCCGTGCCATTCCACTTTCACCACTACATCCATTCATACACGTGTAATATTCCCACTATCCTGCAGTATGAGCTGCTGAACAGGCACTGATTGAAAACTACACTGGGAGTGACGGGGGAGAGGAAGACAGAGAGGTAACACCTGAGCCAGGAGATAAAGCTGGATGGACGAAGAGAGGAAGATATGTTCAGCAGCTCATACTGCAGGAAGAATAGCCTAATGCTAATGCTAGTGCTAATGGGGATCCTAATAAAGAACAAACAGCCGGTAACAGGTTGAGATTCCAGATTTTCGACGAGAAGGGACAACATGGCGTTCTCGTGACATTCCACTTTCACCACTACATCCATAATATTCCCACTATCCTGCAGGATGAGCTGCTGGACAGGCACTGGTTGAAAACTAGCAGCAGTTTGCACAAAAAGGGTCTAAATTACGACATCACTGAAGTCACCATAAGACTTTTATTGTCTGATGAGATGAGGAGGTGGAGCCAAATGATCACTGGTAGCATGGACTGTAAATACTCTTTAAACCACACTAATACAACTTAAAGGATATTATCGTTTTGCTCTACTGGAGGTTTGGCTGGTTGGCTTTCAGTGTGACACTTCATTTGACTGGAGGTGAGAGTGGTGTTTCCACTGAAGCTAGGTTATAAAACCGGTGATTACAACCCAGGGAGCTCATATAGGCCTGCCACGATAACTACTTCTGTCGGATGATTTTACTCTCCAGGAAATAACTGAAATAAACAATATTTCTGTTATTTTAAGACCATGTTATGCCATAAGGTGTAATGACGGCAGGGTTTCCCCACACATAGACTTTACTTGAGCGGGCCGCCCGGGTATATTAACGTCCGCCAAAGTATATTTAGCGACCCATTTAGGTTTCATCTTTTTGTATCCGTCCGCGAGCACGACGCCATCTGCGATCGATTAACTACCCCTGCTGTACCTGTTTGCTCTGCTATCGCGTGAAGGGTCTGCTTTATGCGCTAACTCCGCTGCGAGGCTCCGGCGAACAGTTCCCCCCCCCCCCCCCCCCCCCCCGGAAATATAAAAATACCGGACGATATAATAATAATAATGAAACAAAAATGATTAAGGCCATGTCAATATATTGTACTACAGGTCAACAACATACAAATAATCCAAAGTCACGTGCATATTTCGCATGATGTATGGATAACGTGAAATTCATGCTCATCAGTTAAAATGATAACTTGGAAAATAATCTAAATAATGTCTACATATATCGTACGATAAATCAATAACCAAAAAATGATCGAGGCCATTTCGTACGATAGCGTAACAATTATCCAAGTCTATTGTGAATAGTGGATAACCTATAGAGTGCCCATACAGCAAAACATAAATCCGTACCTTACGAATGATAATATCCACACATCGTACAATAAATTGGTTAGATTGTTATCGTGACAGGCCTACGCTTATATTCTCAATGATAATAATGAGTTGCCCTGGGACATCAGTGCAGCCTGGTTTATTAACCACTTCCCCTGAAGGAGCTTGAATCTGAGGAGCTGGACCTTTTTAAAGAGATTCTCTCTCTCTCTCTTCTCTGCTCACACTGGTCCAACAAACTGTGCGGACTCATCTGATGTGTGTATCAGATGCGACTGTTTCCTCCTGCGGTTTCTCCTGATGAACCAATGACTCTAAAGACTGACGACAAGGAGGAGCAGGATCCTCAAACTCCGTGAGAGCTATGCACTTAAAGAGGCGGAGGGATATCTGACGGCGCCTCGTCACCTCAGAGCACGGACGCCTGATCTCTGAAGATCACGCAGCCGGAGATACTGCAGTTGGTGTCCAAGTATATCACTTTGAATGTAATTTAAAACAAAATGGGACTACACTCACAAAGTTGGCAGCTTGTTTTACTCGTGAACTGACAGAAACGGTGGAAAGGGAACAAATATCAGTTTATGAGAGTCGGCTGCGGTCGAACTGTCTTTTATTTGCCAACTTAGTGAAATAACATGGAAGTATTGAGTCCACATTCAAAGGAAAGGAGCTTTAATGCTTCCCTTTTCATCCCTTTTAGCTTAGGGTACAATGGACCATCCCAAACCAAAACGACAGCAAGCGCATGCATCGCCTAATTACGTAGCCTAAAATAAGAGCAGGCGAACTCTCCCAAGCATCTTTCCCTGTAATTTTCTTGCTTTCTATCGAGGAAAAGTGGTTAGAAATACTTATAGGACTATTCGACAGCAGCCATGGAGAGAAACTTCCAGAAGAAGTGAAAACTGCGAGTTATAAGGAATAGAAATGTCTTTAGGGGTGTGTGTGTGTGTGTGTGTGTGTGTGTGTCCTAGTATTACTATACTTGTGGGGACGTGACTGTTTACACAGTCACGTGTGGGGACTCGCCTCCCTTATGGGGACAAAATGGAGGTCCCCATGAGGGGAATCATTAATTTAGGTTGAAGACTTGGTTAGGGTAAGGTTAAAGGTTAGGGTTAGGCATGTGTTGGTTATGGTTATGGTTAGGATAAGTCTCCAGGAAATGCAATGTCCCCTGAAGTGATGTATACATGGTGTGTGTGTGTGTGTACGTATGTGTGTGTACGTGTGTGTGGACTTGTCTTCCCGTCTTCTGCATGTCTCTGTGTGCATGATTGTTCTAGCGTCGCCCACAAGTTGTCTGAAGATAAAAGAGCTAATATCTATGAAATGAAATCTTTTGCTAAATCCAAAAAAAGAAAAATATTCCAAACTTCTCTCTTCACCTCGGCTTCTGATGACTGTTTTTATCTGTGTGTTGTTCGGTGTCCTGCAGACGCACACACACACACACACACACACCTTTGAGGTGTAATACACAACCAAGAGGGCTTAGCTACTTTTAAAGCTGTCATAATTGGATTTTTTTTTTTAAACATCCGACTTGCTATTTTATCTCAAAAGTAAGGAATATTTCGTTTTAGGATGTTATTTTGCGATGTATGCTTCCTGTATAGCACTTTTAAATCAGATTTAGTTCAGAAATTGTCCGTTTTTTACGCTTTAAATCACATTTCCAGTCCATTTGAACCTCTTCAATCAGTCATGTCCACGGGCACTAGGGGGCGCTGCCTCTCCTCTGGTGTGGCACATTTTCAGGGTCATTTCTGGCAGGAAGTAGAGTCACATCAGGCTGCTTTAGTACATTTTAAATCAATGTATTTTCTGCCTTTTGTATTGCGGAGTTGATGCTCTTACTGCTGCAGAGTCCATCATCAAATCCACATCATTTCACCAACTGCTTCCTGGGCTTTGTTGTTGTTTGTTTGTTTGTTTGTTTATTTTCTACACATGTTGTGTTAAAGCGACGGTTGGATACCCGTTCAGAGCGGACCTATCTCCTGATGTTTGGACCCAGGTTTAGCTTTTCTATTCCCATTAATGCGAGATGTAAATCTCACACAGGACGACGAGGAAGAATCACTCATTGGTTCCTGTGTGTCGTAGAAGAGATGAAGTATTTGAAGTCACTTTTTACAGCTGTCGCATTTGATATTTAGTTGCCAAAAAAAGGCAGAGGAACATTATCACACGTTTGTGTAATAATTATTTTATTTTTCAGGGTGAAAATGTAAACGTTTATCTTGTTTTGTGTAAAGAGGATTTATTTTGGGTTGATTTCTTTCATATCAGACGAACATCTTGGCTGGGGAAGATTTAGTTTGTGACACCACTTTCCATACAGGGAGGGCAAGAAGCAATAATGGCTGCTCTCCCTTTTTATACTGTACTGCATGTCAGGTCCTGCCTTGATCTTTTAAAAAGCACTTAACACCCGAGTGGTTTGTCCAATAACCTTCTTCATTTAGAAGCTTCATAGTTTCCTGTTTCTCCTGCACCGTGTAACGCTAGTCAGACAAGAAGACGTTTTAGTAAAAATCCATTTATTTTGGGGACATTTCCATCGTAGCAACGTCTCCTCTCCGCCTCCTCGCCCATGCCATGCCTCTTGTTTGTATGCCATATGTTTTGCACATTGTGTACATATTTATATAGATGTAATGCATATTTTTCTACATGTGTAACATCCATGGGTTCTCTATTTTGTACATAAAGATGTATATATATAAGTACTGTATGCCTTTACGTGTCAATAAACTGTGGTGTACTGTGACCGCCTCTAGACGTTAATGAGCCAAGACGCGTGAGAGGAAGCCACAACATTTAAATTGTGTTCCAGCTGTGCATGAAAACAGTTCTTTGTCAGGACGGATGAAACACAAATACGTGTTTGCATATATCCATCAAAGCATTTCCATGTTCGTCTGAGATAACGAATGTTCCCAGATATATTTCCCTATACTGAGGAAAGCGCTCATAAAGGTAATTAGTTGACGGCACACTGGGATCCTAGATAGAAATCCTAATATCAGCAGCAGAAGCACTTTGAACTTGTTTGGAGGTCACATTAACCCTTTGAGACCCGCGGGGGGGCGATCCCAAATATCACGTGGTGTTCAAAGCGTCGTAACTTCTCAGCTGTTTGAGCCAGAGACATGCCGTGCGTTTCCTCTTAAACTACAGAAACGGCTATTCATTGAGAGGCGTTTACTTATTTCGATGATAATAAAGTTTGTGCAATTTTCTGTGTTGAATGTTTCTTTTAATGTTATGTTTAGAAGTTATTTTCAATGAAATAAGTAAAAAATTCAAGCTCCATTTCTTTAAATTATTTTTTTATTTATCCCCTGTTATAGTGTAAGTCTCTTATGAGTGACATATATCATTAGCTGAGGTTATGCTGATTTCTGGGATGTGTAAAACTTGCCAAACACGGAAATGTCCTCTGTGGGTCTCAGAGGGTTAAGGGGTTTTGCAATGTGATCAACGCAGCTTTTCACCTCCATCAGTTTGGTGGAAGACAACAGGATTCCCACCACAGAAGAAGAGCAATTTCCTGCTTTACGAAACCCATATTGTGTGCAGTGCTTTGAATGGTATGTTGCGAGCTTAGAGAAGTATTAAAGTGCATCATCTACTGTAGCGAACACATTGATTATGAATAAGTACTTGATCTAATTCCCCCTTAAAAACATCCCTCAACTCGTCCACACATCAGTAAAGTGAGCAGTCCTTTGCATTGGCAAGCTTAGAGATGTAAGTCCTTGCTCTGCAGAGATCCTGGTAGGCAGGCGTGTGAAACAAACACAGAAAGTCAGGGCCTTAAGTTATCGGAGCCTCTGGAGTTCTCTGCCAGCACTGTAGTCCCACCCAGGAAGTAAAGCCTGAATATGCTAAATAGTGGTGTCACTCAAGCACAGAACTTTGTGATTTCACTGTACGGATCACACCAGTGCTGTTATTGAGTATCCTTCGTGTCACATTGGCGCGTAGGTGTGTATCTTTGCCTGGCAGCGGGGACACATGTGTTGCACGTTCTTGAACCGGTCGTTGAAGAAAGGGATGAGACAGCAGCCGAACACACACCTGTGGAAGGAAGAGAAGTAACAGGGGGAGATCAAAGGTCTATCTTTGCAACAGGAAAGCTCTGCAATGATCACTGGTCTTTAAAGGTCCCCTATTACACTGTTTTTATCAATACGTTATAGGTCTCAAAACATGTCTCTGAAGTGTTTGGCTCCAAACACCAAACAGATCATTACAGCATTACAGGGTTACCTTGGTTGCTGATTGGCTAATGGTTAATCAAGACAACACATCGTTATGACATCATAAAGTGGTCAAAATCTGATCAGCTCATTTTCAGACTGGTTTTTATAGAAATGGATCAAAAAGAGAGAAAATCTTTGTTCCTGAAACTTTCAGAGTCTCTTTCCACAGAGGGGACACATGTTGATGTAGAAGAGACATGGAGAAGAGGGGACACATGTTGATATAGAAGAGACATTAAGAAGAGGGGACACATGTTGATGTAGAAGAGACATGAAGAAGAGGGGACACATGTTGATGTCGAAGAGACATGAAGAAGAGGGGACACATGTTGATGTAGAAGAGACATGAAGAAGAGGGGACACATGTTGATGTAGAAGAGACATGAAGAAGAGGGGACACATGTTGATGTAGAAGAGACATGAAGAAGAGGGGACACATGCTGATGTAGAAGATACATGAAGAAGAGGGGACACATGTTGATGTAGAAGAGACATGAAGAAGAGGGGACACATGTTGATGTAGAAGAGACATGAAGAAGAGGGGACACATGTTGATGTAGAAGAGACAGGAAGAAGAGGGGACACATGTTGATGTAGAAGAGACATGAAGAAGAGGGGACACATGTTGATGTAGAAGAGACATGAAGAAGAGGGGACACATGCTGATGTAGAAGATACATGAAGAAGAGGGGACACATGTTGATGTAGAAGAGACATGAAGAAGAGGGGACACATGTTGATGTAGAAGAGACATGGAGAAGAGGGGACACATGTTGATGTAGAAGAGACATGAAGAAGAGGGGACACATGTTGATGTGAAGAGACATGAAGAAGAGGGGACACATGTTGATGTAGAAGAGACATGACGAAGAGGGGACACATGTTGATGTAGAAGAGACATGGAAGAAGAGGGGACACATGTTGATGTAGAAGAGACATGAAGAAGAGGGGACACATGTTGATGTAGAAGAGACATGAAGAAGAGGGGACACATGTTGATGTAGAAGAGACATGAGGAAGAGGGGACACATGTTGATGTAGAAGAGACGTGAGAAGAGGGGACACATGTTGATGTAGAAGAGACGTGAAGAAGAGGGGACACATGTTGATGTAGAAGAGACGTGAAGAAGAGGGGACACATGTTGATGTAGAAGAGACGTGAAGAAGAGGGGACACATGTTGATGTAGAAGAGACGTTGAAGAAGAGGGGACACATGTTGATGTAGAAGAGACGTGAAGAAGAGGGGACACATGTTGATGTAGAAGAGACATGAAGAAGAGGGGACACATGTTGATGTAGAAGAGACGTGAAGAAGAGGGGACACATGTTGATGTAGAAGAGACATGAACAAGTGGACTTTGCGTAATAGGAGACCTTTAAAACATTTCTACAACTGAAAACACGCACCCTGTCATGGCGCACGTGCAGCAAATTATCCAAGTAGCTTCGCCCACCCTGCTGCGGGTCTCTGTGAGGACGACCTCCCCACAGCATGGACACCTCGTCTGCTCCGGGGTTTGGCAAAGACACTCCACTGACCGAAGAAATACAGGAAGAAGAACGGCATAACAAGACATCATTTAGAACGGGATAGAACATATCAGAAAAAACGACATAGGGTAAAAAACATACATTTTTCTCCATTCTTTGTGTGTGTGTGTGTGTGTGTGTGTGTGTGTGTGTGTGTGTGTGTGTGTGTGTGTGTGTGTGTGTGTGTGTGTGTGTGTGTGTGTGTGTGTGTGTGTGTGTGTGTGTGTGTGTGTGTGTGTGTGTGTGTGTGTGTGTGTGTGTGTGTTCTCTACCTGGAACCACTGGGCTTGATGGTGTTTCTGTAACAGGCTCCGGTGCCACTTCCTCCTTCTCCAGCTGGGGGGGGGGCAGCATGTAGATCCCCCCACGGGGACCCTCAGTGTTATAAGAAGGGGCACATGGGCCTGATTAAGACATTTCAGTCAGACCACTCACTTTAAACATGTTGTTAACAGCAGAACATAGTTTGTGTGTTGGCTCCGTCCCGGTGAGGCAGAGGTGGAACATCTTGCAGTTTAAATAGAGCGACTGATTCAGGAGTTGGTAACAACTTTGATATCTCGCTTTGAGCACCAGGAAAAGCGCTATATCAATCAAATGTGTTATTATTATTAACTTCCCCTAAAGCGTTTCCGAGATACTGCGTTCACTAGAATGAGACGTAGCTACTGAATACACGAACACATTCAACTGTTGCAACTAAAAGCAGAAAAGAAGCTATGTGCACAGGAAGCTGGGACGCCATTACTAAGTTAATATGAAGTTAATCATAGCTGCTTTAAAATGGCAGACTGTTCGAGAACACTTTCAGAATCAGAAACAGGTTTATTACCATAGGTTCACACGTACAAGGAATTTGACTTAGTGTCATGGTGCATACATAACGGTAAAACTAAAAGAACTATTTTACGAAAACTATAATAACATGAACAAATAAAGAATATAGTAAAATATAGCAATATTTACATAGAAATAGAATGGAATAAAACATGGAATAAAATGTGGCAGTAATAAAAAAAGAAGACATAGCCACAGTACACCGAGTACTTTTCACCCGTACTTTTCGCGTTTAGTTCCGTTAGTACCCCTGATGTCCCGTTCACACCAAAAAATAACTAAGTGCCGGGAACTTTTCACCCCATTTTTATAATCCTCGCATTAGCATTATTAGCATTAGCATAGTTTCGAATCATCTGCTCAGGGAAACAGAAAGCTGGATGATGTCAAACATTTCAGTCTTCTCAAAATGATTTAAAACACAAGGGGAACTAAGTGCTGGGAACTAAGTGCTGGGAACTAAGTGCTGGGAATTAAGTACAGCAAAGTACTTAATTCCCAGCACTTAGTGTGTGAACGCGGCTATTGTGTGCATTCATTTAATGCATTTTCCTACTAAAGCTGTAATCAGAGTGAAGGGTAACGTGCCTCCGTTGGCTGAGGGCTTGGAGGCGTTCCTCTGTCTCTCCATCTCCTCCTTCTTGGCCAGCAGCTGCTCCAGCTCCCTCCGGATGTTCTCCAGCTCACACAGCTGGTCGCTGTCCTCACAGGGCACTAACCCCACCAAACACACACACACACACACACACACACACACACACACACACACACACACACACACACACACACACACACACACACACACACACACACACACACAGGTTTACACACATTAAACAGATCTATAGCTGAGCATTACCTCAGACGAGAGGGCACACATCTTTAAATTACATTCTATTGTTTCTTTTCCAATTCTTCATGAATATTTCATTAAAAATGCAGCATTTGAACATTCTCTTTTTCCTTCAACAGCTTCCATATTTGGTGACCTAATGACCCCAAATGAATGTAGTATTGTATGACTATACTGGATCAATAAGACACACCTCTTTGAGTTAGATTTGAGTGTTTTTTTCTAATTTTAGATCAGACATATATTGAAATATGTGCCATCGTTAGGTCACATGAACGCTATTTAAAAGAAATATACTTTTAAAGAACAAATGCTGATGTGCTTTAATGAAATATTCCTATAAAATTAACTTAATTCGAATAAAGGATATGAAATGGACAAGTTAGCGCAGGCGTCTTGTGCCATTCAAACAGTCATTTATTGAGAAGTGAAACCATGTGGTTAAAAGTAAGCGCTCAGCTTTTCTTACATTTAATTTGACCTTTCTTTAATATTTGAACACAGTAAACACGCCTCAACGTTGATGAGATAGGTAATAACAGACACACAAATCATTCTCAAAGCAATGCAGTAGCTGTCAATCACCACATACTAACAGGATCATTTGGGAACCGCTGAATTATTTGTGCTTATTAGTGTGGATTCATGACTCACGTTCCCCTGCGGTGGAGACGCCATCGTCCTTCTTCCTGAAGCGCTGCATCTCCAGCAGCATGAAGCGTCTGTTATGGAGCTGCTTGATGCGAAACTCAATGACGGCCTTTTGGGATTCGTGGTCCCCAGGCTGGAAACCATGTTCAAAATCCTGCTGCTGCTCTTGTTCAGGCATTAAAGTGTTCTTCCCGCTGCTCGGAGTCTGAGAGAAAGTATGAAGAATCACCTGGTCCTGGTTCATCCTGGACTAAAGACCTGAATCAAGGTGCTTTTGAAAGTAGTTCTACCCCACACTGAATCCTCAAATTAAATGGAAAACATGGAAACAAGCATCTGAATCCAGGTGTGAGTCCTTCTGGAGCGAATGTAGGTTTCAGAAGCCTAGTTTCGAATCATCTGCTCATGGAAACTGGATGTCAAACATTTCAGTCTTCTCAAAATGATTTAAAACACAACTAATCCGAGGCATTGCAAAATAGTCTCATCTAAAAGTTATATTTCCCATCGTCGACATGAGAAGCTTCAACACAGTCTGGATGTGACTCAGGGTGAAATGATGTAAACAGCGTGCACAAACAGATCAGATCGTAAACCATGCAAATAATACGAGCCATGCCGGGCCTCTGCAGGACAATGGACAGTGGCTGGCGTTCACAGGAACTCTGCTGCGGTCGTGTGCAAGGTGGTGACATTTTTTTTAATCAGGGTGATTTATTCCATTTTTATTTGTTAAACAAATTCCTCTTGTCTTGTTTTCCTGGCACTGTTTTTGTGGTTGTTAAGAATACATCCCAATGCGCAGTATGAGTTCACCTCAAAAACCAGATGATGTATTAAAGACTTTTAGCTTTTGTTATTAAAGGTCACCTATCATGCTATTTCTAGGCGATAGCATAGGTCTCAGATATATACAAATATATAAAACACATGTCTATGAAGTGTTTTGCTCAAAATACCAAACAGACCACCCATTCTAGCCACGCCTCATATCCCTCTATTTCACTTCCTGTTTCTAAAATGCTGATTTGGGTATAAAGCTTTAAAATAAAAATTGATACATAAAGAGGAGGGGGCTGAGCTCATGCGGGACCCGGCAGCTACCGTCTAAACTAAATGCTGCCGTGATGAAACGCCATATCATGGATTATCAAGGATCTGAAACAGTCTGGAGCTCAAAGGCTTTCTCTCTTGCCAGTTATACCACAAGGTGAGTTCCTTTTTACTTCCTGCTTCTTCACACACATGCTCTCCAGTACAGGTTAGCTCTGAGTGTTAGCGATGCTAACGTAAACACCGACCATATTACGTCCAAAACAGTCGGGCATTGTTTCTGATAGCAACGTTTCTGATTGGCCCGTGGGTCCACATTTCAGATATGACGTCATATCGGACGCAAATCTGGATCAGCTCCGTTGTTCCCCGTTTTTAGAGATTTTGGTACGGAGGAAAAGAGAGAGCGTTTTATTTTCTGATGCTGCGTGAGTTCCCCGACACACCGGGGACACATGTTGATGTAGAGAAGACATCAAAAGGTGCATTTTGCATGATAGGTCCCCTTTAAATTAAAAATAATACAGAGATATGTTAGACTACCAAATTAACTCAATCTCACTCAGACGTACTGACAGTTAGTGCCTTTTAGATAGATAGCAACACATTTAAAGACAACAGACATATTCTTTCAACAGCATGACAACACATTTTAAAATATGTGTTTATTTACTCAGAGATTTCTTATTTTCTGTGCTGTAAAAATGAGGGGAAGTGCAGTTTGTGTCACATTATACGCAGAATGTTAGAAAGTATATAAGTGCAGCTTGAAACGAGCACAAAGAGATATTTTGGTTTCTGTTTTACTTATTTAAGTTAGTACCAAACTACAACATTGACCACCATATCTCAAATATTCCTTTACAACAAAGCTTATCAGACATATTCAATTACCAATCAGAGAACATTCACAAACAACAATATCAGCCAGATACAGAAATAAATGGTTTCCATCTCTGATCAAAATATAATTTCTTACTTGGAATTGTGTCATTTCTTTAATTATGACATTTCCCTTACAACTAACAACGATACCTTTGACATAAGTTTACAGAAAAACCTCCCTACAATGAGTGTTGTAATGTGAGTAAATACTAAAGCATTATATCAATATGAATCAGTCATTATTGGCGTCAGTAACCCATGATAGGAATTGAATACAGACAAAGCTGAGTTCAAAGGTCGCAGCCACACTCAATACTTAAAATGCGAACATTTTCCAGTCGATTTTTTTCGTTCTAAATATAGCACAGCCCTCGTGGATGTGATAGTACACAGCGTACCGGTTTGTTCAACTGTGAAATGTGGCAGTTGGCCCCATGCAGCCACCGTAGCATCAATAACGCCCGCAGCCTGTGTGTACATCGGCAGAGCAGATGACGTCTGACCTATATTCAACACACTGAGTACACTAGGTATACACAGCTCAGGAGGAAAAACACTACTAATGATCAGTCTATTTATCATTTTTAGGTATATTTTAGAATAATATGTACAATTGTGTTTCATTCTCTAAACTACTGGGAACATTTCGACCACATTCCAAATACAAATATTACCATTTACAGGTTTTATTAGCAGAAATAAGTGTCTAAATAACACGAAATGTGCAGATTCAGTGAAGAAATAACAACAAATTACAATTAATTTGACTGATATTGCAATTGTGATATAAGAGAGAGTGACCATTATATAAAATGGTTGGTTAGCACTTCTCAGTATCACCCCACTTTATCAAATATTGCACGAACAGCGATTTGGATATTGCAAGAGTTTTGATTAATTGCGCATAGTTTGTGTTTCTGTATCAAAGAGGAAAGCATCACTTATCAATCTGTGTGTTGTTTGAGCAGCTGAACACTAGATGTCATTCTCTTACACTTTAAAGAGCAGGTCAGGCCCACAGAGGATTGAGACTTTAGTTTACAGGCTGACATCACCAGGATGCAGTAACAGACCTCCATCCATCCACCCATCTTTTCTTTCATTCATCCGTCAGCGTGCACCAACATGAAATATTAAAGAGCTTTGCACACGCTTCACATGCTTCTCTGTTCTAGTTTGTACACCTCTCTGTAATATAGGCTATCCACACACACATATACTCACACACCTAATATCTCAGCTGCTTATTTGATATCTGTGTGAGTGTGTTAGATGCACTCAGATGAAATAACAGTAAAGTGTGTGTAGGCCTATGCACCACCTGTCTGGGTATTAGTCACACAGTCACTGATGGTCAATGAGTTTCATTATTCATCAGGAAAATGTTCTCACATATCTTCAGACACTAATGGTACTTTAACATTAGCTCCTTAACCCGAAACAATTCAACATCATTATAAAAAACTTCATTTGCACAGCATCTTTCATACAGGGGGTGTAATTCAAAGTGTTTGGATATAAAGTAACAATAGAGAATAAGCATGTTTACAGGGCAAATAAAAAAAGCAATCCAATGAATCACAAACTAATCAGACTAAGGTAGCCTATGCTAACTAGCATGCATTAGCTTATGCGCTAGAAGGTACAGATTTAAATGCAAAGGCTATTGTTATATGCACAACAGCTACAGCATAATAGAATAAGATACAACAGCATGTTAAATGAATACTGATTACTAATAATCATTTAAATATGTGGATATGTTGTTGTCTAATGAATAACAAACAAAGGTAGCGTATGCTAGCTAGCAGGCGTTAGCTTGTGAGCTAACATGCTAAAGATTCAGAGGCTTTATCACATCCACAGCAGTAGTTGATGGCAATGACCCACACTACTCCATAATGCAATATACAGGACACTTAAGACATAGGCTACAAATAAATAAAATGTGGTAATAGATGTGCAAGGGAAATCATGGTGCTAATTTAATTCAGTAATAAGTTAAATATATAGGCTACATGTAAAAATGTGAATAACATAAAACAGAATGTAGTAATTAAATATTAGTAGAATAAATAGTGTATTTTTTAGATAATATATCAATATTTGGACGTGTGGAATGGTGTGCTATAGACATGATGAGAAGTGGTGAAACTGTACAGCGTTATAACAGGGATGTACCAGGCAATGATGTGCTGTTACCTAACTGATACACAAGTCCGTCTATCAAACGCCTTCATCTTAAACTAATCCATAACATAGTGTGATATAGGTCAGTGTGTGTTTGATCACTGTACTCTGATTTACAGAGAGAGAGAGGATTTAACAGACTGTCTCCTCTCATAGGACGTCTCACTGGTGATGACATACAGTCACTGAGAGGGTTGCGTCATCACTGGATTAGTGTGTCTGCGTGTGTGTGTGTGTGTGTGTGTGTGTGTGTGTGTGTGTGTGTCTGTTCATGTGTGCCTGTCCTCGTGAGCATCAAACTAGAATGTCAGTCGTAGTTTGACCATAATGTCACAATAATGTCAATCTTTTATTAAGCTTACTATTGTTTAAATCTTTTTTTAATCTTCAACATATACTGTGTACTGTTAGGGAATAATTTGCTTAGGTATTCAACCTTCGACCCAGTTCATCGTCTTCTCTCTTTGCTGTCTCCTTTCCCGTGGCATAGGTCTACGGCCTTGGGTATTGCTGCTATCTCTCTTAAGGAGGGGCAGCTTGGGCGCATTGTTGTTGCCAGTCTGTGACAGAGCACAAGCCGCCATGAGGTACTTTACTGTTCAGGGCACATTCTTTCCTGTGGACGAGAGCTCTAGTTAGATTCAGGGTCCATCAGTTAAAACCTCGAGCTGCAGAAGAGTTCTTCAGAATTGGTTAGGCAACTCGTGACACACCACCTGTCTTGTCAATTCTCTGACTGTAACTCAGAATAAACCGTCAGTGTTTGCCATCAAAGCTCCAGCTCTCCTCGCGTCGAGTCCTGTTTCCAATTGCTTCAGAAGTTTCTCCCACATGTACTATTTTTTTTTACATTTTACTCACTATCTCACATTTATTATCTACCCAAAGAGAGAGATTTGATCTTTTTTAGCTATAATAACATATTCTTTTGAATTATTTCTCCCATTAAATATCTACAAAAGGACACATTTGATATGTTTTACTGTTGTCTCCTCCAAGGAAAGAGGTGTGTGTGTGTGTGTGTGTGTGTGTGTGTGTGTTTACAGTATCTGTCTAAGCTAACCCATTGGCCTCATTCTTTTTGTTTTATTTATGACTCACTGTAAACTCAAGGATATGTATTTTATTCTCTGACATACAGAACGGTAGTTAGCAGTCAATGTCTTGTTCCTATTTTTCATTGCAGTAGTAGTACTTTTGAGTTATGACTTGTGTGAACCCTCAAGATCACTATCAAGTACAGATAAGGGTGTGTGTGGAGAATGTCATCACTGTAAATACGAGTGTGTGCAGTGTGTCACCGAGTGTGGATGTTCTTGTTCTCTTGTCACAACAAAATCATTGTTAGAAGCACTTCCTGCGCAGCGGCTCGCAGCTGGACTCACACTGTCTAACAGGACGAGAATTTGAACACACACACACACACACACACACACACACACACACACACACGCACACACACACACACACACACACACACACACACACACACACACACACACACACACACACACACGCACACACACACACACACACACACACACACACACACACGTTTGCTTGCTTTGTGTGAAAGATCACTGCAGCACTCAGACTGATCAGAGTGAGGAGGACAAGTGTGTTTGTGTAAGAGGAAAAGTAAGTGAGAGAGGAGAGAAACAGAAGGGGGGAGGAGGGAATAAAGAGAGTAAAAGCAGGGGGATAAGAGCAGGGTTCGAGTTATGTGGGAGCCAATGGGAGCTGAGCTCTCATAAGGAGGGGTCTGAGCTCCCACGGACGCAGTGAAATCATACGTCTGTGGAGGTCGCTAATACATGACCAACAACCATTATTTTAATCACAAATAATGCATGTGTCAATGTAATGAGTATTATGTACGTTAAGGAGGTAAATAGGCGAAAGGAAAAACACGTTTTCCAAAAGAACTACGCATCTCTGGCAATATGCCTGCGCTGCACCTCCAAGGTGCCTGTGATCTATGCCTGCGAGCGTGCTGCGCGAGCCGAGATGATGTGTTATGTGGTGTGTGTATTTGAACCTTTTCATATTTAAGTTTGTAGCAAGTAGAGGGCTGCTGTGTGTGTCTGTGTGTGTGTATGTGTGTTTTTAATGTATGAACGCAACGCTGCGCAAATGTGGGCCTGCCTCACACAAGGGGACTGCCTGTCTACATGATGTGGCCTGCCGACATGGCCACTGTCATACCGATCATCAAAGCCCTCGATTGGTCTCTGTGTGTCATTCAAGCTCGGGAGGGTGTGTGTATGTGTGGCGAGAGCGAGAGAGCGCGCGCAGCGATTACTTTTATTGTTGGGTTGGGTTTGTTTGGGTTGGGTTTGTTTGGGTTTCAACAACAAGGTGGAGGGAGAGCTCTGTACTTTCAGACTGAGAGCCTCTGATAACTACAGCTCAGGTGAGGTAAAGGACTCTGGGTGTTTAGATAGTTAACTTATTCAGTTATCTCAGTGGGTCTCAAACGGTTTGGTCACCATTTATGTAAACACATATTCCCATTTGAGGGGGGAGTGATTAGTAAAATATGCATGAATAAAAAGAAAAAAATGTTAAATAGGTGAAAAAAGGTAAGATACACTTTTAAAGTCTTTGCTGGTGCCTCAAAGAGGAGCAGGGCGGAGAGGAGCGAGACAGCTGAGGCTGGTTCAGGAGCCCAGACACACTCACAACTATAAATGAACCAAAAATAAATAAATGAACAAGTTTCAATGTTTCTTTAATATTGGTTATGGCCATGTTCTTATGATTATTGAAATGTATACAGTTAAGTTTCATATGGGTGTTTCCATAGTCTCTTTATTTCCCCCTCAAAATGCACCAGATTGATGCATGCCCCCGGACCCCCCTAGAGGATTCCAGATCCACCTCCACTTAAAATATGTTCACATGGATAGGTTCCTAAATACATTTGCAAACATTTTTTAAATAGTAACCCATGTCCATATGTTTATTTGTGGGTAGATTTAAGCTATAGGGCTATCACTATGAATCCAGCAAAATGGCACACAAAAAAAAACTGGTAGTGGCCTGGCTGAGTGTATAATACCCGGCCCGACTTATTGTCCCAGTCCGGCCTTGTGTGTGCGTGTGTTTGTGTGTGTGTGTATGTGTGTGTGTGTGTTTGAGTGTGTGTGTGTGTGTGTGTGGGCGTGCGTGCACACACACGTTAGTTTTAAAGACCCCCATAGAGCTCAGTTTATAACTGGAACCCTGGATAAGAGAGTTAAAAGAGGGCGAGAGGGGAAGTCGGGCACGCTGCCAGCATGCAGGTCTAATATGAGAAACGATTTCTGCAGCCGCAGCGACAGGCGAGGCACGATGGATCCAAGGCTGCATCAGAGACACTTCATCACACCCCCCACAGATGCCTAACACCACACGAGTTATGGTCACACACATATCGCTGCTGTAAATCATCAGCTCGCAACAAGAGGCTTATGTAACACAGCTTTCCTTTAACTACTCCGTGCAGGATCACTGAGCTGTAAAGATGCTTTTAAAAAACACACATCACCTCATTGTTGTGCCTTACAACCAAAGATAAATCACGGGGACAAATCACACGAGTTTCCCTGGTGTGCAGAGTCGTCTGTCTCACATGGATTGACCTGTCAACACCTCTGCTCACATGATCACCTGTTAGGACGCTGTTAAGCAAGATACATGCAGCAGTTGAACTCTTACTGATGTGTGCACTTAATCTACACTGACTTTTAGATACACTACTTCAGCTGGGAAGACTTTTCTAAGGACTTGCAAAGTGCTTTGAGGCATACAACAGGATGTTCTGTTAGTCCAGTGTAAATGTCAATCTTAAGGGATAAGGCTGGTACTATTTTGTTATCTTAAGCAGCCTTTCTCGAGTGATGGCAGTTTCAGTGGAATATCTTAACATTAAGTGGATGGATTATTACAGTATATCGTACACTATGTGTTGTTTGGCAAACAACATTCATGTCCCTCTCAGGACTAAACGTAACAACTTGGGTGATTTTATCTAGCGCCATAATCAGGTCAAAATGTCCCAACACTGTAGTTTATGACCCAAAAAGCTGCATAACTAAAGACATTCCCATAAGCCTCAGCAACAGATCCTTGTTCTATGGTTTGAATGTTGTCTTACGAAACGTTTTTGGGTTATTCTTTGTACATTTTGGTATGAGAGTCCAGTCACCAGAGCCCTGCAGTGCAGAACCAGTTGAGGCAACAAACCTACTTGGTTAGGTCGAGGATTAGATTGTGGGTTCGGTTCAAATCTCTAAAGAAGCTGCGTTAAATAAAGCTCCCATGTCATGGCCATTTCTACTGATCATAATTCCATTGTTGAGGTCTACTAGAATAAATGTATATTGTGAAATTTTCCAAACTCACTGGTTTCTCAAACAGCATCTCTGTATAATATGTGTATTCACTCTCTGTCCTACACGGCTTGTTGGGCCCCCCCCCCCCCCCGTGAGCCCAGTGGCCGTCTGCGAGACAGCGAGACACAGCGAATCCCAGCCCGAAACACACACACACACCCGCAGCCTGGCTGGGAGTGTGTGTGTGTGCCCAGGCTGAGTTCCGCGGTGTCTCGCTGTCTCGACGACCCCAAACCAGTGAGCCAGCTCACAGTGTCCCGCTTCTCGCAGCAGCGAGCCTCGCAACGTCCCGCCGTGTGTGTGTGAGGAAGTCCGCGGATTGGTCCAAACGTAACGGCTCCGCGGACGTTACGTCACTATACCCGAAATACGTCACGATACCCAAGAAGTAAACAATGGAAAAAGAGAAATGTCCAACGAGGCGTTCTGGGGCAGCACAGTCAGGTCTTCTCTGTGTTAGAGTTTTACTCGCTACAGGGTGTACTTTGAGGGTTTGTGACTCTGCAGACCGTCCACATGCAGACAAACCTTCATAACACAAGGGGACGGGTGATAACCAGAAAAGCATGACATGGGACCTTTAAGTACGAAAGTTACACAACACATAAGTCAATGTTGACTTTTGGTTTGACACGGGAAGTCCTGTATTTTTGGACACACCCGTTCCAACAACCTTCTTCCTGACATACTGTATTATATTTTTTACACTACCTCACTTGTCCTGGCTCACAATTACGTGGGTTATTTTTGTATTATAGTGCATTAGTTCAAATAGGTACACACAGAGTATGAGAACAGTCTGGTCTCAGCTGTTTGTGTTTAATGCTGATCAGCAAATGCTTTTATGCTAACACGCAAATTATTCACAAGACATCATGAAAGCTATTTAAATGGAGGAAATGTCTACTCATACTCATTATACTGTCTCCTATTTAAACATCGGTAACTACATACTTAGCTGTATGTTTGCATGTATGTTTGCTTTCTTCTTCTTTTCAACCTATTTTCCTTTGATGTACAATGTCGGTTCCCCGCGGGGATCATTAATGTTTCATGTAATCTAATCGAACCCCTGCTGTCACCACAGAGCCGGAGAGAAGCAGGACAATCCTTTTGGAAGTGAAGCAGACGGCCATAAGCTCATGATGGGTCGTAAAAAATTAACTGAAGGTATGAAGGAGCATGGGAATGTGACTGTGCCAGTTTAACGGGTAGTAAAATAGCTGATTATTAACTTTAAACGCACAATGTGTAATTTTCAGTCGCTGGGGAGAAATTGGTATTTCAACATGTATATTTTCGACTTTTTGAATGCTGTTTTATTTCGATTTTGAGATGTTTACATTTTAGAATTGTTTATTTTTACTCTTTTTAATTTCTCTTATGTGCAATGCCTTGACTTTTATGCTTCTGCAACGCAAACATTTCTCAAATTGGTATCAATAAAGTACATCTTGTCTTATATTATTATGCTTCAGGCAGTCAAAAGACAATTAAGTATATTTTAGTAATACAATTAAACCACTGTAAACATTGTAATATACATATTTTGTCCATTACTTTCCTTTTAAATCTATTTGATCTTATATTTGACTTTTTACTCACATGCACATTCTTACTTTTACTTCTTGTACATGAACTCACCTTGCCGTACATATTGTACCTTCAAGGCCTGTTTCTGCATAAATGCTGAACGTCTCTGAACACAAAGGGTTAACTGTGTCTGTGATGTCCTGCAGTGTAACAACCTGCTAATTCACCTGTAAACAGGTTTTATGGCTCGTTTTGTCCTCCGTGTCTTTTATGAAATCTCTTTTGTCCACATTCCAAGCTCCCTGTGCGGGAGGGGAAGCGTTGGTGAGCAGAACGTGAGAAATCATGTTCATGGAAGTGTCTGCAGAGAAGAGGAGGAGGAGAGGGGGGGGGGGGTGTTGAGAGGAAAGAGAGCGGGAAGTGAAAAAGAAAGAAAGGAGAGGAAATCTATGAATGCATCATGTTTTTACTCTCAAATACAGTCAAGAAAGTTAAAACAAATTACATTTAGTCAAGTATTTTCTTTAAAGAGGCCCAATGATCCATGCTTTAATGTTCAAAAAGCTCTTGTTCTCAGACTGCCTGTGCTGCAGCACCTCTTTTCACCCTCTGTCTGAAACCAGAGCCCAGTCTGCTCTGATTGGTTAGCTGGCCGGCTCTGTTGTGATTGGTCAACCACTTAGAGATGTCCCGCCCCTTAGCCTATCACGTACAGTGTGTTGGAGAGCTAGCCTGTAGGAGCACAAATCACATGGGAACAGAAACAGCGTTCGTCTGTCTCTGTCATTTCGTCCATTGGTCTCTTTATGGTCAAACATTCACATATTGCACACACACATACACACAACTTCCTCCTGCTTCCAGTCTAAGTGTAATGTATTGTTTTGGCACTGGTGTGTGTGTGTGTGTGTGTGTGTGTGTGTGTGTGTGTGTGTGTGTGTGTGTGTGTGTGTGTGTGTGTGTGTGTGTGTGTGTGTGTGTGTGTGTGGCTGCTAATGCCTCCAGCCAGGCAGCACTGAGACAACAGTGAGGGCGCAGATAAAGCCGGCTTTGTGTCCAACTCAGGATCTCGGGCACAGAGTGGCTGGAATGGCACACAGCCATTGTTACAGGTTCACTGCGGTCATGCACACACCCGCCCACACACCCGCCCACACACCCACACCCACACCCACACACACACACACACACACACACACACACACACACACACACACACACACACACACACACACACACACACACACACACTGGCTGAACTACAGATCTACCAGGTGCTATTGTGACACTGTTTAACATCAGTGAATCATTGGAGTAGTATTTCGAAAAATGGAAATAATTACTGTAAACAAACAAGAGCATGGAACCCATTGACTGGCGGCTTTAATGTAAAAATATTTCCAGTTATAATAATGCTTAAAGCTGCATTACAATGGTGTCCACCTGAGTGCAGATAACGCTACAAGTTGTAAACACAGCACTGACATCTTATCACCTTCAGAAGCTGATATGGAAGATGTGTTAACAACCCGTTGCCTAATTACACATTCAGCAGATATAAGTGACTGTGAGTCTTAGCAACCGAAGCGCCGTTAAGTGTTTGAATACTAACAAAACAACTTCTTCTATTTCTTATAAGGCCAAGGTTTTCAAATCAAATCCAACTTTCTCTAACATATTTACCAACACTTTATTTTCTTCAGAAGAGTAGTGAAAGCTAACACAACTCAGGCTGATTTGAGTGTGTTATTTCCTCTAGCAATATTCTTTTTGGACAGGAAGCTACTGGGTTATGTGAGATTTAAAAGCTCAAATATAAAGTACAAACAGTACATAAACCCTGCTATAAATAACTGGATTTAAATCCTCAAACCACAGAGTTATCTGTTCATGAAGTCAAGCATCATGGTAGTTATGGCCATGACAGAAGGCTTCATTAGCGGCTAGCTTTAACAGTTTACAGGCGACCCAAGAACAGAGTCCGAGGCTGATGATTCAACATTATTGAGAAACACACGTTCATTTCCCAACTCATTTTTACCAGCTTTTACACTTGTCTTTATCTCTGTAGTCTTGCAGTTGTAGGAGGACAACATCTCTTTAAACATCAGCTAATTACATTAAATTAACAATGTTTTTCCACAATATGAAACCCTCTTACCATTGACTCTTTACCCCACACTCTGTCACTATATGCCACCATTATTTCCTTCTTTACTTCACTTTTTCACACTGACTCATATTCTTACATTCTCCACATAATGCCTACCAGAAGCTGTGTGTGTGTGTGTGTGTGTGTGTGTGTGTGTTTCACCTTTCTCCCACTTCCTGCTGCTAGCTGCAGGTTGTCTGATGCAGAGCCTTCACCTGTGGAGAGAACAGAGGAAGGTGAGGTGCTTGGTTACAAACAAACCCAAAGTCACGGTGTCACACACACACACACACACACACACACACACACACACACACACACACACACACACACACACACACACACACACACACACACACACACACACACACACACACACACACACACACACACACACACACACACACATACTGCCCTCTGTCCGCCTGCATACCTCACCAGCACCTGGTCTGTTTCTACAGTGGACGCTATAGTGTACTGTACATGCTGATCTAATGCATAGAAACAATGTTTTTTAATGGATGATTTGATAAATAGCTAGCTAGCAACAGGACCATACATTGAAACTCTCTTGGCTTCTACAGTAGATTAACATGACATTTACTAGCTCTTTTAATTAGCTAACTTCTGCTCTATAGCCTTGGATAAACCTTCTTGTTTATCTTGTATCCGTTTCTAAAGAGCTAAAGCATGCTACTTGGGGTTTTGTCAGTATCTACTTCTCTATATGAAAGCCAAATGTAAACCTATTGTCATTTTCTAACAAAAACAAAACCACATTTCTGTTGTTAGCATTCACCAACACACTTTAGCTCCTTAGCCACACAGACCTGTTTTCAAACAACACCCACCAAGCTTCCTTGATGCTTCACTTAAGCCTTAAAATCTGAAACTATGCATGTGGCTAAAGAAAATGTTGTAGTATTTAAGTATTTCTCAAAATGGACATTTTACTTACTTGTTTGCAGTCTTTCTCTTCTTTGATTTTGTTAGCAACATGCTAGGTTAGCTTACACATTTCGGCACGGACTGAAAACTCATCTCTTTCGACTCCACTTCGAGCAATACAATTACTAACAAAGCACTTATATACTAATAAAGGACTGGCTTATCTAAAGCTAGTTGAGTAGCACTTGAAATGTTTTGGCTCTATGAAACCTGATGTACTTTATGATTCTGTTTTCTTCAAGTTTGTATCTTCTTGGTCAAATGAAGTAAGTCGCTTTAGATAAAAGCGTCAGCTAAATGAAATGTAATGTTCCTTGCTTCATTGCCACCAGTGGTCAATCCCTGGGATAGTGTGAATAGCACAACAAAAAGGACCCACTAATATGTGTATATGTTTTGCTCCAAAGTGCTCTAAGTCAGTGCTTCTCAAACTTTTTTCAGTAATGTTCCCCCTTTGAGACATTTTCTCAGCCGAGTACCCCCTGAACTACCCCGAACATTTTTTATCGAAAAAGCCTATACAAATAATTCCAATATAGTGGTGTTCCCTCAGTGTGTGATATATTACCTCCTTCATGCATGCATTACAACAAACTAAGGATATTTTCATTTTATGCATGAAAAAAAATAACATAACGAAAAAAAATGTAAACTGATTTTTCCAAGGAGTTTTTCATCCATCCATCTTCTTCCGCTTATCCGTGGTCGGGTCTCGAGAGCCCCAAACTTCCTTTTCCCTGGCGACATCAACCAGCTCTGACTGGGGGATCCCAAGGCGCTCCCAGGCCAGCGAAGAGATATAATCCCTCCACCTGGTCCTAGGTCTACCCCTTGTTCTCTTCCCAGCTGGACGTGCCTGGAACACCTCCCTAGGGAGGCGCCCAGGTGGCATCCTAACTAGGTGCCCGAACCACCTCAACTGGCTCCTTTCGACGCGAAGGAGGAGCGGCTCAACTCCGAGTCCCTCCCGGATGACCGAACTTCTCACCTTATCCCTAAGGGAGACGCCAGCCACCCTGCGGAGAAAACCCATCTCGGCCGCTTGTATCCGCGATCTGGTTCTTTGGGTCATGACCCATCCTTCATGACCATAGGTGAGGTTATGGTCATGAAGAAAGGAGTTTTTCAACTGAAGTAATATCTGTTTAACAAACCAATGAACACAATTATATATTATGCAAAACTATAAAATACAATACACAAATTTGACATGTTTATATGACGACCCTCTTGGTGGTTCTAGGAATATTTTATATAAAATTGTGTTTTCTATTTAACTTAGTGTACTAAGATTATTTTTGTAATCATGCATGGTATTTTTTTCATTAACTTTTTTTATTTTATTTTTAAATCTCACGTACCCCCTGCAGTACCCCAACGTACCCCTAGGGGTCTGCGTACCCCCATTTGAGAATCACTGCTCTAAATGATCAAAAACTCTAGTCTACAGGGCAGTGGCAGTTCTAGACCAATTTGAGTGGGGGGGCCAGACTGGGGCCAGTCATTTTCTGAGGGGGGGCCAATAAATGCAGGACGAAAAAGACAAAGACAGCATGCGCATAAGAAAGCAATGCAATACAGTTATTGGTATTTGTTTCATTGCACATATTTATTTCAGATACTTATAGTTACAGTTTTTACGCTCTAATGCAGGGGTCTCCAACCTTTTTTAGGATGAGAGCTACTTTCAAAATATAAAACAAGTCGTGAGCTGCTTTTACTCCTCTGTAGTTGTTTTTTTGCAGTGTATATATTTAGCACATTTTAACATTATGATATGCTGACCTTTAACCTTTGTGTTCTGTTTGGGTCAGTGCTTACTAAAAGAAAATGTATGCAATTTAATTATTTGAACCTGCTTTATTTGGGGGTAGATCTCACATTCTCTAGGGGGGTCCGGGAGCATGCACCCCCGGGAAGATGTGAAATGCATCAATCTGGTGCACTTTGAGCACAAAATGAATGTATGGAAACAGCTCTCAACACTCAGATGAAAGAGAGCTGTATACTTTTCAATAATCCAAAAATCTTTGGAATATGATCACAACCAATAACAAATCATTTACACTTGTTTATTCTTATCTTATGTTACCTAGTTAGCATTCTTTAATTCTCATAATTCATGCATATTTTACTAATCACTCCCCTTTTAAACTGTTTTTAATTTTTTTTACTGTCTTACAGTATACATTGGAATGATTTCTTACTTTATTTTGTACAACTATATGAAATAGATAAAGGTGTGCTCTCACTAATTGGTCCGACTAGAATTAGAAATATCGTTAGTTCCACCTATTCCGTCAGCCAAGAAATCGTTTAATAATAAAATTTCATTTTCAGGGGGGCCACAGGGGGGTCCAAAGGCAGTGTTAGGGGGGCACTGGCCCCCCTAACACTGAAAAAATAAAAAGATCTGTTGGCATTAAAGATACATAATAAGGAGGTCAATAAAAGACTGGAACATTTCTGAAAAGTAGTCCTTTTTGTAAACAGAAAATACAATTAACATATAGATTAAGGTCAAACTAAATCACCAGTGGTAATTCCCACAGCAGCTGGCTAATAAAGCGCTGTTTACACAGGCTGTGTTGTGTCCACAGCATGCAGTGACCCAGAACAAAATATGGACCTCTTTAGCGTTAAGGTTAGATACTAAACTCCACAGCAGTACACCGACATCTGACTCATTTTAACGATGCATTTCCTCATCCTCTTTTAATAAGTGGGTGCTGTCATGTAATCTGATGATGTAAGATGCTGGAGGATGAATCTTTCATGCAGTGTCTGGTGGCTCCTTCATGGCAAAGTGATGACTTCAGAATATGAGTTATGTTTGTTTACATCAGCAGTTTGTTGAGAGCACATAGAAACAGTGGGTACTTAGCATTAGCTATCTTACAGTAACAAACTACGACGACACCCAAATAGATGTTGAATTTACAGCACTCTTTGCAGTGAGGTTGTGATAAAAAGGGAAATAAGTTAAGTAGTGGTTGCCTTGAGACAGGCCTTGATACAAGAACTATACTTTATCGATATTGTGATATTAGGCTAGATCGTGTTTTGGATATCGCAAAATGGCGTTATTGTTGCCATATTCTCTTTTATAATAGTATTATTTGTTGTCCTTTTTTATAACTGAACTCCACTTGCTGCATATTTATGTATGCCTCATTTAAAGCTAAGTCCTTTATCTGTAAATCTACTTGGCCAAACACCAGATTCAGATTTTCTCCATATCCACGCCCCAGTTTGAGACCCTGTGTGCCATCACGCTGTGCCTCTCTGGCACCAACCCTGATTTATATTCCTTTTCCCACATACTCCGAAGCACCACAGATCCCGATGCCAACCCGACCTCGCTGACACACTCTCACAGCTCAGATTGGCACAGCGACACACACACACACACAATATCAGCAGAGACTGTTTTATTTCCTGTGGAAGCAGCCAGGAGGTGGGCTGAGGACACGGAGAACTCTGTGACCCTTTCGCTATAATGACCATTACACCACTGGCATTTGTGGTGTGTGTGTGTGTGTTTATGTGTGTGTGGACAGCTCTGGTTAGTTTGTGTTTACATCTGGAGAGGAGTGGCTAAGGGAGGCGAACATAGCGGTGGTCTCTTTCAGAAGACTTTCTCCATTTTGGATTTGGCACATCTTCCTTTTAAAACTTCAGACAGACTTCTTAGTTGTCAGACAGAAAGAGAGAGAGATGTAATATTAATATAAATACTAATACCATGCAATGGTTCATATTTGTATTTCGTGCTTTTACTGTATCCTCCACAACAACCTATATAACACACTACAGGAAAGGTAGCCACTGGGAAAATAATGCCTGCCACAACATGAGGGAAGTATTATGTATATATAGTATGAGCTATATGCTGGACAAATAGCAATCATTTTGTCTTGATGTTGAAGGCCACCAACCATGAATGTATTTATTTTGGTATACATACACAACTGTATAGAGTAGTCTGTTATATTTGTCATTATGGTCATGACAATAAAGCTTGTTTGAATTTGAATTGGAGAGAGACAGACTGAGGTTTGTCGGACACGAGTGTGTAGTCCGGCTGGCTGAGAGGCAGCCAAGCGTGAGATTATGACCATCCATTTTCCCACTGTCATTACCACACACACACACACACACACACACACACACACACACACACACACACACACACCACACAACACACACACACACACACACACACACACACACACACACACACACACACACACACACACACACACACCCACACACAACACACACACACACACACACACACACACACACACACACACACACACACACACCACACACACACACACACACAACCACACACACACACACACACACACACACACTACACACACACACACACACACACACACACACACACACACACACACCACACACACACACACACACCACACACACACACACACACACACACACACCGCTTAGGTTGACATACAATATTTATTTAGGTTCACAAAAATGATAAGTTAATTATCAGGTAGTCCACAAATATTGTGGGAATGGTCTCATACAGTCATACAAGTGGGGGGAAACATACATGAGAAACAATTTAGGAATAAGCCCACCCAGAAACGCTCTCTGATTTAACCAAATAAGTATGAAGCATGGAAAAGGTTGAACTCAAACATTATTCTAAATAATAATAAAAAAGGAAGTTGCTTATTTATTCAGTATTATATCCATAATTTTGAGAACAAAGGACCCTCATCTATTCAAAATATCTCTTCTTACTCTTTTATCAAATGGAAAAATAATGCAGGAGAAACTAAAACGGGGCAGACCCTGTTTTTTAAATATTGCCGTATATCAGGGTCCTCCCTGAATCACCCCTCCGCGGTATCAATGGACCAGGGACCGGTCAAATGAGAGATGTTGGAAACCCCCCCTCTGCAGTACAGCATCTGAGGGTAAATATATATACTGTATCTAAAGGAGTCTGTAGTGACCCCAAATATCTGGTGGTGGGCTCCCCGAAGCTGCCCCACTACTGTGTTCCTTTGTTTGTCATTTCTAACAAGACCCTTTTCAAATGTCCCCTCAAAGTGACTCTTTGTAGAGAAACGCTCATCTATTGCATCTCCGATAGCGCTGGGAATGAGACCCACCACCCCCCCACCCTTTAACTCTGCCCCCCCCCCTCCCATAAAGACGCCTCGACCTCATGTACACGTTATGAACACATCATGCAAAGTGGCATTTCTGTTTTACAAAGATGGAGCAGTTTCTTTTTGACTCTTTAAAAAAAATCTGTAGCCGTTTTTAGCTGCGTTTGATTCACTCTTTAAAAAAAAAATCAACCAGAAAGTCCCGCCCCATTTATTGAAAAGCCACCTCCCTTACCCCTTGAACACAAACAGAACATTTTATAAACGATATTATATTAAACCATAATTTTCTCACTTTTATTTTTCTTGTAATAACCCGAATCTTCTGGAAAAATGATACAGCGGAGATTCAAACTGTGTCCATCGCTGCGAGGATCAGTTAGCATAAAGCTGCTGCCTTTAAGAAACCTTTAAAAACATCCTGCGGCGGCAACGCTTGGTTTAAGAATCCCTGATTGGCTGAAAGAAGTCAGGTGACCAGCAGGTGAGGTAAGAAAAGCCCCACCTTTGACGATGGGGATGACAGTATGGAGGTGTTTCCTCTAAACTCTAAATGTGTGTGTGTGCGAATATATATATGTGTGTATACATTTTTTGATTACAAACCCGCTCACATGCGTACACACTCAAGTGCGTGTTGATGTTTGAGTCACGTCTCAAAGCAAGTCCCCCTCCTCATGCAGCTCAGAAACACAGAAACACCAGCGGCAAAAAACAAACTGGCTGAAAAAAAGATGGCCGCTGCCTCGAATGTCCTCGAACATCACATAGAATCCTTGGGCGTGACGATTTCTTACTTTTTTTTTAAAGTTCAATAATATCTTATCTATGCATTTACTTAGGAAAACTAACAAAGACCTCTCTCTTATTACTGTGTGTGTGCGTTTCATTTTTTTGTATTGACATTTGCATTGGTTCCTCCCATTGGTTCCTCCCATTGGTTCCTCCCATTGGTTCCTCCCATTGGTTCCTCCCATTGGTTCCTCCCATTGGTTCCTCCCCTCTTCTTAAAATGTCCACGTTGAGTTTTCTTGGTTTTTGCGTAGTTTCCGTCTCACTCCTGGGACAAAGACCAAAACCCATTTCTACCCACTATCCTCTCCCTCTTCACCCCCCCCCTCCCTGTTTCCCTCCCCAGGAAAAGGGGAGTTGTTTCAGTCCCTTCATCTCTCGGCCTCCATGGCTACGCTAACTTTCTGCTCCGCCCCTGTGTGGGGGTTGACGCCCGTGGGCCAGGCGGGGCAGGGCTGCGTGGGGGGGGACGGCCCCTGAGTCCAGAGTCCCAGTGGAGGTTGCGGCACATGAGGTACGTTTGGTGAAACCCCCCAGCCTCCGACCTGGGGGGGCGGGGGGGAGGTGGCCATGGAGGCGGGGCTTCCTGCGCTGTAGCTCTCGGACGCCTTCAGCCGGGAGAACATGGTCAGCGCGTCGGGGAAGTTAGGGGGCGTCGCTGGTGTGTTGGCTGGGGTGCACATCTGAGAATAAAGAGGGGGGGGAGAGAGGGGTTAGTGTACATTCAAAATAGGGAGAAAAATACAAAATCAATCTAGAAATACAGAAAATATGCCACAGTGAGATGAAGTAATAACTGTTTCTAATCGTCTCAACACAGGAGACGACTTAAAACGCCCTGATTCTATTCTTTATTTTATAAACTATTACTGCTCAAATCATTGCTCAAAACATACAAAACTTAACACAGGGTGTATGCAGGAATCCTGAAGTCAGATGTAAAACCTTTTCAGACCTTTTTTAAGACCCTTTCCACACATTTGAAGACCTCATCTCCACTTGGAGTTCTAACCGGTTACCTTGGCGACACACTTTACCTCACATTGACTATATACAGTATTGATTGTCCTTCCTCCTTATCTTCCAACCATTTGGACGCAGACTTGCATTTCCCCATAACGATGTTGCTTAGCAACCGGCGTAAACGGACCTTCGCGCTATCAAGCAGTGAGCGTGCGATGTCCTGTTCAGATGACGTCAAACCCAACGGGATGCCATCAATAAACTACAGAATCACACTACACACCTACGCCATGATTACATTCAGGCAGACTGTAGAATACAACCTCTTTGGACCATTTATATACTTATTGAAAACAAGCTACAAAATGTAAAACCTTGGAAAATAATACTTTTTAATAGCCTTAACTTTCGCTAAATTGATTTATCAACTTGTAATACTTGTTAAGACCCCGCGGACCCCCTGTAACATGTTTGTGTGACATGCCGATCCCACTTTTATTCAATTAGCATCTTCTGTTGAGCTTTAAAGGTTAGTCCATTAATCAAGTAGATATATTATATATATATTATTTATTATATAAATAGATTGACAATAAAATGCAGTTCTATTGATAATAATATAACTAGAGAGGAGTTGGTATCTTTTCTCTACAATGCATTTCTTCCAAATAGTGCAGCTTTGAATAGGGCTTTCATAAGAACACAATAACACCAACACCTGGCTGATAAAGCTGCTGCAGAGGATGCATCACGTTATTCTCTCTCCTCTGGCAGGGAACACGGGCATACACAAACAAACGGCATTATCTCAACATCATCGGGTCCAGCACAAAGCAGATTTAGGCATTGTTGAAAGGCGGATATTGCTTTAACGGAACTGTGGTGTTTAACTGAAGGGGATTCCCACTGCCTCCCCAGAGGGGCACGATGAGGACATTCGGCTATTTCGTTTACGTCCACTTCCTGTTCGAACTATAATATGACATCCAATGTGATTCAGCAAACTTATACGGAGAATAACAGCTATTCCTAGACACCTTGAAGAGTGTGCTTTAACCTGCGCTGACCCTCCTTTGTGCCACCGCTGTTATCGTTGTGCTGCCAGGAGTTCCTTTAGCGGCACACCCCCAACGCACACAATACACCAGTGTGAGGAAAACAACACTACCAGCTAAAAGGGAATAAGAAAAACATGTTTGGCTGCTCAGAAATAGCACATCTTCATCCTCACGGCTTCTCACACACTGCTGCATGGCCTCCTTCCTCCTCTTCGTCCCTCGTCCATTCGCTACAAGGAACACAACAACCTCCTGAACTCCAGAGGGAAGCAGCCTTAGCACGGAGGTTACTAATAATGACCTGGACTCAGAGGGCTGGGACCTACATGACGGAATAACCATCACCAGGCCACAACAAAGGAAGACATGGCTTAGTAACGTGTGCCTGTAGCCATCAGGCTCTAAAGGCGGGACCCCCTCGTGAAACCTCAAACAACCTGCAGTGTGTGTACTTGTGATTTGCACCATCATGTACCTACTTTGGACTTCTAAACAAGCATGTATATATATTTAACATAATTATCCATGTCTGTGTAAATGTAAACACCCTTAAAGGGGCTCTTTTCTGCTCATGTTCAGGTCCATATGTGTATGCTCTACTGTGACATGTTTGACAAGTGAGTGGGAGAGAAACACATTTTGTTATTTTATTATTCTTGTGTGAATCGTTTCCTATCCTGTGTTTCACCGTTTTCACACGACAACATCAATAAAGGTTTATCAAATCTTATCTTGATGATAAAAAATGAATGAACCTACTTTGGCTTCGCACACACATACACCTTTAAGTATTATTAACCTTTATATTTGTACAGTTGTACCTACTGTTTCATTTTTTTTTCATTATCCCTGTGTGAGAGATTAAGTGTATCTTAATGAATTGTACGAATGTAATGTAATATGTAATGTATGAAATGTACTGATGATGCAGAACAAAAGGCATGACCGAATATGAGTTTGCATTCAAATTAAATCAACTTTAAAACCACCTTTTTGTGGCGCTGTGTACTCGGTTGTTACTTCATTAAACTGGGGTTACGCCCTTTAATGTCCAATAGTATCTTCAAGGTTTTTCTACACTGCAACAAAGCCCAGATTACATTTTCTACAGAGTCAAGTTGTTTGTTTTAAACGCGTACGAGTCATACGCGACATGAATCAACGATGAGAAACAGCCGCTGCAGTCATGGATGAGAACTTAAGGTACTTAAGGAAAACATGTTAACGCGTTGAAAAGGGGGAAAAGTTGCACAACAACATTCCCGTCACTGAGGAGCAGAACTCCGGCTGACCCTCTGAATCTAATCCAACCTTGGCTCCATCACCCAGGATGCTCAGATTGTAACGCAGACAAACAGCAGCGCAGACCCTCCCTCGGGGGGGGTGTAATCGGACCGCTCTGCCCCCTAAAAGTGCTGCGGTCTGCAGGTTAGCGCTGCGTTTACACAGTGTTAGTCCGGGCCGAGTTAGAGGCTCTCAGAGTGGCAGAATGTGATGAAAGGTGAGTGTGTCCACGGCACAGGAAGCGCTGGCTCATGTCTCTCTCTTCCTGTGGGAAAGAGACACCCTGGAATGCTCAAGTGACCTCTGTGATCCTTCCTGTTCTTGGCGAGCGGCGCTAGTTGGGTTTCTTAAACACCTCGTGATGAGTTCAGGGTCCGTTCTACTGCTCAGGTAGAAAAACAACGCTTGGTTCCTTGATTACTGGCCGGGAATGAAAGGTGCCGACACGTGACGTTTCATGTTGTCCGATGAGACCTTCACGTCTGACTTACTCATCGGTTTGACTGCAACTTCAATCATCTTCATTTCTTAATGTTTTAAGAACATCTTAAACACCTCGGAGTGAAGGCATGAGTCTGTGTGTGTGTGTGTGTGTGTGTGTGTGTGTGTGTGTGTGTGTGTGTGTGTGTGTGTGTGCGTGTCTTTGCAGGAGACCTTGGACTAGGGATGCATATCGTTGACTTCTTTACGATACCGATACCACTGAACGATACCGATACTCAACCGATACATATCGTGATACTTTTAAAATGTATCATCCCACAATTACTCCCATGAAGCCTTTTACGATATAGTTAACATGTCAAATGAATATTAAATTCAATTGTGGGACTTCTTGGACCTTTTAGTTCTGAACAAACAATGAAAAATACATACAAAATATGAAGAAAACCGTTTATGGAATATCTTTTATAAAACATCAGGTGTGCCGCGTGAATAGCACATCTTGTCAATGCAAACAGACCGTTACAGCTCCGTTATAATTAATGTTAAACCTGAGATTCGACTAGAGAACAAATACATAATAGAATAATGGTCATGAGATCTCGGCATTGCACAGACAAACAAATCTCATCTTTAAAATCAACATTTACCTTCACTGGTGAGAAAAAACAAATCACAGTTCATTTGTGGGACTTTTACCGTATTGAACAAACAATGAAAAATACATAAAATATGAAGAAAAACAATTATGCAATCTAATTTATAACACCCGCCATCACGGGCCACGGACTCACTTTGAAAATTTATTTTAAAAAAAATAAACTTTTTTTTTTTTTCTTTTAAAGTATCGAAACCGGATCTGATTTCAGTACGGTATACCGTAGCCACCAGTAACCGGTATTTCGGTAATACCGGATACCGGTATGCATCCCTACCTTGGACAGAGTCAGAGCTGCAGACAGTATCGGCCAACAAGAGGATCTTTGCCGAGACACAGCAGCTGTCTCTGTTTGAACTCCTTATCAGACGCGTTCTCACAGATAAAAGCTTCAACGGACCTCAGACAGCTAGAGCATGTAGGCAATGATAATCCACGAAGAAACACAATGTCTTCCATAACCAAACTAATGAGACAGGAATACGGGATATGTGTGACTTTAGTGTCTCGATGTAAGCTTCTCAAAGCATGTCAAAGCAGATAGAACAGTCGTGCTGCGCCATTTAGATAAAATAACTAATTGTGATTATTTTCACTGATACTGTAATTGGGATAATATTCACGACATTGGAGAGATTGATCATTTTCTAATCATAATACTCAATATCATTGAAAAATATATTGAATGATTACAATGTGATTTTTTAAGAGAAGCTGAATCAAAAAAATATGTTAATGTTAATTCTATAGAAAACCTTTTGTAGGCAGGCATAGCTCTGCAACTCCACAATACTTCATAAACAGTTTTTTAACATAAAAGCCTTAAACTAATCAAAAGTCCATATTACAATTGCATAAAACTCATTTAGTTGTGCGACATAGAAAACGTTATTTTAGGTAAAACCTGGTTTCCTCCAGAGATGAAAGCGTGGTGCAGCATACTGAGTTTGAAGCAGGTTACTGAGTTCTGCCTTTGTGCGTATTAAGCAGCCTAGGAGCAGATTAACCCTTACTGAACTGAAGCAACGACTAAAGAGAGAGAATACCAAGAGCTGCTGAGAGTGCGGTGTGCAGACTGAGGCTCAAATCCAATTGGCTAATGTACAGCTGATGTGCTGCAATGAGATGGGCAATATTTCATTGAGAAAATCCCTACCTGCGTGCACACACTCTTGCAGAGGGTCTGCAGAGGGTGGGGTTTACACCACACACACATACCAGCACTATGGGATGTGAACACAGTGGACATTTTCAATGGGCTGGGTCCCAGGAGGATATTACATTTTGGAAACCGATGGACTGTCCACTCCAAGTAGGGAATGAGTCCTTACCCCTACTGTGATTGTAGCAATGTGTTTTTATTACATGTACAGCACTTTGGCTCGACCAAAAATCGCTTTTAAATGTGTTATATAGTTCAAGTATCTCGGGGTCTTGTTCTCGAGTGAGGGAACAATGGAGCGCGAGATGGGCCGGAGAATCGGAGAATCGGAGCGGTACTGCAGTCGCTTTACCGCACCGCTGTGACCTAAATATCAACCAAAAACTAAAGATTTAAGACACTAAGAAAACTAAAATGTAATGCGATGTTTAGTCTCAGATCCAGCTGTCAATAAGATATCAAGTTTTAGCGCAACTAAGGTAATACTGTGTTATTAGGTATTATAAAACCTTTTTCATTTCATTCTCATGTTATCTCCAAGTTGCTCCACTCAGCTGCTTTCTGCTTAAATGAAAACATTAATAAAAAACCTTATCGTCGTAGCGGTCGCAGGGTGGATTATTAACACCCCTAACAGCAGTGTGTAATTACACAGAAATAAAGCTTGATAAGAACTATAAAACAGAGCAAGCAGCCGCCATTGTGAACAATCAGCTGTGAAATATCTGTGAGCAAACATTGAGTAAACACACAGCGACCGGGCAAGGCAGAATAACAAAGCCGTTTGCAACCACTGTTTATTGTGTGGGTGCCTGTAAGCTCTCTGCTGTTAGGAAACACCAGGCGAGAGGTCTGGTGACGTAAACTTGTTTAGAAATTGAGGCCACTGTGACTCAGTTCAATGTCTCCAAAACACATAAGAGTGGTAATTTGAGAAGAGTCAGCTCAGTTAACCCAAACAAGCGCCTGTCGCCTTTAGAAGCTAACCATCGAGAAGGGTCATTTAGGGAAAGAAATAATCAAAAAGGAAAAGATGGACTCCCACCCACAGCAGAACAGAAATATACAGTCAAGTTGTTCTTGTTGAGAAATCTAAACCTTCAAGAAACGCTAAGATAAACAAGCTGCTTACTTTTTGCTGCTGCCTTTTATTAAAGAGTCCTCTTCTGCTCATTTTCAGCTTCATATCAGTATGTAGTATCTCTACTTTAAAGAGTCCTCTCCTGCTGATGTTCAGGTGTATATCAGTATGTAGTGTCTCTACTTTAAAGAGTCCTCTCCTGCTGATGTTCAGGTGTATATCAGTATGTAGTGTCTCTACTTTAGAGAGTCCTCTCCTGCTGATGTTCAGGTGTATATCAGTATGTAGTGTCTCTACTTTAGAGAGTCCTCTCCTGCTGATGTTCAGGTGTATATCAGTATGTAGTGTCTCTACTTTAAAGAGTCCTCTCCTGCTGATGTTCAGGTGTATATCAGTATGTAGTGTCTCTACTTTAAAGAGTCCTCTCCTGCTGATGTTCAGGTGTATATCAGTATGTAGTGTCTCTACTTTAAAGAGTCCTCTCCTGCTGATGTTCAGGTGATTATCAGTATGTAGTGTCTCTACTTTAAAGAGTCCTCTCCAGCTGATGTTCAGGTGTATATCAGTATGTAGTGTCTCTACTTTAAAGAGTCCTCTTCTGCTGATGTTCAGGTGTATATCAGTATGTAGTGTCTCTACTTTAAAGAGTCCTCTTCTGCTGATGTTCAGGTGTATATCAGTATGTAGTGTCTCTACTTTAAAGAGTCCTCTCCTGCTGATGTTCAGGTGTATATCAGTATGTAGTGTCTCTACATGTCTCCATGCTTTAATGTTCAAAAAGCTCTTATTGTTCTCATACTGCCTGTGCTGCAGCACCTCTTTTCACCCTCTGTCTGAAACCAGAGCCCAGTCTGCTCTGATTGGTTAGCTGGCCGGCTCTGTCTGCTGTTAGAGATGTCCCGCCCCTAAGACTATCCCGTACAATGTGTTGAAGTGATAGCCAATAGAACCACGTTACTTATACTTTGCTGTACATTTTATTCTTGTATTTTACACCGGTCTTATTCCATTTATCTCCTTTTAATTTGTGCTGTCTTGGCATTTTGTATGCATTTAATCTTGTAGTCTATTCATTACACTTTGTCTTTTAATGTTTTTGTAAAGCTGCATTGCTTTCGTAAATCCCTGTAGGGAAATGCAGTTGTCAAAGCAGCAACAGCAACACGAGGGAAACACTGGACAGGACAGGTCAGAGTTCACACAAGGCTAATAAGTATAACAACTCAAATGTAGGTAGGAGTGTTTCAAATAACGCATGTCGCAGCACACACAACAGAAGGTGTGTTACTGCAGGGAGGTCCAACCCTTTCTGCAAGACACACAGATGGAGAGACGTGTTTGTGTTCAAAACACAGCCAACAGAGAGGGGTTGCCATGGCTACTGTTGTTATGAGGAAGCAGTACAGATCTCCTGTTGACGGGACGGAGATCTGTGGCGCTGTCCAGCCCCCACACCCACCCCCTATTTTTTTACGCATAAAGCAATTCTGATATAATAATAGATTTATTTTGTTAGCGCTTTTACAGATGCTCAAAGACGCTTTACAGATATAGTGAAAAGAAAAGAAAGGAACAACAAATTATTGCTGTATTATTAATTCTTCTCATCACAATTTGCCAAACAATACTTTGCTGGAAACTAAAGTTGTTCTACATTGTTTACCGAGTTAAGAAGATTAGTTTGAACCCAACACATGTCTCCCTTCTCCATCTTTTCTCTCACTTCCCACTCCACGTCTCACTTCACACGCTGTAAGTCGGCACTTGCAGGAAACTGTGCAGAGATGTGAGACAACAGAATTATAACAAGCCGTTCAGTGTAATCCATACGTCGGCATCATTTACTGTGTTATAGCTGTAACAATAACATCATCTTAGCACATGCAAAATGACACTTGTTTTACATAGTTGTGTGTTTGGAGTTTGTTTTAAACTGGATCCCAAACTTTATAAAAATAAGATCGGTATGACATTTGATACTTAAGAGTTTGGGTATTATTCACAATAACACATGCTGACGGTGGCTGGTAAGTGTGACTGTTAGGAAATGTTTCTTCACTACAGCAAGTCTGCCAACTCCTTAGAATAACACAAGACGAGGAGTCTGCATTCACGGCCACTTCAAAACATGTTTTGGTCATCTGGTGAACAGAATGCAAAGTCACCCATGGTTTGAGGAATTATGTGTTTTTGTTAGTCAAGTTTAATCTGATGAGGCAAACAAATATATTTTTCGGGACAAATGTGTAGGATTTGATGGATTTACAGCTCCACAATGTGTCAAATCAGCATTATTCTCCTTAGTAGACATCTGTCAAAATGCTCTTAATCCAAATGTTACACTCAAACTATGACTAAGGATGGAAAGCTCAGAGGGGGTAAAGCTGTATAATACTGGAAAGAACATCAAGTCATATCAAATCCAATTAAGGTTAAGAAAAAAAAGGATAAAAAAGACATGAACTTACAGAATGTTTTAATACAAAAAGTGTTTTATGGCCAAAACGAACGAATGAACGAGTGTTGGCCGAGCTAAGACTAACAAGACAAAGGGAGGTTAAACTTGGCCTAGGAGATATACAAACTGGTGACTGCACCTCTTTTAACTGGTGGTTAGGTTTAGATATGTGGGAGGATGCTGAGCTTTCACCTTCATCAGGTCTGGACTAGTCTTTGGTTCATCAACGTCAACCATGTGTATGCTTCAGGAAATAGTCCCTCCTTTTGTTTGGTTTGTTAGGACATGTGAGAACAATCCCATTCAAATCTGGCAACAGTGATAATGCAGGTCTGTGTCCTGAGTGCTGCGTACAGTATGATAGACCTAGCAACTCACATGACCACAAAAAGCAATGTTTTATGGACATAAGTGGACGAATGTTGGCCAAGACAAATGGAGGTTATACTTTGCCTTGCCTGTGAAATGCCGACTCGATATATCAGATTACTGGCAAAGAGCACAGGCGAGTCGGCCATGTTTAGCTACAGTAAGGTTACGGGAAGTGTTTTGACAACATGCTTCCCAGATATGTAACCTCAACAGATGACAGGTTACCAGGACTATGTCCAAGCCAATAAACAAGCAACTAGTGAGACTGTGTGGCATTCAATGACTGACATTCGGAGCCGGATTTACTTGTAATCTGGCAGTGAAAACCTCAATAACCACAGACAAGGATGCAACAAAATACACTTTCCCATTTATGGATTGCACAAAAGACATATTGTGGATGTGTCCGTGCAGTGTATTGCTTCTGCTGCTGTACATTCATGTAATGGTAGGGCTGATTCTGACTGATGCCCTGTGAGGACTGTGGAAATGAGGGTAAATGGAAAAGCATGGCAGATTAAAGTTGATAAAAGAGAGAAGTAAAAAAGGGGAAGCCAACAGAAACCCAGTGGGAGAGTAGATGGAATAAAGACGAGAAGGCAGGCGCTAAATTAACTGTAAATTATTCTGCCTGTTAAATGTTTAAATAGGGAGTGTTTCTAAGATGTAGCCTAACACTGCTTTCTGTTGGTAGCTGCAGAGCTGCAGTTTGATCTCAATGCAGCCATGATGAATGACCAAGCATGTGACTGTGCTGAGGAGGGGATTATCAGATGTAAATACAAATGATTCCCTGCATGTATGCTTGAGAAATCAAATATTTTCATGTATAACCGACTTGGAAATGGAGATCTTTTTAAAAAAACAAAAACAAAGAATGCCAGGCAACAGCCTATATATCTGCTTTGCATCAGTTACTGAACATCACCATAAAGGGACACCTTACACATTGTTGAACACCTTAAACCACACGTGTCAAACTCAAGGCCCGGGGGCCAAATCAGGCCCTTGGTGGATTTAATTTCGGCCCGCAGGATAATGTTTAATGACTATTAGATCTTGCCCGCCGGTATATTGCACGCACACCTTCACTCCATCCTGAGGGTCTCCTCAGCTCAGAGCCTGAGCCCAAATATTGATGACCTTGCACCCAAGATGAGATGCCAAGTATCTGAGCTAGCACCACAGAGCAGCACACTGAGTTCAATGGATGCTTCCTTCTGCACTTTCTCTCTCACGACAACAGGGCAGGTTTGGTTTGTTCTTTGAGGGAAATAGTTTTGTTGAAACTGTTGTTGGCCTGTGGAGAAATGTACTCATAAGAAATGAATGCAACTGATTATTTAATGTTGTTTTTATAGGCAATAAGTTAAGCTTTGTTAGTTCCAGGTTTAATATGTGCAATAAGTTTATTTCAATAAGTTCAGCAATAAACATAGAACCAGTCCGGCCCTCGACGAGTACCATTTTTTAATTTTGGCCCACTGTGTGTTTGAGTTTGACCCCCCTGCTTAGACCCTAAAGATGTGTTTTTGAGATTTAAAATAACTAACTAGTTTACTGCTTCATGGATGGTTTTTGCTGTTTTCTCCTCAACTGATAACATATCTTAAATAAATAAACAAAGCAAAAGCTGGCATGTGTGGACAAATTGATAAAACTACAACTAATGCTACATATACAGTTTAATCTCAGAGATACTTTATCTTTTGTTTGCTCACATCCTCTCCAATGTGAGCATGAAGAGCAGCCATTCCTTTACACCTTACTATCTAATGGAGGTTTCATAATGACACCAAATAAACACATCTCTAAACCAGACAAAGCCACTGCGTCTCTGTGTGTATGTCCCATCAACAGGAGGTGAGGAGGTTTTATGGGAGTGTCTGGACGTCATAAATACGTGTTGTTTTCTTGAACTAAATACAGGACTTGACAGGTGCTGCTGTACGTTTCAAGTGTCTCTTCCTTCCCCATGATGACCCCTCACTCCTGCAACCTCGCCCAGATTCTAGCAGCGGAGCCGCAAGTGAGTGAGTTCATAATATACACATAGGGATATGTTTGTGTTTGTGCTCAGGAGGGACTCAGTTGATCATTAGCCAGGCTGTGCAAGCGTATTCTCCCACTGTGCAATAGTAAGAAGAATGAAAATAGAGGCAGGGAAGATCAGAAAGGAAAAGAAAGCAGAAGAGCGGAGAACTGGGTCTGAGTGGAGCGTATGTTTTGTGTCAGCAACTGCACTGCTCACAACAATGGCTAACACGCCAACAATAGGTGTTCAGTGACCCAGTCATATCTAGAAAAAGGGGTTTGGCCTGTCTACTGGTAACAGTCTGGCAACAGAAAGCACTAGGCCAAAGGTCGTCGTCAGGCAGAACAATATGGTTATGATGAAACTCAAACACAGCGAGCCAAAGGGGAAACACACTGGAGATCAACTTTAGCTTTACTCTTTTATTATAACGTTTATATCAGTGTTTTAGCTTCCAGTCTACATTGGAACCAGGGAACACTCATTCAGCATTACTTATATAAATCAGAGGGGAAATGTGGTTTTGTGACAGTAGCAGTTCTTACATGGGCAATAAAAAGATAATAAAGATATGTATATAAACATTTGTAATTAAAGTAAATATGTGCAATAAAAAACATAAGAAGTCAAAATGTGAACAATGTCTAATATATTACAATAATAAATATGTTCATTACTGAATTGCCCAGTTAAAGAGGGTTTTAGCTGCTGATGGTGAAATAAGTCCAGTCACTGTCTTAACGTTTACACACCAAGCTGACACCAAAGACCACGTCCCGACGGACCCGTTTGTTGTGTCGCCTCACGTCTCCTGCGTCTTGGCCAACAGTCGCACTGGAACACACCGCAAAGACTTCAGCCGACGGCCAAGAAGCACGTAGGAACTGCGCATGCGTGAGAGGCAATAACTCTCCTTACCAGCAGGCGGCGGTAGTGTGTATTCGTCATTCAAAAGAGGCAACAACCGGAAGACAGACTGCGTGATACACCGAGAGAAGAAGAACAGGCTGCGTGATATAAACAAACAGCAAATATCGTGTGCGTTCCATTTTCACTCTACAGCGAGAAGCTCATGGGGCTTTCCCGAACCTGAGTCGAGACTGGAGTTAAATGAAATCTCAGATTTGCCTCACTTCCGATTAGCTTCTCATGCACTGATTCGCTAAGCTGAACAGCCAATCAGAGTGATCTCTTTGGCCGACGGCCTTTTACCGACAGCCTCCCGATTCAACATGTTGAAGCGGCGGCTGAAGGTGTTGGCACGGCGGAAAAGAAACGACGGGGCGGGACACACCAATCTGAGTAGGGCGACAGGACGCTCATCGACGGCCAGACATCTATCGACGCCGAAAATCGGCTTGGTGTGTCAGGACCAGAAGTCTTAGAGATCTAATGTGGGAATTGAAGAGGAAGCAGGATCAAACGGTGGCTGGTGAGGAGTTAAGGGTCATGAATTTAAGTCAGGGAATTAGAAAAGGGACACAAAAGGCTGAGGAAGGTGACGGCTCAGGAATAGTAGGACAAGGTAGCAGCAGTAGGATGACCCGAGCCTCTGCAGTGCTACAGATAAAAAAGAGGCCACTGGAACACAATGACAACACTCGCTTTATGCAACACACAAATTCCCATGTGCTGCTTGTCAATCCTCCCAAATAAGCTTAACCCCTGTGTGAGTTTGTGTGTGTGTGTGTGTGTGTGTGTGTGTGTGTGTGTGTGTGTGTGCACTCAGTGACTCCAAGAATCAGTGTGAAACTTAATCAAACTCATAAACACATCTGGTCCTTGCACAGTCATCCCACATGGATTCCCAGAGTCCCTGTACAGCCAAAGTTCCTGTGTGTGTGTGTCTGCGTACACGCCTTTGTGTGTGTGTCTGCGTACACGCCTTTGTGTGTGTGTGTGTGTGTGTGTGTGTGTGCGGTTAGGTTTTCTGGGAAGTCGTGCTCCAGGAAACATGCAGGGCAACACGCTGGAACATGCTGAGCCCGAGCATCTTCAGATGCGGCTGACATTGCTGAACGACACACGGCTTCAGACAACCACAGACTGCGGCTGCTCCATTTTGGCAAAAATCATAATCATGTAGCTTATATGTTTAGCTCATAACATATTTAGGTTATAATGTTGGGATTACAGTTACATATTGACTTTGGAAACATTGCACATTTGTTAAACTTCCAAAAATAACTTTATCTCCAGTGGATTTTCCTGAACTTCAATGTGATTTCTACTTTACATTCAGACTCTCTCTTTCCGTCATCTAACTAAACATACCACAGCCTGGCTGAGGGGGGGGGGGGGGGTAGGCTTTCTAGGGACCAGTGTTTCCCACAGGATTGTGTGAGAGTGTGGTGGGTGGAGGGGGGCATGCTAGCATGAATGAAAGTGTTGTACTTTTTAAGGAGAATTGGTAAGGGGTGTGCCTGATTTGAAACACAAAACAAAAAGAGAGCATCGTTATTGTACGACTGAATGAGACACTATAATCGCTTTATCTAAATGATCTTGTCTTCGAAGTTTCAGAAGCTAATATTGCAACTAAACAATGTATTAGATTAAAAGAGGCCCTGTGCTCCTATTGGCTAGTGCTCAAACACATTGTACGTGATAGGTGGAGGGGCAGGACATCTTTAAGCGGTTGACCAATCACAACAGAGCTGCTAACCAGCTAACCAATCAGAGCAGACTGGGTTCTGGTTTCAGACAGAGGGTGAAAAGAGGTGCTGCAGCACAGGCAGTATGAGAAAAATAAAGAGCTTTTTGAACATTAAACATGTCACTACATAGAGAGACACTACATACAATACAAACCTGAAAATTAGCAGAATAGGGCCCCTTTTATATCCTACCACACACAGCCATGCATATACAGGAACAGATAATCCCATTATTAACATAAAGCAGATTGAATGTGTCACATTGTTGCATGCACACCCACGGGATCTTAATGCACACAGACTTATATATATATATCTGCAGCGGAACAGAGAGCACCTTGTTTCTTTGGTGGCAGACACAAAGCAGCACTGTGTTGTTGTATCTTCACCCCAATACCTGGCATTGCCTTGCTGTTGCTATTGATTCCTCGCTGCTATTTCAAAAACAATCAAAGTTTCCTTTATATAGTTTAGTCAGCCTTCCTCCATCTCGTGCAGAGGAACGCATATAGAGAGAGGAAAAGGAGCAGACAGTCGTCCGGGCTGTCATGACTTATGAAGGTAATTATACCCCTGCCCTTCTGCATGGGCACACCGCACTCTTCAAATCCCACTGAGACTTACAGGGATGAGAATAGTGCAGATTTCGAGAAAATCCTTCTTTATGGCCACACCCGGACACCATAACTGAATGTGTAGTTACCACCCCTTTAAAACACACACGTGCACACGCACACACGCGCACACACACACACACACACAAACCCAGATATTTTCTTCTACTGGGTGTTTATATTGCCAGGAAACAGCCGTAAACAACCTCACGCCTCCTTCTATTACTGCCCTGCTGTGCCCAATACGGTCCTGCTACGACACGTTTAGTCGGTACTGAACGTTGCCCTTCATAACATGTAAGTTTCATTCACTTCGTGCGTGATGGCGGTGACGAAAAGCACCATAAAAAAGTGTTCAGTAAAAACAACGAGCTGTTTTGCTTCTTCATGATTCTGTTGGTTTGCAGAATATAGGCTGCGTGGTGTGGAGCAAGAGGAGGAACCATTAAAGTGACTTACTGCTTATGCTGCACTATTATTTTAAAAACTTGAACAATATCTTTGAGTGTAAAAGGCAAGAGTGCTAAGAAAGAAAAAAGGCTGCAATGCTCAGATTTGGTTAGCCAGCCGGTGATTGGTTAACAGCTTAGAGATGTCCCGCCCCTTAGCCTATCACGTGCAAAGTGTTGGAGCAAAAGCCAATAGAAGAACGAGTGTTCTATAGTGATGTCACTATGTTAAGGGAGTTAACAAAGGAGTCCAATGGAGGCGTTTCAAGGGGTGTGTGGAAGAGAAACTCCCTAACACAGGGATGCAAGCCTCTGCAGACCATTTACATGCACTAAAACCTATAAAACCCAAAAAGCGTAAAGGGCCCTTTGAAGTGTCCTCAGCTGCTTAAATACAATACATTGCTTGTTAAATTAAAACAAAATGAAAGTATGTTTTTTCTAACACAAATAGTTGACGCTTTCAAAGTGCAGTGTGCAAAGTGTTGATCCCCCACAATAAACAAAACATCTTGCAGCAACTACAACAGTCTCTTTTTTCTTCGACAGCGATAACAGCGTATCAAAGAGAGAACAGGAAGGGTCAACTGTACGAGCGCAGATATGAGAGGATGTGAAATATTTGAGCAGATTATTTCTACTACTGACCGACTAAAGACAACATACTTTAACATCACAGCACACTGCTGACTTTACTGCAGGGCTGCCTAGGGGTGGGCGATATTGAAAAATATATTATCACGATATTTCTCAAGCAGTATCACGATAGACGATATATATCACGGTCGGTTATTATGGTTATTTTTCAAGTTACTTAACAGAACAAGCACCTACAAGGTAACAGAAACTAAAACAAAAAGGAGTAACAGACCAACATAGCATTTCAAGCTGGTTTTATTTCTGAAATGAATCCCTGAATGAACAATTCAACATGTTGATATGACTTCAAGGCACAGTTTCTCAGTATCAAAATGAACTTTCTGAGGTAGCACTAGCAGTGAACATCAATGAGGAAAAGTCAGTGTCAAACAATTAAAATGTAAGCTTTAGACTTGAAGTGCAATAAAATCCTTTAGCATAACTGAAGGGAAAAACTAAATACCTTATTGATAAAATAAAATATAAGCCAACAGAATCAACCAAGACAATAAATGAAGTGCAATACTGTCTGAATCCTGACTAGACAGCTTTAGAGCATGTCTTTCACATCAGTTTATTTTTTTATATATTTTTTTTAAATCCAATTTTTTTTTTTATCACGATAGATACGATATCTCTGAAAAAGCAGACCTAATATCGTCACAAACGATATATATCGTCATATCGCCCACCCCTAGGGCTGCCGCATGAGGACCCGCTTTATTCAAACCCGGCCATAACACACGTGAAGCGGGCTTTGTGGCTTAGCTCCGTCGTTCCCCTGTCACATGATGGGGTCACATATTTCCAGACAGTAGTGGAAGTCATCCAGCGAGGCTACTTCCTCCTCACATGATGATTCATTCACTTCATAGTGGCTGTACATCCCCCACACGGTGTTAATCATGGAAACGCTGATATTGATGTTTTGTGTCAGTGTTTTTCCATGTACTCAAAGATAGACAGAGTTAACTGTCCAGAGGTCATGATTAAAAAGTCACAACGGCTGATTTCCATTAGTTGCTCATGTGCATCGATGTAGAATCAAATCTGTCCCTTGCACACAAGCAGCCATTTTGAGGCATTTTGCTTACAAATGACAAATCATTTTGACAATGAGGAATAGATTTTTTGAAACCGTCTCAGCAATAGCACTGACTTTATACAGGTGATTCATTTTAAAATAGCTTAAAATTAGATACAAATTCCCCATTTTCATTTAAAAACAGCCTCTCAAATATGGATATCTCCTGCTTTTCTCTGTGTTCAATTATATAACACTGAATACTAAGATGTTGGACCTACAGAACAAGACATTTAAAGAGATTTTCTTGGACTATGCAGAACTGGAATGGACATTTTTCACTATTATCTCACATTTCATAGACCACATGTTTAAAGGGTACATCTAGAAAATAATCTGCAGATTTATAAATAAGAAAAATATGTAGTGGTTGCAGCCCTACTTGGCACATTCCTAGAATATGCATGAAAACTAAAAAATCAGGGGTGCAAGAATATGTGCATGATATTCACTAAAGTAGGATTCAAACAGCCAGGAGCCACAGACACACAACTCGTGCATTCAGAGTGCGAGTGCTGATCTGCTGTTTCTGTGGGCGGTTACTGCTTTTGAGATTTGTGATAAAACAAAATGATGAGGACAGGGCATGATTATAAAATCCTCTGACAGTAAACAAACAGCTAACTGAATTTTAGAGCCTTGTGTTCCGCCTCTGTAAACAGACTGAGGTTGTGAGGGAGGAAACAAGAGGAGTTAAGAGTGTATATAAAGTTGTGTTTTTTGTTACTGTGCTGTGAAAGGGTCCATTTTGGGTCGGTGTGAGCTTTGCATCCCGTAGGAATGTGGCGCGGTTGAAGCGTTATTAAAGGCAGGGTGTGTGCAGAGGAGAAAACTGGGAGTAGACGGGAGAGGTTGCAAAACGAAAAAACACCAGAGCAGGTTGGATTGAGCTCATGTGTCCATCGTGTAACAAAGTGGAGATGTAAGCCGTTAGTCCTATTTGCACGGGACCAGAACAAACTAAGGACCTCTAGTCATTTGTGACAATGGCAGCAGGTCGTCTGACATCATAATCCCGTGCAAATCTGTCGTGTCCTTCAAAAAAATCCCACGTGAATAAACTAAAATAATTAAATTTTTGGTTTTCTTCAGACATTTGTTCTGCCTCATTCCCAGTATAGAATATATTAGATTATAATAGATTTATAAATTAAGTTTTGACCACATTCTTGCAAATTCAGGGGCGCTAGAGGGCTTCATTCATATTATATAAACATACAATACACAATATAAATATTAGTCTCTACTGTCTTTTGTTTTTATTTTTGTAAAGCACTTTGAATTGTCGCGTGCTGAAAGGTGCTATATAAATAAAATTGCCTTGCCTACTTTACAGATGTATTGACACTAGGGCTGACCGATTCATCGATTTTAAACCGAAATCACGATTTGAAATGATGCGATTATCAAATCGCAAAGCCTGCGATTTTTTTTAACATTTTTTTTTTTTCTTGTGTTTCAGTCATCAACACCAATCAGAAGTGCTGTGCTCCACATGTACCAGTCATTGTTAACCAATCAGAAGTGCTGTGCTCCACATGTACCAGTCATTGTTAACCAATCAGAAGTGGCCCATGATAGAAGGTGATAGACAGATTGATCCAATCACCTGCCAAGTGCTTCTGAAAGTGCCTGCCCTTTCCAAATGGCTTCCAATGGAGCTTCAGATGGTTTGGTGAACTATCTGGGTCAGGTTAGTAATGCTCCATCACATGTTTCTATCACAGGGTGAGTCTTAAACTGAAGCTTGACTTTAAAGCAACCCAACGGAAGTTTCATGTAAGTTTAGTTTTTTCCCTCGTAGCTCGGGCTGCGGGGTGCTAGAGACGGGAGGACGTTGATACGACCTTCCTAGCCGGAGTTATGGCCGCATTTTACAATAAACTTCCGTTGGGTCGCTTAAAAACAAATATCGCAAATCGAATCGCAATATCTGTCAGAAAAATCGCAATTAGATTATTTCCCAAATCGTGCAGGCCTAATTGACAGATATATAGTCAAGGCTAGGCATTTGCTTTTATTCAAAATAACAATATCATATTGACTTTATTGCAGTGCAAATCAGTCACAGTGACTCTGAGTTTGCACACAAATGCTGTGAAAACTTTAATTTATAATTCATTAATATAATATATCTTATAATATTATATTCTGCACTGCTGAAGGGGTCTGAAAAAAAGAAGAAAACTAAATAAATATGTAAAATAAAATGTGTTTATCCCTTGTGAATGAGCAAAACAACACACTGAGTTCTTTCTAAATCAAATGAGCTCCCCTGGTAATACTAGCATTGTGCACATGTCTAAATGTTTAGATAGATAGTTTTTATTCAAAACACAGATAATGAATAAAGAATCTGTCCGAAATCCATCATATGTGACTGAAACAGACGTACTTTACACGTGTATGCAACAACAAGCCGAGTCTCAATGCGTGTCTGTGCAGAGACTGTAGCTTTGTTACATCGTGTGCCAAAGCACGGGCACTCCCGTGGGTCTGGGAGCGCTAAAAGGAAATAATAATGACAAGGGCTTTATTTAAATCCTCCGCCCACCACTGCATTATACAAGCCTTTACTGATGAGTAAGCGAGCTCACCTCACCATTTGATATTTGATACAGGGTGTAAACCTCTGGAATACAATGCACAACTGATGCATTAGTGAAGCGCAGGTAAACAAAATCAGTCATGATGGCTAACAACATGAATGCTTTCCTACAAATTCTCTAAACAACAGTGCTTTTGTTTCCAGGATGTTACATGGGAAAGTGACAGCTTCATATCGGCCTCAAAACAATAGCATAAAGCAGCTCATTGAACAGTATCCGTAAACTAGATGACCTACATAACGTCCTAACCCGCCGTGCTGCCAAGGGCTGAGCGCCTGCAGGCTATCTGTCGGGACGTTGGGGTTTGGGCGAGGCTTCTGGCCAAAATAGCAATGTCAAGGATGAGTTCAGTTTGTGTGTCGCAACGCAAAACATTGCTGCAACAGCATGTGCAACCCAAAATGTGACCTAATGTTGTCTGTGTGTACTCTAAACCAAATCCAGAGATAGGGAGGTAGAGCACAGTGGATTAGATCTGTATACTAGGGGTGTAATGGTACACGTACCGAAATTATTCGGTACGGGCCCTTCGGTTCGGAACACCCGTGTACCGAAGTGTACCGAACGAATATAACGTTCAACGTAAAAAATTGAGAATGTGAACAACTTCTTGGAAGTAATCTCAGGTGCTGAGTCGCAGCATTCAGAGTAATTTGCTCACATTGGCTTCAACGCGTCAGAGCGAGCAAGTCATTTCATTGGACGAGAGGCATACTATGAGAGTTGGTCACAGGGATGCGTTCATTGTAGTCAGTAATTTGAGGAACTGTCGAAATGGCGAACGCAGATAAAGTTGCGCTCGAAAATCATCCAGCATCATTGAAGTCTCCGGTTTGGGAACATTTTGGTTTCGCAGTTACGTACAAGGATGACGGACAAAGACAGGTGGACCGAACCAAAGCTGTTTGTCGGCATGGTTTAACTAAAATTGGTTAAACTTGCACACTCATTTGAAAAGGCATCACCCGAACGTGAATATCACCGGTACCAAAAGAAAAAAGACTGAAGCGCAAACCCAACTCCCGCTAGCATGTAAGCCTCCACCACTCGCAAAAAGTTCAGACCGAGCCAAAGCTATTACAGATGCCAAATATCCTTATGTTGCCATGTTAGCAAAGCGCTACCTGGCTGTGTCTGCTACCTCTGTCCCTAGCGAGAGGGTGTTCTCCACAGCAGGAGACATTGTTAGTGCCAGCAGATCTGCCCTTTCGGCAAGCAATGTGGACAAGTTCATCTTTCTTTAAAAAAACATGAAAATACAATGAGAAGCAAGTCATAATGTCAAACTGGCTGCTTAGGTACTAGTACAGTTCAAATACAGATTATTTCAGTTCATCGAAATGCTGCACCTTAATGTTCATTTTATTATATTTTGTATTTATTTGAGTGAATATTCAGTTTAATAATAATTAAAAACCCAAAACTAATAGTTTATGTTTTGTGAGTACTAGTACCGTAAAGTTCAAATACAGATTATTTCTGTTCATCGAAATGGTGCACCTTAATGTTTATTTTATTTTGTATTTATTTGAGTGAATACATTATTCACAGTTTAATAATAATTTTAAAAAAAATGTTATGTTTTGTGATAATTTTTTCTGCTGTACCGAAAACATACCGAACCGTGACCTAAAAACCGAGGTACGCACCATTACACCCCTACTGTATACCCACGAACACTGCGGCCTGATAAGCTGCAGGAAGCGGCCCTACTGTAGGTCTGTTGTGACACACACACACACACACACACACACACACACACACACACACACACACACACACACACACACACACACACACACACACACACACACACACACACACACACACACACACACACACACACACACACACACACACACACACACACACACACACACACACACACACACACACACACACACACACACACACAAATCAGAACAGCTCTTGGCAGATTGTTTACTCTCTAAATTAAAGTGAGACGTTTCCTGAGCTACATAGAGCGCTGAGATGCTGTTATTTGCTGATCAGGTAATAAAGGAGGACTGGCTGCCTTTGCTATAATAATGATCCAGCTCAGGGTGAGCCGTTCCTTCGCTGACTGGCGATATTGCACACCTCGGAGGCTATAGATGCACACACACTCTCACACAATGCAATAAAGATCACATCCCCTATTATCCACCATCTCCTTTACTTTAGCAGTTTGATGGCTAAACGCACACACAAGCAGAGCTTTCAAATGATCTACAGTTGCAGTCCAGAAACCCCCCCCCCACCTCTATGTCACGCTTGGGCAGCTGTTGCTGGATGCTGCGGTGCATGCAGCTGCAAACAAAGGCTGCTAAAAAGTACTGCTAGTGTTTCATAATGTCCAGCCCCTGTGTGTGAATGTGCACTGTTTTGTCTTCCCTTAAAAGTCCCTGATATGTGTGGTGGTGTCGAGGGCAGCAATAACCCAATCAGCCGGATAACTCAAGGCAAACGTAACTGCAAGGGGATCTATTTGTGAGAGGCAGCTGTCCTCTTTCTGGAACCAGAAACTGAAGGGGGCTTCCTTCCTTTTGGCCCCTCAGTTGATACAATGCAACAACAGAGGAGATTTCCTTATATATGTGTTTCTCCTGCCCTTTTATTCTCACACACACACACACACACACACACACACACACACACACACACACACACACACACACACACACACACACACACACACACACACACACACACACACACACACACACACACACACACACACACACCACACACACACACACACACACACCACACACACACACACACACACACACACACACACACACACACACCACACCACACACACACACACACACCACACACACACACACACACCACACACACACACACACACACACACACACACACACACACACACACACACACACACACACACACACCTCTCGCGGTGCTGCTGCCTGCCTGTGTGTTTATTTCTGGAAGCTCACAACATGGCCGACATGTGCTTTGTTATTGTTAGAACAACATCGTCCCTGCTGGCCTATAGGGGCTGGTTGTCCTCCCCCATCCCACCCAAAACATCACTAGCTTGAAATTGGGATTTGCTGTAATTACATAAACAGACAGAACAATGTATATAATCACTCACCATATGATGATGGCCGTATGGAATATTTGTTTCTTGAAAAAAGACACTGAGGGCAGTCTATAATGACAAAAGAGAATGACATTTTAGACGGTTATTTGTAGGTTTTAAGTGCATTGAACAGACATTGCTTATCTCTGTGTCGATGTAAATAATAAAATAAACAATACAAAGAGCTTGCAGCGAGGATATATGCAGATACATCTATATTCGCTTCACTGCAGACTAAACAATTGTGCACTGTTTTGCAGGCTGGTCGATACAACACGACGATTATCATTAGATAGATAGACATACATAAATAACATTAACAGCAACTAAATACAAATTCACAATATAAAAGACAGTTGAGTATCTGAATAACACACGATATAAAGACAATACTGAAAACATTTGAATACTCTCTACAAAATACAATTTCCCTAGGCTACATAATTTAATACGAATATACTACATAATGTATTGCGTAAGAGCTCGCTGGCCTCGCCTGTGTGCACGGCTGTCATGTGTCGGATTATAGTATATAATCTAGAGTAAAGTCTAATTGGATATGGTAGCTATACACTTACTGTAGTACTGTGTGTTCCCTGCTGCTTAAAACTACCTAATGCACACTTTAAATTAAAATAGTGGGCGGAAAAAGGACACTAAATGTTTTGTTTTGTGTTGAAATAACACAGCCTGGAAAAGTGTCTGTTGGTTAGCAGTTGGAACTAAAGGTCGGTTCAAACTAACGGCCGTGTTGCCATTGTTACCCCGTCGTTTGCTAATGTTTCTAAAGCCTTTCTTCTGTGTTTTCTTTCCCCTTTTTTACCTCAAACTGCCAATGTGCCGCCTGTAAAAGCTGCTTCGCTTGGTCTGCCGCACAACCCGCCGTCAGGACGAACTGGTTAATCATGACTTGATGTTTGAGTTCATCCATGTTTCGACGAAAAGCCCGTGTCCGTGTGCTACAGACTTTCAAACCGTCGTCTTTATGTTCCTTCTCTCTTGCTTCACTCTAGTTGTATTCCGTTTCTACTGCCTCAGTCCTCTACCATTACAGCCGGTTGAGCAAACACAAATATTTACAGTAGGAGCGGTAGTGGAAGGGGAAGAAATGCGTGATTGACAGATGGGTACAGCCAATCAAAAGAGAGCGTCGCCCTGTGGGATTTGTAGTCTTTTAGGCAGAGGGGTTCAGGACCGGCGTGGTTTTAATCAGAATTCCTTTATTCGTCCCACAGAGTATAGAGTCAAGACAGAGGTGGAAAAAGTACTCAAATCTTGTACTTGGAAAAAAGTCAAAATATCTAATTGTAGGAATACTCTACCACAGGTAAAAGACCTGCAATCAAATGTGTTCTCAAGTAAAAGTACAAAAGTATTGGCATCAACATATACTTAATGTACCAAATGTAGGCCTAAGTACAGATTGGTCCATTTCATAAAAATATATATTATATGTTTGATTATAATTATGGCTGCATTCAAGTTGTATCAAAGCTTGTAAAGGTGAAACACTATTAGATAAAAGTACAGCAGTCCACTTTCAGGTTAAGTTAGGAGCTGCAGTATTTAACAAATTAAATACGTGTAACATGTAGAATGTAGTGTGTTAACAATATGTAGGCCTACAATTAAATCACATACAGATTATTGTGACAGTAATAGATGGTCTAACTAAGAAGTAGCAGCCAGTAGTAATAATAATCTCAAATACGTAAATCATCAACCCATCAGAAAGTGAATCATAGTAAACACATTTTATATATGTGGCGTTCAAGTCACCGCAGAGGAGGGACATTCCCACTCGAGCAATCTGAGTGCAGCACGGTTTGTTTTGGACTACAACTCCCGTGAGCCCTCGCTTTGTTTGTAAAGTTCCAGAAGGCAGACTTTTTGTGAATGACGGCCGCTCTCGTCCAATTCCCAGGCGCGCTGTGTCACTACCTCGCCAAATATGGTAAACAAACCCACCATCGCCAATGACATCGCTCCGAGTTAAAATAGGAACAGTCAGGATGCTATTCAGAAGCATTTCTGCTAATAGACCACAGTGTGTGTGTGTGTGTGTGTGTGTGTGTGTGTGTTTGATCTTTGCCGCAGTGTTTATTTGCACACATCAGTGCAGACTGCGGCATTATTAAAACATTTTGCATCCCCCGTTTTCTCCTTTTTTGTAATTGCATTTACATTTTCGAACATTTTTGCACACGAAGCTACAGCAGATCACATGTGTGGTTTGAAACAGTGTTGTAATAAAGGTAAATGTAAACACCAAGCTTCATCCAGAATGTCATTTTAACGATTGAATCACTCTCAGTATAAATATATGAGCTTATAATAATGAATCTTTGAACAAAAAAAGGGCCATTTATTATTTAAAATGGCAAAAACTAGCGTAAATAATTAAACAAGAGGAGAATACATGTATTAAACAAAATAAGTCAACAAAATATAAGAGTTACACTTCAATTGTGCATTTCTTAAATACACCCCTTGGTTGGCTTATTATATTTGACAATAGACATTCAATGAATCCCCTGCTTCCATTTACAAGCACTCATCTAGGGATTAGGGTCAATAAAGGACATATTTTGTTTTCAAAGCAGCAGTTGTTCAGGTTTTGTGTAAAATGAGCCCTCTGATATCAATACACACCGCTGAGAATTGTGGGTAAGTGTGAACCGTAAACATTATTTCATCAATGACATGCTTGTAGCAGCTGTAGTGAGAGAGCATGGAGGAAACAGGGAGATAAGGACATCTGCTGGTGGAAGCAGGGACATAGAAAACAGACTTTACTGTAACAGTGGAGGAAGTTGGATCAGTGACATCCAGAGTAATAAAGTCATGTTTTTATATCAAACCGAAACTTGGACGTCTGCCAATACAAACGGACTCTCCAGTGTGAATTATGATTGGCTGATTCTTGATAAGAATCTTCAGTTGTATGATACCAACAGCTCTTGTTGTGTCATTATGGGCACTTACCATCACTTACCCATTGGAAGAGCTTTACAACCAGATCAAACTGGGAACAAATACACAAATTAAGCTTTTAAAGATAACGTGTCCATAACCTTAAGTTCTTTTGAAGACCAAGTTCAGGCTGTTTATAGTTATGTAACTAAAATGTATAACATTGACCTGTGAGCGTCAAGTTGGAAGAAGGTTTATTAATGAAATGCAGGTTCTCCACAACCCTGAAAAACATTGTTTGGGGGCAAATTTAAAAAATAATAACTTTGACATTTTTGAAAATACATGTATTCCCTTTCCTGCTGACAGATGAGAAGATACATTAATCTGTATGAAACATTAAATAAATGGAGTTCACATGTTCCAGCTTCTCTGTTTCTCTTTTTTTTTTATTAAGAATAGCGGTAAGTAAAGTTCTTAGTATGAAAAATAAATTGTGCAACAAATAACAAAATGTAGGGAGAAGAAAGAGGAAGGACGAAAACAGAAAACCTTTAATAAAAATGTGATTCAATTTGAAATGTCTACATAATTTTGCCAATTCATATTTTCTGAAAAGGCTATATTCAAATTGGTTTCAATATTAGTGTTAGGGTAGTCTTCTAGGCTTTGCTAAGTTATTCATTAAGTTAATCATCTAAATAAAGTCTTCAGAGAAATTGTGATTATTCAAAATCAGTACTGTCGAGTACTCGTGTTCATATTGTTAACTCAAATATATTTGGTATTGCATTTTTTGTCTAACTCTCGGCAAGAAAGTCTAAATTGAAGCTCTTATGAGGCAAAGTCAAACTACATGTTGGGAGAATAACTTGTTTTAAGTAATAAAAGCAATATTTTACATGTTTATCCAAAGCGACTTACATACTCAATACTGTGGGCAATCCCCACAGGAGCAATTTGGGGTGAAGTGCCTCAGGGACACAATGCCATGCTGACTGCAGAAGGGTTTGAACCTGTGCTCCCCTGATCCGAATACCAACGCACTAGACCACTGCGCCACAGCCTCCCATATTTAAGACCTTTAATCTCTGCACATGTAAATGTCAAATGTCTAGCATGTCTAACCCAATAGTTCAATTCAATGAATTGGCCCTATATCATGTTTTTCTGATTCCAAAGGTTAACTGTACCATTAACCGGTAAATACATAGTGTAGCTGTCCTCATTCAATCCTTCTGTATAGCTAACTGTATGTGTGCATAGTTGCTGCTGAAGGACGGGGGGAGCCTGGCCACAATAAGACCAGCTGATCAAACATTTACCCACCTCACCGGCTAACCCTTTGTCAAGAACCTGAACAAACCTGGAGACATTTTTAAAGCCATTCCTCCTCCTCGACGGGATGCAGCAGCTGGCCTGATTGGTTCTTCAAGTGTCGCTGCTTTGTCGCTGTCATCCATCCTGATCCTGAATCCTGAATGCCATTCCTCATCAGCATCCACTCTCCAAATCTTTAACCCCAGCAGACATGTTGACAACATCTGTTTGGAGAGGATGACAGAGGGGTGGCACTTTGTTAATATCCTCAGGTTGAAGAAGAGTAGAAGTACAAAGTAGAAATAAGTTAAATCCTCAAGTAAGTCAAAATTGTACTTAAGTACAACTTGAGTAAATGTACTTAGTTACTTTACCCCACTGCAAATCACTAATAGAATAACAAATAAACTATGATACAAACTTAAAAAACTTAAATAGAATAATTACATATTTTCGACTAAAATAGTTTGTTGCATTCCCTGTTTGGCCATAAACAGAGCAAACTGAGGAATATGAGGCTTGAAGACAGGAATTGCCAGTGCATCCCTTATATCACATATAAACTCAAACACACAGTGGGGCAAAATTAAAAAATGGGTGCTAGTCGAGGGCCGGACTGGTTCAATGTTTATTGCAGAACGTATTGAAATGAACTTATTGCACATATTAAACCTGGAACTAACTAAGCTTAAATTATTGCCTATAAAAACAACATTAAATAATCAGTTGCATTCATTTCTTATGGCTCTATCTGCAGCTTCTCCAGAGTCATTTCTTATGAGTACATTTTCCCACAGGCCAACAACAGCTTCAACAAAACTATTCCCCTCAAAGAGAAAACCAAACCTGCCCTGTTGTCGTGAGAGAAAAAGTGCAGAAGGAAGCATCCATTGAACTCAGTGTGCTGCTCTGTGATGCTAGCTCAGATACTTGGCATCTCATCTTGGGTGCAAGGTCATCAATGTTTGGGCTCAGGCTCTGAGCTGAGGAGACCCTCAGGATGGAGTGAAGGTGCGTGCAATATACCGGCGGGCCAGATCTAATAGTAATCAAACATTATCCTGCGGGCCGAAATTAAATCCACCAAGGGCCTGATTTGGCCCCCGGGCCTTGCGTTTGACACATGTCAATCAATCAATCAATCAATCAATCAATCAATCAATCAATCAATCAATCAATAGGATACGGCTGTAATAGGCCTAAGGCCTTTTAGTCGCTCATAAATAAATAAGTAGATCACTGATTCTTTATTTACTCTGGATGCTGGCAACAGTCACATAGTCCAAAGTGAAGGTGATGTTTGGCAGTGGTCGAGGCGGGATTTGAGACAGTTAACCGTCTTGGATGATGTACACTGCTTCCCATCGACATGCAGTCTAAGTGTACCCCTACATAAAGAGAGAACATCATGTAGAACATCTTTCTCACATTCAGTTTCCATGCTGGGTGTTACGCCAATTGACGAGTGCCTCTATTGGTGGTGTAGCTGCAATGCTGTATGAATCCACTAGGTGGCAGTGTTTCATTATAATTCACATTGCCTCTGCCATTCATTCCACATGTCCAGTCAATAATAGCCTACAATTAGATTTAGATCGTGTTGGTGTATATCAAATATATTCAAATGTATTGTGAATGAAAACCACTTTTTACTTGTATTTATTGTTTCAAATTTGATTACACTGCATTCGCTAAAAAGGCCACCTAAGATGGTTTTGAAGGACATTTAAAATGTAATCACAGTTGTTCTAAATGAAATGCTGAGCACATTTGCACTCTAATTCAAGGCGAATAGTGATACACAGTATTCTCATGTGGTGTATGGCGGACATTTCTTATGACAGCTTGCACACAGATGCTGCTTAATAGTGGTCTCCAATCTCTTATGATATGTCCATTATTTAATCAATGTATTGGATTATAAATCAACAGATGTCTATATTACAGCCTCCAGGAAACAGTATTGAGCCACTTCACTCTCTAAAAGTTGTACATTTCTTGGTTTAAATCCACTGAAGTGCAAATGTAGGCCTAACTAGAAGATTAAAGTCAATTGTGCAAAACGGACATTTCCAAATAACCAATCAACATGTGCCATTTCACTGTTGAAAAGAAACAACAATCACCCACTGTGAAAAGGCATGGTAAATACAGGCTTATCAGTTAAAGTGGTCTGTTCTCCTTGCAGGTGCAAAAGTGCGCTCCAAGCGGGACTTGTGGCGCGCCTGGTGGGGGGGGGGGGGGGGGGGGGGGGGGGGGGGGGGGGGGGGGGGGGGGGTTAAAACCAACGAAACTGACTGTTCTTACTGCAGAGAACCACTCATTCCACATATATTTGAATGCCCTTTTGTGTGTGCGTGTGTGTGTGTGTGTGTGAGAGTGAGAGTAATGAATAGATTGACAGAGAGAGAGAGAGAGAGAGGAGAGAGAGAGAGAGAGAGAGAGAGAGAGAGAGAGAGAGAGAGAGAGAGAGGAGAGAGAGAGAGAGAGAGAGAGAGAGAGAGAGAGAGAGAGAGAGAGAGAGAGAGAGAGCTGCTGAAGCAAATCTCCAGCCAATCAGAAACCCCCTCAGGCGTTTAAAGGGATGGTGGGCAGTCTCTCGGGCTTTATGAGACTTATCTTACAACCTCCTCCATACATTCTCACGTCTTGATCTCCCACAGACACTCACACAGAACCGGGCGTTTGGATGAGAAACAGTGGGCATGGATCTGTCCTGAGAGGAGCTTTTCTTGCTTTTCCTCCATATGAGCTGCTGCTGCTGCTGGGTGATATTAGCCCCCCCCCCCTCTGCACTTGTTGCGCAGACACTGGATGCGTTGAGTCTTTGGAGAGGATAGGATAGGAGAGGACGCACTGCAACAGGTGCACAAGAGAGTCTCCTCCTGAAAGGCTGCATGACAGGAGGTAAGGACATTAAGCAGCATTTGGCAATTTCTTGGGATTAATGTCTCTTGGAATATGTTGACCTATTTTATTTATGGTGATTTGAGTGCAAGGTCTATTTAGATTCCTTCAAATACTTTTTTTTTTCACTTCAAGAGAACTTTAAATGCCAATTTGAAGATCTTCTGGTCACCGTGCGTAAAACAGAAAGGATGCCGGTTCTGACAAGCCCCGATATCGCCAACAAGTTCCAGGAGAAATGGCTGGCGGTGTTCCCGGAGGACCAGGCCACCGGGTCGGACTCAGTCCCCATGGATGACAGCCTCACCAGCCTCCACTGGCTGCAGAATTTCTCCATCATCAACGCGGACCCGGAGCGACCCAACGGATCCGGAATGGGCTGCCCGTCCTCGGACCTTTTCCTCAAGCGGCTCCCCAGAGGAGGCACCGACTCTCCGTCCAGCCCCCCCGCCGGGGACACTGCCTCCACCGGGATGCCTCTGTACCTCGGCAGCCCCGTGACCTCCGGCAGCGACTCGGGACCGCGCTTCATAGACTGCGTACATCCAGGACACGGTTACGCGCAGATCCCCATCCAGGCCAGCCCGCCTGCGGAGGTCGACTACAAAACCAACCCTAAAGTCAAACCTCCTTACTCCTACGCGTCCCTCATCTGCATGGCGATGCAGGCCAGCAAACAGCCCAAAGTGACTCTGTCCACCATCTACAACTGGATCACGGAGAATTTCTGCTACTACAGACATGCAGAGCCCAGCTGGCAGGTAACCGAGACTCTTGTATTATTGATGAGTCAGACAAATGGCGAGGTGAGGGAGAGGAGGGGGGCATAGATCCCCACCATCACACACCATGCTGCAGGCAGTAGTGTAAAAATAACTACTAAAGTACTGTACTAGTGCAATTTGAAGTATTTTACTCGAGTATTTCAATTTTTTGCTTAAACTCCACTAAATAGTGTACTTCACTCCACTACATTTATTCTACATCTTTAGTTACTTCACAGATCTGGATGAATGATGTGAAATCTAATCAGCTCTTACATCAGACTTTAGTTCCACCTGGAGTAAATCCACCAGCTACCCTGCAGTACACAAAGTCATTCAAACTAGCTGCACCTTACCAGCTTACCAACACTTTAAGGATCAATCATTATAACACATATCATATATATTATTCTGGACACAATGACTACTTTACATTTTGGTACTTTAAGTATATTTTGATGCCAATACCTTTCTACTTTTAATTGAGTAGCATTTTGAAAACAGGACCTTTACTTGTAACTGAGTATTCCTACACTCTGGTACTTCTGTTTTTACTTAAGTACAAGATATGTACCTCTCCCATATCTGTCTGCAGGACATCAGACAATGCCTTTCTTTTGTGGGGAAACAAAAACCAGCAGATGCAGTGTGCGTTTTAAATCCTCCAGCATGTCCCCCTCTTTTTTCTACTTCACAAGATAAGAGTCTCATTTGGGCCCTTTGATCATTTCAATGACAAGTAATCCTTAATGCAAGAGAAATTTCCATCTTCCAAGAGAGGAGAGCGCTCATAGGGTTTTGTCTGAGGGGAACGGTGATGGGGTGGAGAAAGCACTCTGTGTGTGTGTGTGTGTGTGTGTGTGTGTGTGTGTGTGTGTGTGTGTGTGTGTGTGTGTGTGTGTGTGTGCGTTTGTGTGTGTGTGTGTGTGTGTGTGTGTGTGTGTGTGTGTTAATGAGGGCTCCTGAGAGAGATGGCAGCTAAGCACAGCTGATCATGTTTGAAATGCACAGAGCTGCCTGTTTCTAGAAAGCCTCATTAGGTACATTTGATTTCCCATACAAACAACAATACAACACACACACACACACACACACACACACACACACACACACACACACACACACACACACACACACACACACCTTTCTCTTTCTCTATTCTCATTTACCTCACAAAGACAATCTGACACGTTCAGTTTGTGCGTGACAGATCTGCTCAAAGCCACTTACGGATGTATTCTTTTTAAAGGATGAATTTAAACGGCCGATAATTCAAAGCTTTTTATATTGTCCGTCCTGCAAACCCCTAGTTTTGCACATTGACGACAAATCTACCTTTTTTAATACCTGCTTGGCAATAATATTAGGTTGAACCTAAAACGTTTTTATTTAAACTTATATTATTGCTTTCAACCAACCTAATACAGTTGTGTGAAATCTGTTGACATAATGCATTAAATTACAGTCAATGTTTCAGTTTATTCACTGCCATCCTGAAAACAAATCAATATTCTGCATTCCCTAATTTTGTTTCCTTTGTCCCAGAACTCCATCCGGCACAACCTGTCCCTCAACAAGTGTTTCAAGAAGGTCCCGAGGCAGAAAGACGAGCCGGGGAAAGGGGGCTTCTGGCAGATCGACCCGCAGTACGCAGACATGTTCGTCAACGGCATCTTCAAACGCAGGAGGATGTCTGCTAACAGCTACAACAATAATAGTGGCCCCCACAGACAGAGCAAACTGAGTTATCACAGCGTCCAAAACGTCTGCCCTTACCAAGGCGGGAAACGGAAGCACTTACCGGCGAAGAGCGACAAGCTGATGAGGGCGACGGAGTCTCCTCTTTTAGCGACGGACGCTCACAAAGCGGACATCCTGAGGGGCGACTTCGACCTGGCATCCGTGTTCGACGACGTCCTCGGCGGGAACTGTAGCACCTTCGAGGATTTGGACATCAACACGGCACTGAGCGCCTTGGGTTGTGAGACGGAGGTTTCCCTGCAGGGGAGGCAGCATCCGGGGAGGTGGTGCAACGGAGGGGACATCTTAGGGAACCAGTACCTGAACCACCACCAACCCTACGGGTACTTGGATATGAGCGGGGCGTCCCTGGACTGCAGTATCGGGGAGATCCACGTGCCGCAGCAGCTTCATCCAGACCAGGATCAGCTGATGCATCACCATCAACACCTGCAGCAGTTCGATGAGACGTCGACGCTGTTCCCAGAGGAGGTGGTGCCCTGGGAGAACATTAAGGAAGAGGAGCAGGCGATTCCTCTGACTCTGGATCAGGGCTTCGGGCTGTGCGAGGGTTTCTTCTCAGAGATGCAGCCATGGGAGCGAGTGGAGGCCTATCTGTGACCTTTGACCCCCAAAACCTCATTGACTCCTAATGATCTACATCCAATGACCTGAACATGTCTGACTACTGGTCGAACGGTGAAGAGGATAAGAACTACGGCTCAATCATTCTGCAATACATCTGTCATTTTGTTTTCTAATAATGACCTACAAACCTGATATTGTCAAACCTATCTTGAACATTAATATGAAACTAGTTAACCAGTTCATCTAGTTGAGATTCCCTTGACACAAGATCAGACTCGAGCTGCAGTGATAAGACGATGCATAGAAAGATATTTCCGAACTTCTTTTGACAATTGGTTCTTTACTAAAGTCACTGTTTCCGTCTCTCGAATATGGCGATGTTTCGTTTTGTTTAATAATACCTTCAAGTCAATATCTTTGGGTTTTTGACCAGCAAAACAAGACTTTTGAAGATAACACCTTGGACTTTTTCAAAAACAATACAAAAATGTATCTAGACATTTAATCAGCAGATATTAATAATGAAAAGGATCTGTAGTTGCCGCCCTAGATCTGATTAAGGATCATTTCCCTGCATAGACTCTCATCTCTCCCTAAGGGTGTCGGGTGATTGACAGCCGTGCGTAACATGACACCACACTGATATATCAGGCGCCAAGAACAGAGAAACTTTTAGAAACCAAATTAAAGTTTCATGTGGACTGCGAAGGATTGTCGATCCCACTCGTTTGGACGAATGGCAGCAAACGCTTTTTTCAGAATTCCGAAAAAATCACGATACTGCATCAACTTTTTTCTGGAACTATAACGGCCTAAATGTCGGACAGCTGGTGATAAAAGCATGCGTGGAAATGAGTGCTGAACTGCAGCAATTTGTCTCTTTGAAAACCCGACCCTCCTTTAAAGCACTCTTCACGAAAAAGCACTGGACTGAGAAAACGTGCAGGACTCTACTTTTGCTACATTAGCATTTAACATTTTTTTACTAACATGCAGCGAAATCAGCCATTCATCATTCATTAGATCAGGATGGAGACTTTAAACTCACAGTCTGAGATGAGTCATGTATGACCTTGTTGTATAGTCGATTTAATATATATCCACTAAAGTTTATCGCATGAAGCTAGGCAGGAATATTTGCCATTTGACCGGAAAATGAAACGCCTTCTTGTCATGAAAATCGAACATTATGCACTTTGATAGGCAGCAGTTTTAGGAAAGCAAGACCGCTTTAATTTCCAGGTTGTTTAGTTTAATTTTGTATTAAAATGTTTCCTAAAAGTTTACTGACCATAATGAAAGTGATGCATTTGCTGTAATTATCCATATCAGTTTGTCTTTAACAATGAACTCAACGCTGCAATAAGTCAATGGGCATTTTTAATTTGTCGCTTATATCATTTTTCTTTCCAAATATATACAGAACTCGGCATTTGTTGATCATATTTCGCCAAATGTGTTGATGAGGAATATGCAGTTTATGGTGATCTGTGTTGTTTAATAAGAAAAACATCTGTTTTCTGTCACTGGGTGATGGATCGGTCCTTATTGATTTATTTGGTGTATGTCTTTTTGTTTTGTTTTCACAAATCTGAAATTGAAATGTTTGAGAATATAATAACTCGATGATGAGCAGATACATAAACTCTTAAAGGCCAGATTTTCTTATTTGTATCATATTGATCGAGGTTGATACGAGCTCTTTAATCTTACCATGTTATTTTAATTTGTACTTTTTTAAGCTGTTTAAAAATGCAATCATGCCTTGATGCAATAAATGGTGTCAATTAAAGAAAGAACAATAACAAAACCGTTCAATCACTCAATCAATCAATCAATGTTTATTTATATAGCCCAATATCACAAATGTTCCAGAGAAAACCCACAGTTTAAAGGGAACATGGGAGAAACCTCAGGGAGAGCAACAGAGGAGGGATCCCTCTCCCAGGACGGACAGACGTGCAATAGATGCCGTGTGTAAATCGAAGAGATAATACATTTTACAGCATATAGACCGAATGTTTGGAAATACGTGTGTCTGTAATAAGAAGATGAATCCACGAGGAAGTCCATCCAGGACTCATGATCCAGGACCGCAGCAACAGGCACAGCCACGACTCAGGATCCTGGCGTAGATAAACACCACAAATAGATGTGGGGAAGCTGGGTTATTCAGAACATGAGTTCACTTGTCATTGAGAAATATCAAAGAGTGTGTGAGTGCAGTCCTTAAAGGGAACCTATTCTGCTTTTTGGCGTTTTCCCTTTCCTGTGTTATATAGGTTTTAATGCATGTAAATGGTCTACAAAGGCAAAAATCCCTGTGTTCCCTCCAGAGGGAGTTTCTCTCCCACAGACTCCTTTGTTTACTTCCGAAACATAGTGACATCACGATGTACTGCTCGTGCTTCTGTTGGTTAGCACTCCAACACATTGTACCTGACAGGCTAAGGGGCGGGACATCTCTACCAATCACAACAGAGCTAACCAAAAACCAATCAGAGCAGACTGGGCTCTGGTTTCAGACAGAGGGTGAAAAGAGGTGCTGCAGCACAGACAGTATGAGAAAAATAAAGAGCTTTTTGAACATTAAACATGGAGACATGTAGAGACACTACATACTGATATACACCTGAACATCAGCAGGAGAGGACTCTTTAAAGTAGAGACACTACATACTGATATACACCTGAACATCAGCAGGAGAGGACTCTTTAAAGTAGAGACACTACATACTAATATACACCTGAACATGAGCAGGAGATAACTCTTTAAAGTAGAGACACTACATACTGATATACACCTGAACATCAGCAGGAGAGGACTCTTTAAAGTAGAGACACTACATACTGATATACACCTGAACATCAGCAGGAGAGGACTCTTTAAAGTAGAGACACTACATACTGATATACACCTGAACATCAGCAGGAGAGGACTCTTTAAAGTAGAGACACTACATACTGATATACACCTGAACATCAGCAGGAGAGGACTCTTTAAAGTAGAGACACTACATACTGATATACACCTGAACATCAGCAGGAGAGGACTCTTTAAAGTAGAGACACTACATACTGATATACACCTGAACATCAGCAGGAGAGGACTCTTTAAAGTAGAGACACTACATACTGATATACACCTGAACATCAGCAGGAGAGGACTCTTTAAAGTAGAGACACTACATACTGATATACACCTGAACATCAGCAGGAGAGGACTCTTTAAAGTAGAGACACTACATACTGATATACACCTGAACATCAGCAGGAGAGGACTCTTTAAAGTAGAGACACTACATACTGATATACACCTGAACATCAGCAGGAGAGGACTCTTTAAAGTAGAGACACTACATACTGATATACACCTGAACATCAGCAGGAGAGGACTCTTTAAAGTAGAGACACTACATACTGATATACACCTGAACATCAGCAGGAGAGGACTCTTTAAAGTAGAGACGCTACATACTGATATACACCTGAACATCAGCAGGAGAGGACTCTTTAAAGTAGAGACACTACATACTGATATACACCTGAACATCAGCAGGAGAGGACTCTTTAAAGTAGAGACACTACATACTGATATACACCTGAACATCAGCAGGAGAGGACTCTTTAAAGTAGAGACACTACATACTGATATACACCTGAACATCAGCAGGAGAGGACTCTTTAAAGTAGAGACACTACATACTGATATACACATGAACATCAGCAGGAGAGGACTCTTTAAAGTAGAGACACTACATACTGATATACACCTGAACATCAGCAGGAGAGGACTCTTTAAAGTAGAGACACTACATACTGATATACACCTGAACATCAGCAGGAGAGGACTCTTTAAAGTAGAGACACTACATACTGATATACACCTGAACATGAGCATAATAGAGCCCCTCACAGTCTCACAGCTGTTAGAAACTGCCCTCATAACGCACCACCACACCACATCTCACCAACATCCAGGATTTCAGTTGCACGCCCCGTATGAAAATGTGCTTTTCCGCCTCAAATCTCTTTTTAATTGAACTGCTGGATGAAACAGGGGAGAAATGCGGCTTATCCCCGTCCCTCTGGCCCGCGGCTCCCAGCAGCGACCGCTCATGTGTGGAGATCTCCAGGAACGGGTGGAATAACTCAGATTCCTAAAAACAGCAGGACTGCAGGCTGATCGAGGCCCAAGGTGTGTGACCATTGGTCGCCATGCGTGGAGAAAATAGAGAGGCTGATCCTGCAACAGCTGCAGGCGTTAATGCTTTACGGGCAAACCGGCCACTGGACCAGGGGCCAGAAATGTCAGGAGCTTTGGCTGCGAAATGTAACTAAACAGAAGGACCACAAAGTGACATGAATCAACTACAAATAGGGGCTTAAAACCAAAAAGGGACAATTACTCAAAAACAGATGCAACGTAACAAAGTAACTTAAAAAAGGGCCAAAATAAACACAAAGAATCACAAAATGGCCACATATCGACCCAAATCAACTAGAAATAGAGGCTGATGACCAAAAAGAGACAAATAGTTACTAAAAAGAGAAGTAAAGCATCTGCAAAGAGACACGAAATAATTTCAAAAAGGTGTCACAGAGACAGAAATTACAACAAAATAGGGTAAAACTGGCAAAAAAGACACACAGTGGCTTAAAAGGGACCAAAGAAATGCCACCAAGAGACAAAATCACAACGAAATAGACGTAAAATCACCAAAAGACTTAGAATGGCTTAAAACAGATTCAGAAATGATGGTAAAAAGACACAAAACAACCATAGAAGAGGCTCAAAACTCCCACAAAGTCTGTTAACTTGCTCCAAGATGGAGTACTTCTGTACCCAGGGGCCATTGTCTCATAAGCAAGTCACTTTATGCTGGTTAGAGCCCTAAGAAAGAACTGTTAGGACAGCAACATCAGTGTCACTGTCAAACTCAAGTTGAAGGCTAAAGAGGCATCCTTTGTACCCAAACATAACAAGTGTGTGTGTGTGTGTGTGTGTGTGTGTGTGTGTGTGTGTGCGTGTGTGTGTGTGTGTGTGTGTGGCCTAGCATTACTATACTTGTGGGGACCTAAATCTGTTTACACAGTCACGTGTGGGGACTCGTCTCCCTTATGGGGACAAAATGGAGGAATCATTAATTTTAGGATGAAGTCTTGGTTAGGTTTAGTAAGGGTTAGGGTTAGGGTAAGGTTAAGGGTTAGGGTTAGGCATGTGTTGGTTATGGTTAAGGTTAGAATAGGAAATGCATGTAAGTCAATGTAATGTCCCCTGAAGTGATGTATACATGGTATGTGTGTGTGTGTGTGAACTTCCACATTTGTCTCTGTTTTGTCTGAGTACATGTGCTTGTATGCGGTCACATTATATGCCCGTAATGTCTGTGTTGGTCCACAGGCTTCTTTGTCTGCGCTCCCCACTGATGTGTGTGTTCCCCGCAGAGAGTGTGTGTTCTTGGAGCCCCGTGGCGACCCAGATAACACTATCTCTGTGGAGCCAGAGCCCCGCGGTTCTATTCAGTGCTGAGGATGAAGGCCGGGGACTGCCCAGCACGCGGACATGCTCAAAGAAGAAGCAACAAGCTGGGCTGTCACTGTCGGCTAACCTGGTTTATAATGCTTTATAACCTCCTCCTTAGTGCCCCCGCGGGGAGCTCCGCAACATGTGTTTGTGTGTGAGCTGGGAAAGGGTTACACAGAGGAGGGCAAGAGACAAGAAGGGGGTGTATTCGGTGTTTTATTGCCACCATGGCACCCTCTGGACCGCTCCTGATTAGAGTCAAGCACAAACAGGGTCAAGCGGCTTTGCTAAAGAAGCGCCCCTCCCAGCGTGACATAGACACTTTCCATTTATTTGGGATGGATGCAGGGCTATTCTTTAAAAGGGGGACAGCTAATAGAAGACACATGATGGGGGTCCCGCACTAATTAGATCTTTCATTGTGGCACAAAGCAAAATGTGGCAGTGGAAAACGCCCTGAGCCTGTTTTATAGCCCCTGAGGAACACCCTGAGAGCGAGTGGTTCCATGTACAAATCAGCGTTAGATCTGATAAATGCAATTTCCTAATGAATCCAGAATCACACGGGAGGAGGAAGAGGACCTTCAGCGGGAGTGACCTTCGTCTCTCTGAAGTGGCGGGAAATTGTCGTCCAGCTCTGGTTTCCAAACCCTCATCACATATTGATAAGGGAAAAAGACTGGGATGATATTCAGCGGTCTGTCGTACCATTAAAGCCTCTCCAGATACAAGAGGACTTGGACAGGAAACACACCTAAACAGTCTTTCCAACAGGCTGTTGTTTATGTATGAAATGCTAATGAAGGTTTCCATTTAGATTGCCTGTTCCATTTTGAAAGGAATTGCGGATTAGAATAAAAGGACTGTAGTAAGGTGAAGGGGGTTTTCTTCCATTTTCGGGAGATTAGGCTTTTACCTAGTTGCATAATTGGTCAAAGTGTGCACATGGCCATGTTTACATCATTAAGAACAGGATCATTACTCTAAGAACTGAATGTTACCTAGCTTTATCCCACCACAAAAGCCTTATGTTATCGGTGGAGGTTTTTTGTCCAGGAGCGCCTTTATTCCTCCCAACGTGGAGATGACTAATGAAGACTGGATCGCCACATGAACCCACACTGAGACCCTCCAGACTTTCTGTCTGTTTTGATGTGCTAATTTTATTTATCTGGGGCATGTCGTGCAGACAAATGCAGGATTGCAAATGAGCGTAAACACAACTGCACACACACAGATGGCAATTAGCAATACGTAGAGCTTAGTTAAGGTTGTGGGGCAAATGCACCCCGTTATTCAGGAAGTAATGGTTTGGCTACCCCACTTTTTGTCTTTCATAAAGAAACGTATCATTATATATTTTCCGCATTAAAGTGATTATATTTAGGCAACCTCTATCAGATGTCATTTAACAATTTTAAGCGACTTGCAAAATAAAATAATAAAACTAAATAACACATTTTTGACTTTTAAAGAGGCCCTATTTCCTGTAGTGTGTTCATGGGCGTAATTTCCACTGGGGACAGGGGGGACATGTTCCCCCCACTTTTCGAAATCCCATTTGTGTCCCCCCCACTTTTGAAATGTGTTTATTTTTTACGCAAGCGGTCATCGTCACAGAGGAGCGTCTGTGTGTGTGTGTGTGGCAGGAGCGCATTTTGTGTGAGAGAGAGAGAGACAGAGACAGAGACAGAGACAGAGAGAGAGAGAGAGAGAGACAGAGACAGAGAAAGAGAAAGAGAGAGACAGAGAGAGAGACAGAGAGAGAGAGACAGAGAGAGAGAGAGAGAGAGAGAGAGAGAGACAGAGAAAGAGAAAGAGAAAGAGAGAGAGAGTTACAGGGGTTGTTGTTAGCATCTGGTGCTAGCTCGGGGCTAACGGAGATCGAAGCTGTTTCAACAATAAGGAGAGGGAGAGCTCTCGCCTGTGGGACTCACTGAGAGGCTGAGATCACGTCAGCTCAGGGAGGCAAAGGACTCGCTGAACGATTCAATTGTAAACTTTAGTCTAAGTTATCTCAGTGGCTCTCAAACGGTTTGGTCATCTATGTGAACAATATAGTTGTTCAAAATAAGTAAAAAATAATTCAAATGTCAGTAAACAATAAAAACACAGTTTGAAAGGGGAGTGATTATCAAATATGCATAAATAAAAAGAAAGAATGCAGACTAGGGAAGGTAAAGATAGGAGAGAGGAGTTTATCAATGGTTTGTTATTGTGAGCATATTCCAATGGTTTTTTGAACATTGAAATGTATACAGTTCTGTTGCATATGTTGAGAGCTGTATCCATACATCTCTTAATTTGTGCACCAGATTGATGCCTTTAACTTCAATTAAAAGAAAAACATCTTACCGGGGGTGCACCTCACATTCATGGATAGATAGGTTTGCTCATTATATACAATACAAATTGTTCTTGGATTAGTTAACACCGTAGTCCCTAATATATAGAAAGGCAGGAAATGGAATTAAATCAAGAACAATGTTTTATTGCGGAGGACCCCCTGTTTTGTGCCCCCCCCACTTCTCAAACCTAAGTTACACCCTTGAGTGTGTTATATAGGTTTTTGTGCATGTAAACGGTCTGCAAAGGCTAAAATCCAGAGGCAGTTTCCGTGACATCACTGTGTAACACTCATTGGCTAGTGCTCCAACACATTGTATGTGCTGAGAGGGCGGGACATCTCTAAGCGGTTGACCAATCACAACAGAGCCAGCCAGCTAACCAATCAGAGCAGACTGGGCTCTGGTTTCAGACAGAGGGTGAAAAGAGGTGCTGCAGCACAGGCAGTATGAGAAACATGAAGAGCTTTGTGAACATTAAAGCATGGAGACATGTAGAGACACTACATACTAAAACAATATGAACTTCTAGATTGGCGTAATAGGGCACCTTTAAAGATGGGATGTTTGCGAGGATGTCCAATATAAGATCTGGCTCTTTAAATCTTAACATTTTGCAAAAGCTATGATTATTTTATTATTTGCGGTATTGCGGATGCAGTGAAGGGAAATGAACACACATTAACACACTTACCAAATGCAACTTTTTCCACCTTGTTTTGAGCGGACTATAACTTGACATTGGTCAGAGTAGCCTGGGGACATTTATAGTTTACCCACCATTTATTTCACCACTACTCCCCCTTGGCAATGTCTTCCAATTACTGTTTATATATCACACAGGTGCTGCCATGCTCTCTCCCTCGCCCATCAAACAACCAGAGTTTCATAGGACTCTAACTACACCAATGCAGGTGGTGTACACGCGGGTAAAGAACCAACCCCAAGCTAATCTTAGTTTTCCCCATTCAAAAGCATTGACTTTCTGTACTGGTTTTCGCAGCAGCATTTCTGTAACGATTCTCTCCAGAGATGTAACTGGAACTCTCAGGATTATGCATTTTCTGGAAGCAGCAAAAACATCACAAACCATTTCCATTACATCTGTTCGGCTCCTAAGTGCTCAGAGTGCATTTCCCATGAGGACATAGACCTTTATATTTTTCCTGTCGACCCCACAGACTCTTAATGACAGTGCTGCTGCTGGTTAGGATGAGGAACTCCAGTGAGGTCGACGTCCACCCCACATCTTCTCTGGTGTCATCCGTCAGTCAGTGGATCATTGGGATCATTTGACTGAAGCCACTCCCGTGCTGCTGTGTTATTGTCGTGACCTAAATATCCACTGTCTTGAAGTTGATGGGATGTCTTATCGTTTCCTATCTCCTAACAAGTATACAGCTTTGATATATGGGATCATGTTTTCAGAGCAATTCAAATAATATTGCACCTGTAGATTCCAATTGTTTCGTATCATATGTAATTGCAATATTAATTACATCATATTTAATGTGTTATCAGATTTGAACATGTTGACTATCTAGCTCTTTCTTTTTACCCTGCATGTAATTAACTCATCCCCTTGAATTAGTTTCTTAACAATTCGTATTTTTACACATAAAGAGTTGGTAACGTGTCTGGAAAAGCATAATGGGTTTCTATTGAAGTGTTATTCTTTTGTAAAATTGACTCAACTGACTGCAGAAAACTGTTTAAAGAAGTGTACAGCGCGACATGGCTAATTAGCTGCGTTATCTAGCCGTTGTTTTTGCTTTGCATCCCTCCTTCGTTATGTTAGCACTCTTAAGAAAGCTTCCATTGGTCAACCGGACCTGAAATGAACATTTAAATTCCCTGCAACATTCGCCTGAAAAAAAATGTGGCTTTCCAAATACAGAACACACGTTTTCTAGTCTTGAAAGGAAGATATTCATAATAACATTGTATGGATGTTTAAGAAAGCAACCTGTGTGTCAGCATATATGTGTGTGTTATTTTGGCTTGTGTGTGTGTGTGTGTGTGTGTGTGTGTGTATGCACCTTGGCATCCAACGCTCGGTCACTGAAAGACATTCTTGCCCCGTGCCTTCGGTCTCTGTGGTCGCAGGGAGCGGCTGATTGTCCCACAGCTGCCACACACACACACACACACACACACACACACACACATACACACATAGTATCACACAGTTTCAAGCCAGTCACAGATTACTCAGGCATGGAGATACAACTGCACAACCCTCACTCCGTCAAACGCTTGCCCACACATTGAGGGGTAGCCAGAGGGCAGCGTGTCAGGAGGGCGAGCTGGACGAGGCTCAAGAGAGAGAGCCAGGACTGGAGGTCTGCCATCACACAGCGTCCAGATATGTGCCAACGAGCAGAAAACAAGTCTGGACCAACCTCCTCACTCTGGCCCGCTGCTCCGCCCGCAGCTTCTGAATTTCTTGTTGTTGTTATGTCTGGCTTGTTGGTCGTCTAGATTCATTAAATATCCCATCATACCTATCGGAGGAAGTCAAGAACATCTTCATTTACACCATTCTTAATGTGTTCAATTAAGCTAAAAGAGTGGACATTGTGAACATGCTTTCCCATACAATTAAACTGTCAGTGTTTAGGTTGAAAAATGATACATTTGTTCTACTTCCTCTTGAGTGGCAGAAGCTGAACGTTTTTAAGAATGTGTACGTGTTACTTTTAGCTAACTGGTACAATCATTTATTAGTATTAGCATGATCATCTATCCATCACTTTTAGACGACTGTTTGTCCGCAAATCCATAACTCTTTACCTTAACCATCTATTTGTAGCCTATTATCTTAAAGTGCACTTATCATGCTATTTTTAGGCGATAGCATAGGTCTCAGATATATAAAAATATATAAAAAACATGTCTATGAAGTGTTTTGTTGTGTGGGACAATGTGGGACACCCTCTCAACAGCAACCCCCGTCCCCTGCCCCCCCCCGGAAAAAAAAAACTTAACAAATATGTAACAACAGAGCAACAAGTGAAGTCAAAATGCAGTAACAATTTAGTATCTTGATAAAGAAAAGTAAACTAAGGCTAACCAAGGCAGCAGGCATTATTCACTTCAAGTGTTTAGAAATGCATCTCCTTAATTCAACTAGTGTATTACCTGGACAAGTAGGCACAACATAAATTAATAGATAAAATAAAACCATAAATACAAATCAAAACTGGCCAGGAGGGAACAGAAACATAATAATACATAAAATAAAATAGCTTTCAGTTGTGTCCATCACAGCAACCCCCCCCCCCCCCCCACAGTGTGTGGGCTACTTTGTCACCTAGAACCACTGGTGTCTTTGACTCTGTCAAACAACTCTCCACAGAGGCAGGGGCAAGCACATCTGTTATTATGGACGCTGCTTTTATACGACCACATGACATTTTCTTTACTATCTCAGAGTCTGGGAGAATGGTCGGCGTAGCTTGTTACCAGTCATTTGACCGGTATGAATGGGAGTGTAGCACTGTATGGTAAACACTGGTTATTTCTGCTGCTGTTACCTTGTCTGAGTGGCCATCATTTTTTGGTTTGAGTAGGAATGTCTCCATAGAGTGGTCTCTTTTTGAGCGACACGTTTCTTGTGAGAATCGCATTCTCGGTGTCTTTTGACGTCGTATTCACCGCCATGTGAAATTTAAAAAGTACTCTTGCAAAGATTGCAAAAAACTCTCTGAGAGTCGCCCTGCACTGGCTTCACCCATGGGTAAGTGTCTTCCCAGTCTTTGTTGTATCTTCTTTTCTTCTTAGGTGTAGTTTCCTCCATGTTCCATAACCTGCTGCGTCGCCTGTGTTTGTTGTTGCGGGGCCGGGGGTGTGTGAGTGAGTTACTCTCATTGGTTAACACTTGACCAGCACCCTGTGTTACAGTTTGATTGACAGCAAACACAGCCCCGTGATGATAGCCTTCCCTGCTTTCTCAACAGCCATTGGATGAATCTGATTTTAAAGAAAAGCGTTTTTGCCAATCAAAATGTAATATGCGGGACATCGTCTCAATTTGCGGGACGCACCAAAAGTCGTGAAAATGCTGTGCAGTCCCGTGCAAAGCGGGACATCTGGTCACCCTACTCATATCCCTCTATTTCACTTCCTGTTTCAAAAGTGCTGATTTTGGGTATAAAGCTTTACAAAAACAAAAATGTATACATAAAGAAAAGGAGGGGTCTGAGCTCATGCGGGACCCGGCAGCTACCGTCTAAACTAAATGCTGCCGTGATGAAACGCCATATCATGGATTATCAAGGATCTGAAACAGTCTGGAGCTCAAAGGCTTTCTCTCTTGCCGGTTATACCACAAGGTGAGTTCCTTTTTACTTCCTGCTTCTTCACACACATGCTCTCCAGTACAGGTTAGCTCTGAGTGTTAGCGATGCTAATGTAAACACCGACCATATTACGTCCAAAACAGTCGGGCATTGTTTCTGATAGCAACGTTTCTGATTGGCCCGTGGGTCCACATTTCAGATATTACGTCATATCGGACGCAAATCTGGATCAGCTCCGTTGTAGCCCCGTTTTTAGAGATTTGGAAAAGAGAGAGGGTTTAATTTTCTGACGCTGCGTGAGTTCCCCGACACACCGGGGACACATGTTGATGTAGAAAAGACATCAAGAAGTGCATTTTGATTGATAGGTCCCCTTAAATTTAAACCATCCATTACTGTTGGCTTGACCATTAATGCGTAACTTTAAGCTAACTATTTTAACAGTATAAACATACATATTGAGTTAACTTATCAAATTATTTATCTAGCCTATTAGCCTCCTTTTGACTAACTATTTCACTGCTTTATCAATACAATTTAACAGTTTCTTCCATAACAGGATGCTAATTATTTCAACCGTTTACATGCATATTTAGCTAACTATTTAGCTATCTAGACTTCTACCTAACTTTTGCCCTCCTTTATTAATCATAACTAACTGAGCTTATTATGGAAAAAGTTGAACAATTAAGTTCAGTTAACTACTTTAATAATTTATCCATTGTATGCGCTACAACTGCCCTCAGGTGGGTTCACAGCCATTCTGCTTAGTAGCTGCTAACAGTCCATTTACTCCATATTACACAGATTGGTAATTGTATGTAGATATTTATGTTTTCTTTCTTTACAAACAAATACATGAATATATATCATATAACATATCTTCCCGCATCCCCTTGCAACTGCAGAAGTACCAGGGGGGCCATCAGTGATCTGGAAAGATGCACGTTTTAACCATATATTGCATTTAGATGGAATAAGTCAACGTGCTACCCACAGGCAGCAGTAACTCAAACCTTGCATTCATTTCACTATTTCACCATCAATATTTCTTTTTCCCCAAAGGCTGCTTACGAAAGACGGAGAAAGTCAAGGATCTTTACTGAAAAGCAGAGAAATGGAGACAAAACAGACAAAAGAGCCTGGACATATGTATGCATTTGAATGCTTCATTTATGTATCTGTGTGTGTGTATGTGTGTGTGTGTGTATTATGCATGAAGATGTGCATTCAACCACCCCCTCCTGCAGGCAGACACACACACACACACACACACACACACACACACACACACACACACACACACACACACACACACACACCACACACACACACACACACACTGTTCTTCCATTCTTCTCCCTATGTCTGCTCGCTGTTGAGGGCTCTTATTTGATTAGCTGCGATTTGCTTTGTGAAGCAGTGGAGCAGCATTTGTCTCACCGGGGAAGCTGTACACACACACTTTCAGAAACAGATGTGGGGGTTCTTAGACAAGACACACACAGAGACACACACAGGATACATGCTCATAAGCACATTTCACATGTAGCTCTTCCTTAAGATTGATCCAACCTTTTCCTTTATGAAGTGAGGAGCTATGCTATTATTATTATCATAAATGTGTATGGTTCACAAATGAATATCCTGACTAAAAGATACAAACAACTACAAACAGGTGTCTCACAGCCTTCCCTTTAAGCAGGTCCTTTAAAGGTGACTAACCAATGTGTGTTTACTGGCCATGACCTCATCCCGCCGTCTCAGGAAATCACCTCTGATTACATAAGGATGACTGCGGAGCGACACCCTATCTCCCGATGCCGAGGTCCACTAACCATCTCCCTTAATAATGGATGAGAGGTCAATGTGTTGGAGAGGGTGCGTGTCTTCGAGTGGCCGCGTGAAAACGGCACAAAGCAAACAACGGCTGTCAATGTCAGACTGCCTTTATGTTGTCTTCATTCCTCAGGGGAGACAGATTAAAGGAAACTGATGTAGTGTGTGTGTGTACAGTTAGATGATGGTGGTGGAGAGCACTGGAAGCAAGTCTCCTATAGATGGATTTATTCGGCTGAGGTTTGTAAGGTATGTCTAACTCATCTGGATGGTTCCTGTACATTCATGTGATATCAAACTTGTTGGAGAGGCATACACACTGCTATGTTTTCATGTTTTAAACACCAAAGTACGTTCAGTGTGTCATTACAAGAGAGAAGCAACACCATATCATTTGATCCAACTAACCTACAATTTGGTATTTGGATGTGGACAAGGATGGCACACGCAACATTTGGCTCAGTGCAAGGGATGTACAGTATAGTCGATTCTATCCGCCCATAAAACTGGCTCCAAGGTGGTAATCCTACATTTTAACAATAAGAATCTTTATTGCTAAATCTGTTCTGTCCCTCATTGGTATCATTTGGCCTAATATAAAAAAATGTGTCTGCCTAAATGAGCCCTTGAAGGTAAAATGTGCTACTTTGTGTATGCATGTCCATGTTCATGGTAGATGCAGCAATTAATTACTAGAATCGAAATGAAAGTTTCATTACCCTGCAGTTTTCCTTCATCAAACTGCGTCACTGTCATGACACATTACGGTGCTGGATGCAGAAAGAAAAACAGATTTGCAGATTACTTTGGTAAAGCATCCACTGAGGAATTGTTGTCTTCAATCGCCTACATGTAGTGGATAGCCAAATCAAAGGCTGCATATGTACCAGTTTAATGGCACAGAAATCAAGTCTTTCCTAAGACCTAAATGTCCAGGTAAAGTAAAACAATGCACTGTGAGTCACCAAGTAAATATTCCATCAATGGCATCTCGTTCAGGAGACGTGGCTGTTTATTTCTTCGTGCTGTGTTTCTGTTAATTCCCATATCTCGCCCTGCAATGACAAGCAGAAATCTCTCTTCACTTGGGTTTCTCTGCTCTCTGCTCTCCTGTCTCTCCTGTCTCTCCCACACCCTCCCCCACCCTCCCTCCACCACAAGGGGTTAATTAAAACTGATTGGGTCCTCTGAGAACACACCTGCCTCTGACAGGTAAGGTATCGGGCTCATATGAACCGTGTGTGTGTGACTGTGTGGATATATGTGTGTGTAAGCACATCCTGTGCTATGCTGTTCAAACAGTCCCATTAAAGCACAATGATCAGCAGGCTCGGGGAGCAATGTAACTAGATCACATGATCAGGATACAACAACTCAGTTAAGAAATCAGATTACTGTTCCTCTTAAAAGACATATGGGGCTTTCACACCAACGCAGTTCCAGGGCCGGTTCGCCTGAAAAGCGGAGCCGCCTCTAAACTCCGGAATCCGGTTCGTTTCAAGTACCAAACACTTTTCGGTCTAGAAGCAAGAATCGCATACGTCACGCTTGCGTCAGAGGTGGGTGAGATTAACCTGAGCTAACAGTTAAAGGCGAGTACGGCAAATACAAGTTGTAACAAGCAGTAGTGCTGAGCAAAGTGACAAGTAGACAAGAAGAATCATAATGAAAAATACGCCGGTAAAATGTGCCTGTAGAAAACGGCTTATGCCACAATAGGATAGCAACAACAAGTCGTCAAGATATTCAGTTTAGCTTCGGTTGCTATGCTAACATCACCCATGTTATACCAGAGAAACTTTAATAACAGCGTTGTGATGCCAAACAGCGTAAATTCAGACTGACACACATTCACTTGGGGAATTGGGGATATGTATCAGCTGTGACAGTCAGACAGTGAACTTACATCGGTCTCGGAGAATAAACTCCCGTGGAAGAGCAGCACTGTAGGGGTCAGTAAATGCAGCTGAAACATATTAATAAACAATGAACCATGGCACTCTGGAGAAAAGTATAAGGTTGGAGAAGTCGTCATTTAATTTAATCTGGCTTCGTGTGATTAAAAGCAACACGATCATCGACCCGACGCAGTCCCCCATTGTTGTTGTTGTAGCGACGTAAACGGTGACGTCATGACGCAGCAGCACCAGTCGGGCTCGGGGCGGTGTGAACAAAACGGGGGCTGAAAAGAAAAACCGGTTCCGAACCAGAAAAGCTCTAGCACGGAGCTAGAACTGGAATCGCGATGGTGTGAAAGCCCTAATAGGGATTACTAGCAGGACATTGGTATTGACGGAATCCAAAAGTAACGTAAAGTAATCAGGTTACATTATATTTTGATTCTCAGATTAGGCTGTAATGTAATTTATAGTAACCCTCCCAACCCTGGCTCTGTGTGTGTGTGTGTGTGTGTGTGTGTGTGAGTGTGTGTGTGTGTGTGGCCTAGCATTACTATACTTGTGGGGACCTAAATCTGTTTACACAGTCACTTGTGGGGACTGGCCTCCCTTATGGGGACAAAATGGAGGTCCCCATAAGGGGAATCATTAATTTTAGGGTGAAGACTTGGTTAGGGTTAGGGTAAGGGTAAGGTTAAGGGTTAGGGTTAGGGTTAGGGTTAGGCATGTGTTGGTTATGGTTAAGGTTAGGATAAGTCTCCAGGAAATGCATGTAAGTCAATGTAATGTCCCCTGAAGTGATGTATACATGGTATGTGTGTGTGTGTGTGTGTGTGTGTGTCTGATGCTCTCTGTGTGTGTGTGGCCCTCAGTATTGAACTCTGCATTTGCATGTGATTTGTGTCTGTAGACGCGTATGCATATCATTAGTGTGTGTCCCTTCTTTTCAGAGCCACTTAAGGGGCTCACGCTTGATGTGCTGATTAGACCTCGCTGGCTGGAACCAATCGCGGCTCTGCTCTGAGTTCACGCCTGTCTGCTTGCCCGTCATGTCGAGAGCCACTGGAGGAGGAGACACAAATACAGTTTAAACCTCAGATCATCAACTAGAATATAACAGAGATCACACACGACGTAAAATATCATCAAGGTAAGGCAAGTTTATTTCTATAGCACCTTTCTTTACCTGCCAGTGAATATGTGTGCAATACACACGCATAAACCCTTCATGCTTTATTTCTCTTTACAAAACTGAAATAAAAGAAGATATGGTGCAGCGGGAGAATGAATAGTTAAATTAAAGCAGCAGCAGAAAGAAAAGCCTGTATTTAAAATAGTAAGCGTTGCAGCAGACCTGCGGGATTATGGGAATTTGCTCCACATATACAGTATGGAGAATAGTAATCAGGATAATCAATATAAAAAGTGTCATTACAGCTCACACAGACGCTGATAGAGCGCACGTTCATGTAAACAGTCAAATGCATGAATGAAACAGTGATGAAAAACATGATCGCACACATTAAGGCTGTGATTTTGTGTGTGTGTGTGTGTGTGTGTGTGTGTGTGTGTGTGTGTGTGTGTGTGTGTGCATATTTACTGGCAAGGGAGGTGTTTGTGTGCAGAGGCAAGAACTAGTGTTGTATAACAGCAGCTGGCAGGTGAGAGGTGCCACACACACACACACACACACACACACACACACACACACACACACACACACACACACACACACACACACACACGATGAGATCCCGCTGCTAGGTTGGCAAGTAGAACAGTCAAATTAGCCACTGGAGATCAAACTGATCGAAGAAGTCTGCTGGGAAAAGGTGAAGGGAAAAAGATGGAGATGGAGATGGAGGAAGAAAATCACGTAGATGACAGCGAGGAGGAAGATGAGAGGCGAATAAACGACGGAGAGAGTTGTAAATGAGTCAGAGAAAATATTAGCGGGGAAAATGAAAACGTAATTGAGGGAGGGGGAATACTGTAGAGACCAATGCTGGAGCAAAATGAGCCGGATTGAGTGAGGAAATAAGGGTATAACAAGGGGACACTTATTCCAGAAGAGCAGTGGTGTAAAGTACATGTACTCAAGTTCACTACTGAAGTACAATTTTGAGATACTATGACTTTACTTGACTATTTGAATTTGTTGCTACTTTGCACTTCTACTCCTCTACAGTTCAGAGGTAAATTATGTACTTCTATCCACTACATGTATTTAATACCTTTAGTTTCTTCACAGATCTGGACGAACGATGTGAAATATAATCAAGTATTACATCAGACTTTAGTTCCACCTGGAGTAAATCCACCAGCTACCCTGCAGTCTACAAAGCCATTCAGACTAGCTGCACCTTTACCAGCTTTGAGAACACTTTCATGATCAATCACTATAAAACATATCATATATATTATTCTGAAATGGACCAATCTGCACAACGACTACTTTAAGTATATTTTGATGAGAATACTTTTCTACTTTTACTTGAGTAACATTTTGAATGCAGGACTTTGACTGTAACAGAGTATTCCTACACTCTGGTACTTCTACTTTGACTCAAGTACAAGATCTGAGTACTTCTACTTTTACTCAAGTACAAGGTCTGTATTCTTCCACTGAGTATTTCTTCCACCTCTGCAGAAGAGGAGACCACTTTGATGATTTAAGCTTCAAGTTAAGCTATTTTAGCTCAAGTTAGATATATATTTCAAAGACTATCGCTTATAAAAAGATTAGAATATTAAGATATCATGCATTTCAAAGCATGTCCACAGATATTAGCAGTAGAATAACTTGAGACAGAACACAAGCAGAGAGTAAACATGTGGTCCCTGATGGAGCCGCCTGCCCTTCATGGCCAATTAGTAACCAAATGTAATCTTGGCGTGACCTGAAACTGTACTTCACCCCTGGGTCCTTTTACTTTTTCAACATACAGTGAATTGCATTACTCATCAAATCTGAGGAAAATGAGTTTGCAAGCAGGCAGATCATTATTGCAATACCAACGTGTATGATTATAATTTCAATACGTGAGAAACGGTAGATCTGCGCACTGCAAACTGACTATAAAGGAAATCAGACTGTTTTCTTTATCTCAGCTGGGGTCTCGCCAATAAAGTGGGTTTGAAAGCGCCGTGCAGACAGTCAGGGGTGAGCAGCTGCGAATGAAGAGGCAGACAGGTTCTCGTAGTCTCGACTGAGCTCCTTAACATGACACAGAATTCATACAAAGCCCAACTAGACGGCTTAAAGGAGAAAGTGGTTGTTTTTCAGTCTGTATCAAAACCAGTCAAGCACGGTCAAACACTTTGTTCAAGTCCAGGAGTAGAAATGAGAAAAAGAACCGTCTGTTTCTGTCTTCTGTCTTTTCACTTTGTGTTTGTCCGTGGTTCAGATTCAGGGGAATTGATCCTCATTGTAGGCTGGTAACATTTCAGTAATTAGCTTTGAATAATCTGATAAAGTAGCATCAGAACCAGCTCTATACTTGTGTACACGCGTAACAGGAAGTGCCCCTCTCACACAACCTGTAACCCCTCACAAAATAACGTTGTTGCCTTGCTTTAGCGCTTATGCTGTATTAGCATTTCTACTGAAGGAAGTGAGCTAGTTAGCCAGACATGCTAACTTCGATTCTGCAGACCAAGAGTAAAGAGAGGAGGAGGAGGCAGCAGCACAGACAGGAGGGTTGAGCCAGACCTGGACCAGACCCACAGCAGCAGCAGCTCGGTCCAGCTCATTATGAGAAACATGGAGAGAGGAGAGATGGAGATGCATTCAGAGAAGGAAAATGAGAGAGAGGAATGTCCAGAGTTGGGAGGGTTACTTAAAAAATATGTTTAAAAAATATAGTAATCTGATAAGAATGAGGTGAGGAAGACAAGGCAAGTTTATTTATATAGCACCTTTCAACACAAGGCAATTCAAAGTGCTTTACAAAAAATGAAAGACATTAAGACAATGGCATTTAAAATCAGTCATTAAAAAGAAAAGATAATAAAATAAACATTAAAAGAAAAAATACATGGATAAAAGTTACAGTGCAGTTTAAGATGTGAATAGTTCAATTAAAAGCAGCGGCAAAAAGAAAAGTCTTCAGCCTGGATTTAAAAGTAGTCAGAGTTGCAGCGGACCTGCAGGTTTCTGGGAGTTTGTTCCAGATGGAGCATAATAACTGAACGCTGCTTCTCCATGTTTAGTTCTGACTCTGGGGACAGAAAGCTGACCAGTCCCTGAAGACCTGAGAGATCTGGATGGTTCATAATTTAGCAGGAGGTCAGAAATGTATTTTGGGCCTAAACCATTCAAAGCTTTATAAACCAGCAGCAGTATTTTGAAATCTATTCTTTGACACACAGGAAGCCAGTGTAAAGACTTCAGAACAGGAGTGATGTGATCCACTTTCTTAGTGTTAGTGAGGACTCGAGCAGCGGCGTTCTGAATCAGCTGCAACTTTCTAATAGATTTTTTAGTGAGACCTGTGAAGACACCATTGCAGTAGTCGAGTCTACTGAAGATGCAAAAAAAGCATGGACAAGTTTTTCCAAATCCTGCTGTGACATTAGTCTTTTAATCCTAGATATATTCTTTAGGTGATAGTAGGCTGATTTAGTAACTGTTTTAATGTGACTGTTGAAACTCAGGAAGGTAGCGTTGAGGGGAGACATGCACAAAGAGAGGATGAGAGGGAGCAGAAGGACTGAAGTTTGTCCTCTGGCCGATGGTCAATTAGTGGCAGGGGAGAAGCAGCAGATCAGTGTTCGGCTGCAGCTCTCAGCCCGTTTACTCCTGAAGAGGCAGCTGGGGCTCCGAGTCCAACACCATCGTTAGGGCTCATACTAACGAGGAAAACGTGAGATGAAATGATTCCTGTGTTTCATTGGATGCTGCTCTAAAATTAGATATGTAGTGCTTGAAAGATCTGAGGTAACTGAGTTGTGACTGAGGAGTTACAGCAGCATTTGGGAGTGAGGTCACTTCTGAACTTCAGCAGGTTTTTGATTATTTGGAGCAGAATAAAATAGGTATTAGTGTATTAGTAGCAGATGTCAAAGGTATTGAGCAATGTTACACACACACACTTGCCTAAACTTGCCTTACCTTATATGATTTAAATTAAATAAAACACATATAGAGTCAGCTGTAACTTAGCCTTTACATTAACATTTTAAGGTAACGATTACATGTAGTCATTCCCATTCAATTATATAATTTAAAGCTGTATAAACACCACTTCAGAGAACAAAGCAATAGCAGCAATTTTCTTCACTTATTGTCATGAAATACATATTAATGAGATGCACTCCTCTTACCGAAGCCAGAATAAAGACTCCCATTTCCCAGACTTTTCACTTTGTCCACGTCACTTCTAATTGCCTTTGTCTTTCTACCCCGTCACATGTGTTTGTCTTCGTTCCTACAGACATCATCCTTTCACATTTTCCCGTAAAAAGCCTAATTTGTTTGTCTCAACTCTCAACTTGCTGGATTTTAAAACAAGATGCACCACAATTTCAATTAAAAGTACGTTTTCTGTGTAAAAAAACAACCTTGATCTTGACCTTGTTGACCTCAGACATGGCTACAATCTTGCACACACACATTCCCCTTCACACTCTTTGATATGCAGAACAATCAGACGGCGTTAGCATTCAGACCACACGTCTCTTGTGCCCATTGCATGCCAACCAGACACACAAACACATAATGGCCAGACTACATGTCCTTAATGGGGAGGGAGACAAACAGAGGAATGCTGCAGAGAGGACGGAGCAAAGCGAACGTCTGCACACATCAGCCGGAGCTCAATAGAGATTGGCCAGGAACGCATAAACTGGCCCTGCAGGAGCAAAACCAGTTAAATAGGGCTTCTGTTCTACTTCTGCTCCTTTCATTGTGTGACTCTTTAAGTCTGAGAGAGAAAACTCTGGAACGGGAACAACAGAGACCCAAAGCTTTAGCATTTACTTGCATTACATTTACGGGAATTCAGAAGGTTGGATCAAAATCAGCAGAGGAAAACAACCAGAAGAGTTAGGACAGAGGTTCCTTGGATTAAAGGGGCCCTATTTCTGCTTATTTTCTGGTGTATATCAGTATGTAGTGTCCCTACTTTAAAGAGTCCTCTCCTGTTGATGTTCAGGTGTATATCAGTATGTAGCGTCTCTACTTTAAAGAGTCCTCTCCTGCTGATGTTCAGGTGTATATCAGTATGTAGTGTCTCTACTTTAAAGAGTCCTCTCCTGCTGATGTTCAGGTGTATATCAGTATGTAGTGTCTCTACATGTCTCCATGCTTTAATGTTCAAAAAGCTCTTTATTTTTCTCATACTGTCTGTGCTGCAGGACCTCTTTTCACCCTCTGTCTGAAACCAGAGCCCAGTCTGCTCTGATTGGTTAGCTGGCTGGCTCTGTTGTGACTGGTCAACCGCTTAGCGATGTTCCGCCCCTTAGCCTATCACGTACAATGTGTTGGAGCGCTAGCCAATGGAGCGCAAGTGTTACATTGTGATGTATGCATGTGCCGGAAGTAAACAAAGGAGTCCAATGGAGGCATTTCTGTCAGGGGGGAGAAGTTCCCTGAACACTGGGATTTTAGCCTTTTTAGCACACAACACTATTTAACACACAACAGCAGTGACCATCAACTGGCGGCCCACGGGCCAAATCTGGCACGCCAGACATTCTCATCCGGCACGTGCTGTGACGCTGGCGGAGTGGTTAGTGCGTTCGCCCCCCACTCCATTTTTGTTTACAACGTCTTGAGTAATGTGCAGTACCGGAGTCCAACAGAGAGGCAGCAGCTGCGGGACAGTAGCCTTCGTACTGCGTAGCCTGCGTACTGCGTAGCCCCCCCCCCCCAACAACTTCAAAATGCAGGGCTATAAAAAAAAATCACTGGCCCCTGAAAGTGTCTCTAGGAATAATTTTGGCCCTTGGACAAATGTAGTTGGTGATCCCTGCAGGAAAGGGCAAACCCAGAGAGCATAATAAGACTATTACACATTTTCTGAAAGTGGGGTTCAAATATCCCAACAAGGCATTATCTTATGCTACCATTTGGTAAATAAAGGAGAAATCTAGAGACCCGAGTAGACAAAGTTAGTAGAACAAACACCTACGTTTGACACATTTTACCTTTCTGAATTGAACCGTGCTTGTTCTATCTTGGATTGTCTCACGTAAATATTAGTATTTAGTGTATTTTTGACCCTAATGATCTCAAATGCTCTGTGATCAGAAAATATGAAAATACAGTGCATTTACGTGAAACGCAGCACATTTCATCTTCTCGATTTCCTGTCAGCAAACAAAGGGGAAGGCTCTTTTGTCGAGGCTCCAATTCCTCCGCTACACCCCTCCTGTGCTTCCCTGTGATTAGGTTCAGAGCACATTGCGGGGGTGAGGGGCGTGAAATCATTTGTGGTTGTAATTATGGGCTCCCCTCTCCAGAGTAATCATGAGCTATTAAAACCCGCCCTCCGCTCAGCCCCCCAACAATGCCAGTTAACATCTATGTTCCTCCGGGAGGCTGCGGGGACGAGGCCAACTACCCGCAAACTGCAGAGGGCACGGAGGTGTGTGTGTGAGTGTGTGTGTGTGGGTGTGTGTGTGTGTGTGTGTGTGTGATGTACCTGTGCAGCCAGCCTTTTGTGTGCATGGAAATCCTTAAGGTAATACAGAGGCGTTAAGGCTGAGCTAAAACAAATATAATATATAATAGAAAAATAGAAAAGTAGAGCGGATTTGTTGACTTTACATTGGCTTCATATGTAAAAGTAGCATAACTACAAATAGGTTGCACTTGATCTTTAACATTATGCTAATACAACATGGGATGTTTAAAGGTTACGATTAATTAAAGTACTAAAAAACGTACTTCTGTAAGGGCTTACAAACCAAGGATCTACCTTATTGCTAAAGCTACGTTATGTAACATTTGTGGATGAAACTAATTTAGAAGTAAAAGTTTATCAAAAACATGAACAAGTTAAACTAGTGTTAATAAGTTAATGGGACGACTGACACTAAGGAAGTGGACCTTTAAAATAATGTGTCTTAATCCAGCGGCAAACTCTGTGGCAGAGCCGGGAGGCCAATAAGGAAGTGCCACAAACTGCAGTTCATCTATTGGCCGATAGGCGATGACTGCAGAAAGGAGGAATTTCCATAGACCCCCACATGTTTCCACCCCTGGATGCAATACAAATTATTCGGGATATTGTTAGATTATAAAATATAAGTTCTGAAAGTTTGCATAAATTAGGGCGTGGTCACTTTGATGGACAGGTACGTGCCTCACCGTCAGCTAACAGCAACTTGTCCACTCTGCTATGCTACAACGTTAGCTAGTTGTAGTTACTGTACTACAGTTTAGTTTATGATTCAGCCTTGGGTAAGACTTGTATAGTCGGCTATGACGCCCATAATGCTAAACGGGAGCAAATGTTAAAGGGGGACCCAATTATCCCAGTGGTGGCCGCCGGAGTCCGCCGGCCGGCGTTATAACTGGAGATCAAGGAATGCAGCGAAACGCGGATTTGGTTCGCCTGCAGCCCGCTGTAGTATTAGCTAAAGAAATGATGTTGAGCAAGGCTTATTAAGCTGAACATCGCCACAATTGTTCTGCTATGTATCGGTACTTATTTTATTTTATTAACGTGTGAATGACAAGCATTAAGAATAACAAAAAATAGCTAATTCTCTTGCAGATTGTCTCGTTTGATTATGAATGCAACGTTTATATAGTGGAACTACACTGTTTTATCAAAACCAAAGTGCCACGCAGCAACTTGGTATGCATGTATTTCAGCAGGAAATGTGCAACCTAGATGACATTTAGCAACACAGACTATAGAAATATTTGTAAAAGTTGTTTGTGAATATGGCATTAAAACACCTATGCTTTCTGACTGTCACATTTTTACATTTCAGCATTGCACCACTAATTTAAGTTTTTTGTTTTGCTTGTTAAGCAGTCTGTAACCCTACACAAGAAACATATCACTTTTCATGTATTTTTGTATAAAGGTTTCCTTTAGCTTAGCTTCTTAGCCTGAGCTAGCTCTGGAACTTCCAGCTCGGTGGCAGCAGGTCCCGCCTCGGCTCCGCCTCTTTGCCCTTATTTGGATCAGGCGGGAGTTGAACTCTGACGTCACTGTCGAGACGGCAGTGGCCGACTCCGCCTACTAAGGGCTTCTCGGCGACTCTGCAGAACCCTATGGGTGACGTCACGGACACTACGTCCATTTATACAGTCTGTGGTCTTAATGCACAGAAAGCTAAGGGACTGTGTGAACATTATTGGGATGTGTAGAAAGAACAAAAGAAGTACAAGATCTGATTACTTCTCCCCCCTCTGGTTATGACTTAGGTTCAGGTTGTTGCTTTGTGTGTCAAAATGAAACAACTACCGGCCCAATTTTCATGAAAATTGTTGGATATGTTAAGAATAAGCCAAAGACGTAGAAAATGAGAGTGGATTTTGCTTTAGCAGAAGCTACATATCTTTTAGTTTTTACTTTTATATTTGTAGGATCAACTAAAGTAGGGGTTGAGAGGTAAAAGACTGCCATGCTCTCCCAAAGATTTCCAACTATTTCTTGAACAATTATGAAAAGAAACATAACCATGCCCCTTTTCTGACCCTTTGAAGTAATTGTCATACAGTCCCTAAATCAAACTGCTGAAACCCCATTATAGTTTTAGTTTCAAAGTACATAAGACACTTATCTTAAGAGTAAGAAACTACAGACTACCTCTGCCTTCATTTCCTACTTAAGTACTTACAGTGGAATATGTTCTGTTATGATGTTATGAAAAGGTGTCTCTCTCTTTCCTGCCTCCCTCTCTCTGACAGTTTCATTGGCTTCGAGCCTCCCCTCGTAACACCCTGGTTGAATGAACACAATCCCATTATCGGTGACAGTCAATTAAACATCTAAATGCCAAATTGTGAATGCTTGATGCCGTGACACAGAGGGCAAATGAAGATCGCTGACCAGAGACCGGGAGGGGACGATGATGGCGTTTCTGAACGAATATGGTTAAAGTGGAAAGTTGAGGTTTATATTTAAACATTTAAAAGTATTAGCACGGTTTTGAAATGCGTTACAGCTTGAGTAAAACATGGGTACAAAGAGAAGAAGAAGTAAAGGAGGGAGTGGTAGTAGAAGAAGAATGCAAGAATGGGGGAAAAGTAAAAGGTCAAATCAGCTGTGTGTGTGTGTGTGTGTGTGTGTGTGTGTGTGTGTGTGTGTGTGTGTGTGTGTGTGTGTGTGTGTGTGTGTGTGTCACTGTGTTTGCTTTATTGAGAGGGAACTAGTGAACATTTCTGTCACATTGTATTGACACAGCAGGGAGTGAGGGGAAAAAGCCTGAGCCAAAAAAGAAAGAGAGTGAGAGGAGGAGTGTTTATTCTCCTTTCCTTCCCTCCTCTGCTCGGTCTTTTCCCTCCCTTTCTGTCCTTTCAGCGGGGTGTGTGTGTATGTGTGTGTGTGCCAGTGTGTGTGTGTTTGTGTGCGCACTCTCTGGCACACTTGAATCTTTTACTGATTACCTCAGACACATCACGTCTTTCTGAGGGCTTTTAACGGAGGAGGATTATCAGGCAGCCGGAGCCTTTTAACCCTTTCACTGCCCTCTCTGCTCCCAGCTGACAAAGCCTTCAATTATGTCTCCATCCCAAAATAAAAGGTGCAAGACGCAACATTTTTACCAAATCTGTGAGGCTACACACACAAACGTCAATGTTTCGGCTGCATTCATTATGGTCTTTTTCACTGTCCAATCTGTGTCAATGTGACGGATTAAGATGATCTGATGTATGATATTAGCAGAAGGAAAACAGCTCATAATTTACACACCTTTAAAAAGGGGAAGTCATTCAGAGAACAGGAAATAGTTTAGCTCAATGTACACTATGGGGTTAAAGTCAATAACAACATTTACATTTCACTTATCCTGATGGTGGGGCGGACGATTAGTTGATAAACTATCGATTTTCAGGTTTCAAAAGTTGTCCCATGATATTTTTTCACTATTTTCTTAATATAACCTGCTGCTTTTCATATTAAGGATCACTTGGGGAAATGCATAGATGGCTATGAGGACCAGGGTCATTTTTACTGATCCTCAACAAGTGAGTTGTTTTTGGTTTTCACTTTATAGAGGTTTGTGTTTAAAGAAATGGTGGATAACTTAATTTACACTTGAGTAGCATTAGCATCAAAATGTTAGCCTAATGGCCCATTTAAAAATCATATATATGCTGGACTATGATGATTGATGCCTTAATGTGTCTGACTATAACAACTGGTCCAGGTGAAGCTATTATTGACCCTTAATCTAACCCAGGACCGAACTGCAAATCAATCCGGACCGAACCCTGTGTCCCATTATAAAACATTTAAATGATACAAAATAAAAACTTTCGGATTCTGATGTCAATTAATGTATATTTTCTTGTGTCTGACGCGTTGTGAGAATGAACGTGCTTATATATTTACTTGTGTGCGCGAGCGTGACGCGCATTGCAGACCGCAAGTTTACCTTGACTTTCTAATGCTTTATTGGCATTGATCCGGACCAGTGACCTTGTATAAAATTCACAAGTGGACCTTTAATAAAAAAGTTTGAGTACCCCTGATCTAACCTATACGTCAATTTGTATGTATTACTTGATATATATCTATATATTAGCTAATAATCTAAATCGTTAGAGTAACTAAAGCTGTCAGATACATGAAGCGGGGTGAAAACTACAATACTGCCTTCCAAAATATATTAGAGTAGAATTATAAAGCTAAGAATACTCAGGTAAAAATAAATGGGGTGAAGCCTGCGAGCTAGTGATAGATTAACACGTGATGCACCTCGTCCCTCTTACAACCAACCAAACACTTTCTCCTAAACATGCCGCTCTATTGAAGCTGCCAGGTCTTCCTGCCTCTGCCTCGCTATGCTGCTGCTGCTGTGTTCACTTGCTATTGCTACGTTCATGTTCCTGCTGCTGTGTTTCATGTTTCATGTTGCTGCTGCTTGCCTGCCCCAGCTTCCTCCCCAGCTTCCGCCCCAGCTTCCGCCCCAGCTTCCATCCCAGCTTCCACCCCAGCTTCCACCCCAGCTTCCACCTGTAGGCTCGGGGGATAGTTCTCTAATCATCACTCAATGTTCTTTGTATATCTGTGGAGTGATGAGGCCCGAGCCTAGAGGCCAAACTCAAACTATACGCTGCTTCTAATAAACATATTAAGAAACATGTGAGTTGTCTGACTGAACTCAAAATGTTACTGAACTCTAGTAAATGCACTTAGACCCCACAATAGGTTTTGAGTATAGGGTGAGGGGTATAGTGTAATATATATCTCTGAACTGAAGTCCCTCACAGAGATAAACACACTGTCTTCCATGTGTGCCATCTCTGAGGTGGTCGGGTGTCTCTTCCCCCCCCCCCCTCCATGTTTTCCTCTGTTTTATGTGTGTGTCCTGCCCATCCTCTTCCATTCAATCCCCCGTTTACCATCACAATAGCTGCCTGCAGAGACCCTCTCCCATGTAAAGCCCCGACCACCGCTGGCTCCTGGCAGGAAACCATTCACTGCCACCCCAGACCATAAAGAGCCTGGCAGACCCGACCCCCCCACAGTAAACGAGCGACACCCCCCTTGTTGTGTCTGCGTATCGGAGGCAGGACGCTGGATCTGTTGGGTTTTATGTACTTGGTTTTGTCCTGGGTGCAACAAGAGGAGGGGTCTGGTTTTATGTACCCTATAGGATAGACTCGCACTTTGAATGGACAGGAAAACTGTTAAGGACAAATTGTTCGGCGTTTAAACTTGAGAGGAAGAATAGAAGGAAACGGGAGATGACCAGATTGTTTCAAGACCAGACGTGGTAATAAGAGTCTGAGTGCTACGCATTAGCATCGTCCAAGTCTATTGTGTATTCCTTGGTCAAAATGATAACGATAAAAGAGAAAACATGTTAGTTGTATCATATTTCTCCCCTGACTCACACTACTGGTACTCTGATTCAATATCTGTGAAGGCAGACACTAAAAATACTTTTTTATATCACCTTGATGGCCACCGGATGTTATTCAGGACCAACACAGCTTTTGTATTTCTGTTTCATTGTGTTGCACTGTTGGTGGAGCCTGTGACCTAAGATTTTCATCGACATAACTACACTGTGGGTGTTTCTCAACGAAGGACTCAGTCCTCGGTCGAATTCCAAGGAGCCTGGACATTGGAACAGTCCTTCGGCGGGATTCGATGACGTAGCGTCCTTGAAATAGTGGCTCTGAAGGATCCTTCCTTGACATTGAGAAACACCCCCTAGCCATGTAAGTATGACAAATAAAAGCCTTGAACCTTGATGTTGCTATTAACATTAGTGATTTTGAGCTCAATGCATAGACATCAGAAATCCTTCATTTGTCCCACAGCGGAGACACTTACATTGATACAGCATAGGGAAATAGGGGAAATTAGTAGTCTAACAATAAATAAGAACAGGGTCGGCTCTAGAACAAATCGAATGGGGGGGCAATCATTTACCAAGGGGGGACACACACTGCCGTCAACAACCAACACACAAACACCAACGCAACTTCAAAAAACATGCTGTAAAGTCTATTGTTTTTCACACACATTGCAGGGGTGTAGTGCTATTGTATAGCGCACCTATGACTTGTGCATACATGCACGGTTGTGGCACGACCACCAAAACAGAAACATATGGACATAGGCCACCATATAAAAAGTGTGCAAATGTATTTAGTATCCTATCCATGTGAACATGTTTTAGGTGGGGGTGGACCTAACCTCCTCTAGGAGGGTCTGGGGGCATGCTCCCCCGGGAAGATTATTTTTAAAATATTGAAGTTAAAAGCATCAATCTGGTGCACTTTGAGAGCAAAATGAAGAGATCTATGGATAGCCTACATCTCTCAGCATCCATATGAAACAGAACTGTAAACAGATTTACTTTTTCTTTATGGATATTTTACTAATCACTCCCCTTTTAAACTGTATTCTTGTGTTACTGTCCTATAGTATTTCATACCGGTTTTTCATTTATTCTCTTATTCTTTAATAACTATAATGATCATATAAAGGTGTTCCTCGCAAATACTTGTTTACATAAATGGTGACCAAACCGTTTGAGACCCACTGAGATAAGTTAACCTACACTAAAGTTAACTATCTAAACACTGAGAGAGTCCTTACCTCACTGAGCTGACGTTATAAGAGCCTCTCAGTCTGACTGGAGAGGACTCTCCTCCACCTTGGTGTAGAAACAGCTCTTTATATCCGTTAGCATAGCTAGCTAACCAGATGCTAACAACAACATTCCACGTTACCGCTCGCGCACTCACAAAATGCGCTCGTGCCACACACACACAGAGCCGAGCTTGAATGAAACAGAGACCCAGAAGTAGGCTACTTGTACTGTACTGTATATCATATTATTTTTGATGGCTTTACTGTATAATCAGTGTAACAGATGAACAGATCGCCACTGGGCTTTCATCTAAACACACAGCCACGTAATGATAACAAAACAAAGGTCGGGGGTCATTGGTCAAGCAACACACCAATCAGAGAGCAGCAGTGAGCACACCTCAGGCTGTGTTTCATATTTGTATTATTTCTGATGTATTTCACACAAAACGTTTTCACTTATATGATTTAAAAAAAAAAAAAAACGGCAAAGTGGCAAGGCTTGCCCACCCTGCGTTGGGGGGGGCACAGTGACTCATTTGGGGGGGCATGGCCCGCGAATGACCCCCCATGACGCTGACCCTGAATAAGAAACATATGTAAATAAAATAAAGATGAAATAGGTACAGATAGTGTAACTACAGTTTACATGTACACATTTGAACTGATACAGATACATGGAATTTGGTGCCATTGATTTACATTTTAACCCTATTATTTATTAGTTGTTTATTAAGAAAATAACAACTTCTGTGGCTTTGCTGTGATGTTTATCCTTAAAGGGTCCCTAATAGCTCATTTGGGGGTTTCCCTTTCCTGTAGTGCATGTATGTGTGCATGTAAATGGTCTGCAAAGGCTACAATCCCTGTGTTTCTCTCCCACTGCTGAACATGTCTAACTATCACAACAGAGCCGGCAAGCTAACCAATCAGAGCAGACTGGGCTCTGGTTTCAGACAGAGGGTGAAAAGAGGTGCCGCAGCACAGGCAGTCTGAGAACAAGAGCTTTTTGAACATTAAAGGAAGGAGACATGTCACGGTTGAGGCACTAAATACTAATATGAACCTGATAATGAGCATAATAGAGACACAGTTAAAGTTGGACAGGGACATATTTTGTCACCCATGGTAGGTTATATGAAGCTATGGCGTGCTGCACAGATTCTTTATGCGATTTCGTGCCCATGATTGCCAAATTAGTATAAAAAAAGGCAGTCACAAAACGTCTCCTTGAGGAGGGCTGGAGGTCAGACGGGTTACAGCCTCTTTAGCAAAAACACACATGATTGGTCTCGTCTGAAGAGCTGCGTTCTCTCCAAAAATCAGCAATGTAGTTGTGAGGCATTGTGTGATTGGAGGAAAAGGTCGTGTTTGTGTGTATGAATGTGTGTGTGTGTGTGTGTGTGTGTGTGTGTGTGTGTGTGTGTGTGTGTGTGTGTGTGTGTGTGTGTGTGTGTGTGTGTGTGTGTGTGTGTGCATGCCTCAGACCTTGGGAGGGCTGGCTGTACAAGCCCAAACTTGCCCCGGTGATGCCACAAAGCCTGTCAGAAAATGAAAGATGATGGGAGGCGAGAAGAAGGAGGATACTCACAAGCAGTGATTCTTATGGAGGTGCAAACACACACCTGCCACACAAAAGCTGACATATGATCCAGCCACGCTTATACTGGAATTTGTCTGTTACTAAATCTGCGCTCCATTGAGAGAAACATGAGAAAACAAAGGGCACTTATCTCGAGGAATAGTGGCATCCAACCGTTATTGACGCAGGTGATGCGAGATAAAACAGTACAGGTTGTGTGTGTGTGTGTGTGTGTGTGTGTGTGTGTGTGTGTCCCTCTATACCTCACACAGGCAGAACTCCTATAAAGAAACATGATTAAACAACAAACCAAAGGAGAGTTTACAGATGTCGCCTGATAAGCAATGAGAGGAAAGAGTGTGCTGTTGATTTAACCCTAATCCCTGTAAACGTATTGACAGAAGCTGTTGCAGACGTGGCGATCTGTTGGAGGTGAGGGGTCGCTTGTGGAATTTTCCACTGGTTTCACACAGTAAATACAACGTTTCCTCTTACTTCCTCTAGAGTTACAGACTTTAGATTGATTCTCGACTTATCAGAAGTTGATTAGACGATTGAAGTTCAAGGAGAAATGTCTTGAAAGAGGAGACCAATCGAGACTGAGGCCCATCAACATCAGAATATTGTAATAAGTCTCACAAAATGGAAAGAAAGAAATTGCGCTTTATATGGGGTTTTGAAGATTATAGGTTGATGACAATGTTTAAAATGGGCTCATCTTATGGAGCACACTGCCAAAATTATTCATGAGACATTGATTTGGTCGTCAGATTGTGTTTTGGACAGCTGATTTGTTGCTATGTAGGAATAATGAGGGGAAAAGAGATCATAGGGAACTGAAATTGAGCTTGATTTGCATTGTGTTCTGCACAGAAATGCAAAGTGAATGCTGTCTATTTGCATACATGTGTTAAATATTAATAGAACCAAACATAAAGAATCAGAATCGTCTCGTTGAGAAACAGGCTGATGATTGACCAGCAGAAATGTCCCATGCTCGGGGAAGTGGAACGCCGCGTCCTGCTGAGAGACGTGAAGCTCTGATGAGCCTGTAGTTAATATATTTCAGTATAGGGAGTGAGGGTTTGTGTGCGTGTGTTTCTTTGCGTTATAATTGTTAATATGTGCAAGGTATATTATGTTGGATAATATGACTTCCAAAATCAAACAAGCCACGTTATGCAGCAACAGGCCAGGTTTGTGAAAGTGTATCTCTAATTCTGACAATAAATCACAGGTTGTTTTTCAGGAAACAGTGTTTTTAGAAGTGCTAGTTAAGCTCCTTCCAGTGATGTATTATCATTAATTGATACAGTTTGCGGCGATGGAGCGAAATAATGTTATGGGAAGGCTAGCAAATTACATTTCGGGTGCCATTTACCGCCCTGTTCTGGCTCCCAACTCATCACAGTCTAACAGTGGACGTTATAAACATGTGGTTAATGGTTGGAATCAAAATGACTTGGTTATGTTAAGGATTGCCAAATAAAAATGTGTACCTTTGTTGTGTGAAAAAAGTTAGCTATTTAATTAATAAAGGACGTTAACAGTGATCCCTGTACGGAAGTCTTCCCCTATTCCTCCATACGCCGACACTTAAAACTAAATACTCTTGATCTGCAAAGCAATTAGCAACGAGTATACGTGCACAGTATAAAGTAATACATTGGAAAAAGTCAGTAAAACACGAGTACCTGAAAATATTATTCAAATAATGTCCTTGAGTTACTTTAATAAACCATATTGCACTCACATCTTGGGCAGATTGAACCAAAAAGTAAATAAAATACAGAACAAAGTTAAATGCTCAATTCTAATTTGAGATACCAGCAACTACACTGCAAGCTTTTTGTGATTTCACCTTCACTGTGTCCTTGTCCTCCACCCGTGCTGAGTCATCATGGCCCCTCACACCCTCTCACCTGGAGACAGCCGGCAGCCGCTCCTCCGTTCAGGCAGGCCCGGACTCGCCTCTACAATCATTATCCTGATAGTCTTACACCGGACACAAAGCTCCCTCCTCACAGCCTCACAACACCACTGACCCATCGCTAACTAACTGAGAAAAGAACAAAACCAAGAAGGGGAACCGGACCGTTTAATTGAGAACAAAAAGTGTGCAACGTGGAAGAGCCACATTCCTCTGATTACTGTGAGGACTGGGTACAATACTGGAAATGTGACGGGGCTCATTCACGTTTCCCTCTTTTAAGTGGGATCATCTTATGTTGAGATTATTAAAGAAAGTCTTTTAAGTCACTCCAAAAAGCATTTCAAATACATGAAATTCAATGAAAGACCCCCCTTGGACATTATTTAGAAATGCAACTCGCCTGCACACCGGAAAGACTCTCAGACACAAACATTAAACCAAACACGCTCATACACATGTAATATGTGAAATAGTCTCAGAAAAAGAAGGGAAACGCACTCATATGCACATGTGAAACAGACATAGATGTCAAATATGAAACACGACCATATTCCCATGTGAAATATTAAACACACCAAACCAAACGTTCTCATATACTGTATACACATGTGAAATATTCTCATATAACAAAGTCAAATATGCTGTCATGTGAAATGTTCAAAACACACACACCAAACTCTTTCATGTGCATATGTGAAATATTCCCATCACACACACACACACACACACACACACACACACACACACACACACACACACACACACACACACACACACACACACACACACACACACACACACACACACACACACACACACACACACACACACCACACACACACACACACACACACACACACACACACACACACACACACACACACACACACACACACACACACACCACTTCAGGGGACATTACATTGACTTACATGCATTTCCTGGAGACTTATCCTAACCTTAACCATAACCAACACATGCCTAACCCTAACCCTTAACCTTAACCATAACCAACACATGCCTAAACCTAACCAAGTCTTTACCCTAAAATGAATGATTCCCCTCATGGGGACCTCCATGTTGTCCCCATAAGGGAGGCGAGTCCCCACACGTGACTATGTAAACAGATTTAGGTCCCCACAAGTATAGTAATGCTAGGCCACACACACACACACACACACACACACACACACACACACACACACACACACACACACACACACACAGGGGAAATGTTGGCGGATAAACATGTGCATAGCTCACATATAATTCACCTGACATTTGAATGGGAACACAACAGGTGTGAAACTCACATGTTCCATCATCTCATCTTCTACCTTAATTTTGGTCATTTACTTTTGACATTCTCTTCTCTTTCCCCAAAGTGTGCCGTGCGAATATCAGATAACCATTCAAAGAAAACGAATCCAGTGAGAAGTAACCCACACAGAGGGGAAGAGGGGTGGGGGGGAGGTCGTGTGCGTGGAGTGAGAGAGAGAAAGAGAGAATTACCAACCATCAGAGAGAGAGATCCTGAGAGGGCATTCAGGGAAGGAGCATTGTTAGAGTGAGCACTAATGAGGTGTGTGCGTGTGTACAGTAGGTGCACCTGTGTGTGTGTGTGTGTGTGTGTGTGTGTGTGTGTGTGTGTGTGTGTGTGTGTGTGTGTGTGTGTGTGTGTGTGTGATTAGTGACTGGGAGCCAATGAGTGGAGGATAAGAGCGGGTCTTCAGGACGGCTGGAGGACACATGGCAAGGAAGAGGAGGATTGTCCTCTGGAGATGACAGGGAAATGTGTGTGTGTGTGTGTGTGTGTGTGTGTGTGTGTGTGTGTGTGTGTGTGTGTGTGTGTGTGTGTGTGTGTGTAGGCAGGGGGGGCGCACTCAGGAAGTAAGTTAAAGTAAGAAATCTCCCTTGGCTTTATGCTCCTTGTTGATGCAAATCTCCAAAGAGTTGAGTGCAACCTGATGTCAGCGTTGCTTATGACAAACTTTATGTCAACGAAAGCTCACACACTCAGTTAAAAGGTTTCTCAAGATTACAACCTTGTTTCCTTTGCCTACGGATGAAGTCAAACACGGAATAACTACAAATGAAATCTACGTAAAAAAAATCTAAATTGTTTCCGTGTAAAGTGAGGGGATCAAAAAGTAAAAGGATAGACTGTTAAAGCAACACCTGCAAATCGGACTCCTTTAAAGTTGGACATTTTCATGATAACCACCCACCATAATCTGCAGTTCAAAGAGAGTCATTCAAGTTATTTATCTTTAATGTCTTGACGTGGGCTTTATATATTAACAAGTTTATGTTTGCAGTTTCATTTCAGCTTCAGGGTATTTATTTGTACCTTTAGGTAGATTTAGTTTGAAGGTTTCCATGGAGACACATGATTGAAACAACAGGCGAATTTCCAAAAAGTACTCATTACTTTTTAAAACCACGAGAACAAACATGAACGATTAACCTCCTAAACCTTCAAATCTTGAATGACAATTGAATAGAACAATAAATGAATAGCAGTTGCTTCGACAGCATCTGTGTAATTTATCTCTGTTAGAAAAACTACAGACTGTATTTTCATATAACTTAACATGGGTTATTACATTACATGTTACATGTTAGACACTTGTATCCAAAGCGACTTACATACTCAATACTGTGAGCAATCCCCACAGGAGCAATTTGGGGTGACGTGTCTTGCCCAGGGACACAACGACATGCCGACTGCAGTGGGACTGAAACTTGCTATCCTCTGATTCGTCAGCGCACTCACCCACTGCGCCACACGCCTATTAGAAGCCACTATATTGAGTAGCATACATGAATTGTTCGATGAATACAGACATTATTCTTCACTTGTGTGATCGGTCTTGGCGGCGGAGTTCTGCGCTCTCCATGTGTCCTTCTTGTTAAGATGTTTTCAAACTGTATTGTTCTCTTTTAAAAAAAGAAAATGCTTCAAGGACGAACTGTTTCGTTTGGATAAAGCTTCGCTGGTTAACTTCCTCACCTCTGATAAAGTGCAGCACAGCAGCTTTTATATTTGAACGATTCAGAGTTGTGGAGAGTATGAAGAAAGTGAGCACCTCTTTTCACCCTCTGTCTGAAACCAGAGCCCAGTGTGCTCTGATTGGTTAGCTAAGCCGGCTCTGTTGTGATTGGTCAACCGCGTAGAGATGTCCCGCCCCTTAGTTTATCACGTAAAATGTGTTGGAGTGCTAGTACATAGAGCTTACATACAATCATACATTTGTGAGGTAAAAAGAAAATACTGTATAATGTACATTAGGTGTGTCTGTGTCTAAATAACTTCTGTTTTTCCAGCCAGATTAGCCAGCATTTAAAGTCACTTCCACCCTGCTTGTTGCAAGTGATTTATTCATTTATTTGATGGTATTTTCATTGGTGATCCACATCATGTTACTATGTTTTTGGAGTCTAAACAAATCTGAATCTGAAATAAGAATCTGCAAAATATGAACAATAACTATGATAATGTGGAGAATGAAGGGTTAACTTTTGTAATTGCTGAATTTAAAAAGGATTATGTCATCAATGGAACACACACACACACACACACACACACACACACACGGTAGGCTAGTCAGTCCAGGTGGTGTATGGGGCCATGTGGGCCTATAACATTACTCTCCATCAGCTCTGTTATAGGTGGATCAGACAGGTGCTTGCTAGGACTGCCTGCCTCCCCCCTCCCTCCCTCTCCCTCTCCTCCCCTCTCACACACACACACACACACACACACACACACACACACACACACACACACACACACACACACACACACACACACACACACACACACACACACACACACACACACACACACACACACACACACACACACACCCCTCCCCCCTTTGGTCCTTCACCTGATGTCCTGGGTGCTGAGTCTGAGGAGAGAGTGTGTGTGTGTTAGTCTTACAGGCACAATGAAGAGAGAGGGTCTGTCAGTGGCCACCTGTTGTCCAGCTGTCAGGGTCCCGTTTCAGGGTCGCCTTTCCATGCAGAGACGACAGCAGCTACATCCAGCCACCTATCTATCCATCTATCCATCTTATTAAAATACAGGATATTTGTTGCTGATTTTTCGCATTCAAATCCCCACAAACACCAAAATGGAACAAATAGTTGTGGTTCCTGCCTTCGATCAAACATTTTTCATTTACACTGTCTCGCAATTATGGATTTGTTGTTGTTTTAAATTAATTGTTATGCACCACAATCAAGGCTTGACCCCCACTTAAAAAACTCTACCAACCTGCAACGTAACAACATATGACATACACATACATTTATAGGATATAATTAACAGACAGGAGTATACATTTTTACAAGTTTATTAATTGTCAGATTTAAATGATTCTAATTCCCAAAATGTGTTCCTATCTATTGTCAAAGATATGAACTTGATTTTTTTAAATTATTCTTATTAGTCTTATTTAAACTCTTACCTATCCTGTTTTTCACTCTTACTGCTCTGACACCTGAGTTTCACGATGTGGATTAATACAAGTTTATCTTATCTTTTACTATAATAAACAAATTGAATTCTAAATGAGAAGCGGGCTATCCCAAATATTCCCAAATCAAAACAACTAGAGATTTTTTTTAAAAGGTTACAAATAAATATTTAAGTTTTGAATACGGTGTTGTTAGCGGGCTCATAGAGAAACATGGGTATGCATTTTGAAATGGACATGCCATTTATTTGCACTTATTATTCCCGTTTGGTCTATACAGTAGGCCTATACACATCTTAAGTGTATGCCCTCCCTCCTTCAACCTGTGAAACCTGTGTTAATTTCCTTCGAAAAACATGCATCTATTAAAAGACGTGATGATGAGGAGAAAGTGTGTGTGGGGGTTCTGTTGGGTATCTAAGTGTGTCTCTTTTGATGCTTATCAATAGCTCGAAGATACCATCCTCTTCATGTCACATTACCATCTCTATAGGAGCCGTGATGAAGAGTCGGGGGTTGTGGAGAGTTGTTGGAAAATCCAAATGATGAATGAGTGATGGAAATTGGGAGGCATGACATGGACAGGAGGAGGAGAACGTGACAGGATGGACTTAGATTGGAGAAGAGACAAGTGTGTGTGGGGGGAGGATAGGTGGAAGGTGGGAGGAGAGATAATTTCCTTTGAGAAGTCTGCAGGAGGTGGGGGAGGCACTGAGTTGGGGGAAGGGTCTCTAATGGCTTTGGGTGCTGCTTCTTTTTACGACCAAGCACCCACGAGCTGACAGAATAAGAAGTGGCGAAATGATTTGTCACAATCTGCATGTTGGCGGGGTCATTAATTTGTCACTATTAGCTGCTCCACCAGGTTTTATCGTGACAAAAAGAGGAGGGGGACCGAGGGTATTAGATCACATAGTGGTATATGTGATTCATGACATCCAGTCGATTTTGGTTAAAACTACCATATTCAATATTTCTATTATAACAATATATTCTCTCCAAACCACTTGCTTACATGCACGTTTTTTGCACAATACAAAAGGAGCAGAAACAGCTAAATTGAAATAGATCTTGCAAAAACATGTTTACCCTCGTCTCAGGTTAAAACATTGAGGTATTGATTAAGCTAAATGAAAGAAAGTGTGATGGAAACAGATTGACCAAATAAATGTCACTGTGTCAATCTGTTTAATGCATAATGTTTCTTGTAAACTTTAAATAGACGGGGAAAGCTGGGCTGTACGCTAAATATTAAGCTACATCTAGTATGCTAGCTAACCTGTTAACCTAGCTTATACAAATAGCCAGCTTTATTTACAAAATCGACCCAACTTCTTACATCTATAAACTAACTTAGTAACATGTTAAGCATGTTTATTTAATTTGTACATAAGCAGAAACGTAAAACACAAAGTCTTTGTTGCCTACTCTATGCTAAATACAGCCAGGCTAGCATGTTAGCCTAGTTAGATTAGAATAAGAGGAAACAGTTGGCTTTGTTCACTTTACAAAATCATCCCACTTTCTCACATCTATAAACTAACCTATTAACATGTTTTGTCATGTGTGTTTAAGTTGTACATACGCAGAAATGTAAAAAAAAGTATTTGTTCTAAGCTTAGCTAATGTCTGCTAGTGCTAGCTAAAATCATACAGACAAAAGGGCTGCACTAATCCTCTCATTGAACTCTCACAAAGAAAGTGTTTTTCACAAAATGTCAAACTACCTCTTGTAAAAGGCCACTTGTTTCTCTTTTTGATTTGTAAAATGTCAACAATATGCAGCTTTTAGGACACAACCGAATGATAAGGCTTCATAAAAAAAGGTCATCACAAAAGTTGAACAGAAATCCCCTCTGCCCTCAAATAACCAGATGACCAAAATGTCAAATGGTTTGACAATCAATAACTCAGGCTAGCCATTGCAAAGGTCTCTATCACCCTCTGTCTATCTGTATGTGTGTGTATGGAGAAAGGAAAGTAAACACTGCATCCTTGTAAAAACGTTTTATTTCCTAACTGTATTTATATTTAAACATTTCCAGAGTGTGACCTCAAGTATGGCCTTTTTATTACGTTTTAAATGAATAATATTACGTGCAAATACTGTTGTGGTTTGTATGCAGATCAGTGCCGTCTGTGTTTGTGGTCTCAGAGCTCCTCTCCAACATGAGTACACACTTATTTAGACCCAATTACAGACAAGCCTTAATGAATGCTAGAGCCACTACGGGAGAAATACGGGGAGAACGAGCAGGTCGCACAGGGAGCACCAACAAGAGTCCTGCACGATAATAAAGTTACTGCTTGAATTAATGACATCCAAATCCCAAAGAACAACAAAGCAATTTATGATTAGTACCCTAAGCAGAATCATGATGTACCCTGATATCAGGTTCAATCTGTGAGTGATTGGTGATGGGATGCCATCTAGTGGCCAAACGCTAAACAGATTACAACAATCCCAGTAAAAATGTCACCAAAGTCCAATGAAAGAAAACAATGCCTCAGCTGTAAATCCTTTTCACAGCAGCTGTTTTTAAATTGCATATTAAACAAAGGTGTTGATAAATAGATAAAATAAATGGAACAGGGCCTAACTAATGTTATAAATTAAAGCTGTATTTACCCGACAATGTCATATCAAAATAGCTGCTGTAGAAATGTCCAATTATCATCACTAACAACCTAATGAATAAAACCACACCAATGTACCAAACAGTGTGTGGATAAGGCCATTTTCAGCAAGAAGGGTTAAGAATTGTTTCAGAGTAATATTATGGCAGTGTTTAGAGAAAACATGGCTATAGTTTGAAGGTAGTGAGCACCAAAAGTATGCCAGAAAAAGTGTCAAAATGCATTGTATATCAATCAATCAATCAATGTTTATTTATATAGCCCAATATCACAAATGTTACATTTGTCTCAGTGGACTTCACAGTTTGTACAGAATATCAGTATGACAATACGACACCCTCTGTCCTTAGACCCTCTGTCCTTAGACAGAGGGAAAAAGGAAAAACTTCCGGAGAAACCCCACAGTTTAAAGGGAACATGGGAGAAACCTCAGGGAGAGCAACAGAGGAGGGATCCCTCTCCCAGGACGGACAGACGTGCAATAGATGCCGTGTGTAAATTGAAAAGATAATACATTTGCAACATAGGTAGTCCAAATGTTTGGAAATGCATGTGTGTATAATAGGAAGATGAATCCATGAGGATATCCATCCAGGACCTATGATCCAGGACCACAGCCACGACTCAAGATCCAGGGCTCGCGATGCAGGACACAGGACCGCAGCAACAAGATCATCCATGACTCCGGATCCCGGCGTATATAGACACCAACAAGAAAGAAATGTGGGGAAGCTGGGTTATTCGGAACATGAGAGTACACAGGTACAGACAGAGAGAAGGAAGAAGTAAGATGTCCTCCGACAAACTAAGCCTATATCAGCAATATCAAAACAGAATGACAACAATACCAGGATGCAGGGGTGTTTCCTGGACCTGATAACATTAGGGGCTTAGCCCACAGTGGCAGCGCCAGAGATTTTCTTTTGGGGGTGCTGTGGGGTAGCTTGACGTTTCATAGAGGGTGCTCAAACATGTAGGGTTTCCCATTAATGTACCGGTCGCTACAGTGGAATTTTGTACTGCAACATTCCCCACACGCACATACACAGTACACTCGCGACTGTTACAATGATAAACACTCATGGTACGTCCACACAGCAGCGTCGCGTTGAAGCTTGCCGGTGGGCGTGTCTGGCGTTCGACCAACAACCAATCACATTAATCTCCCGCCCGGACACACAAGCACGCGGTTTGATTGTCTAGAGCTTGTACTGGCATATGATTTGATTGGCTGGCGCTTCCGTCGACGCTTGAAAAGTTGAACTTTTCTCAACTTTTGAAGCGAGCAACGGAGCCACAAAACAAGCAGTGTAGTTATTAGGATTTACCAGGTTATGTTGTCATCTTAGTCTTGTTTGAGCTGTCAGTCCACGTGCACAGGTGTGTTCTTCAAACAACTATTCTCACTCATCCACTCCACTGTGCTAAAAATACGGAATAGATAGACATCGTGAGGTATTTATTTTCGGTACAGTTTATGTTGAAACCGTTAGAGAGAGTGGCACACTTGTTAGCCTGTTCCATTCTTCTTCGTTTTCCGAAGCCGTGGCTTGGAAGTATACTTGCTTTGTTTCTGAAGGAAGTGACTTGGAAGTACGCGACAACCAAGCCAGAATCCTCGCGATTGAGAAACAGCCACGGCTTCGGAAAACGAAAAAGAATGTCTATCTAATTATGAACTTGCTTTACTTTCACGGAACACATGTTTGGTGATAACAAAATAACAAAGTAACACATTTACCAACACATGTTCTACGCCACTACATACTTACATTTAAATGTGTGCTGCGTCGGTTCAGCCATTCTCCGCAAGGGTTTTTGAAATTGGTCCGTGTGCAAAGCATTGTGGGGATTTTAAGGACGCGAAGTCTACCCATGTGCAGCCTCGAAATTTCCCCCAAACCAAGGACGCGGCCTCGGTGGAATTCCAAGTATGCTGGACATTGGAACGGTCCTGCTGCGCCACTTGATGACGTAGTATCCTTGAAATATTGGCTTGGAAGCCAGTATCCTCGAGATTGAGAAACGGCCCGAGTGTGTGTGTGAGGCAGGTAACGGCTCCGCAGTCGTAACGTAACGGCTCCACGGATTGGTCCATTTGGGTATGGGCACGTCACTGTACCCAGGTACAGGTACTCACACATTTACGGTACAGTCGTTTACATTGTACATATAAACAGGACATTTCAGAAGACTGTAAATAGCATTGTTAGCTATAGACACCCGGGTTTAAATATCATTGTTAGCTACAGACACCCGGGTGTAAATAGCATTGTTAGCTACCGACACCCGGGTGTAAATAGCATTGTTAGCTACGGACACCCGGGTGTAAATAGCATTGTTAGCTACCGACACCCGGGTGTAAATAGCATTGTTAGCTACGGACACCCGGGTGTAAATAGCATTGTCAGTGGCTGCTCTGTAGAAAGACTCAATAAAGCAACAATGACTGGTGAAGAGACGATGGCACCTCCGGCTATCATCAACAGCATGATAGCCGTGCTTTAGTGGAAATTATGTTGATGTCTCTCTTTAACTCTACCGATGTTTCATTGATGCTAGTATATGGGCATAGATATGTCTCATAATTATTTGTGTGAACATAAAAATAATTTGTGTGTAAATATGTGATTTGTAAATGTAAAACACCATCCACAAATGCATTTAAAAGATTTGCAAACTCACAAATAAATTTGCAAATGTAAAACGGATCTGCAAATACGCTAAATATTTTCACAAATAAAAAAAAGATCTGTGAATCTCTCTAACATTTACAACTTTCGATCAGGCATTTGTTAATCCATTTTGTATTTGCCGACCAAAAATGCGCTTAAGATCTCAAATCTCTGCTCGTGGATCTCACATTTCTGCTTGTGGATCGTTTTTTCACACACACGGAATTTTGAGACATATTTTCCGCCGGTCTCGGCTAAAATCTACTCGTGTCACTCGGTCATTTCCGCATGATTTCAAAGTGAGCATGATGGTTTGTTTAATGCTCTGTTTTTTTTTTATAATGAATAGCGGAACGTTAGATGTATTCTTTATCACCATCATCATGTTATGGTCATAGAGTTAGTTTGTGTTAGTTTATTGGATCAATATAGCATATATCGAGCACATGCATTGATGTTGAAGTACAGGCTATACGCCACTTTCGGGTCGGGGGAGCAGCTGGCAGCGAAGCAGCCCAGATCAAACTTTTTCTTCATTGTTTGTTGTATATTCAGGCAAGCGGGTCAAAGTTACAAAGCACTTCACATCTTATTAATCGGCCTAATTTTACCTTCCCAGTGCAGTAATAAAGTAATCTGTAGAAAAGCACCGTATTTAGGTCAGCCTTCATAGTAAGGCTACATTAAATGTTATAATATTCATCGTGTCCTTTCTACTATATATGCATATATTCCTGTCTATTGCTTTCATTTGTATTTAATGTTATTGTGTTTATACTTGTTTCCACACATTTCACAATTTGGGATGAATGAAGTATCTATATATATGATATCCATCTATCTATCTGTCCGTCTATCTATCTGTCCGTCTATCGATCTGTCTATCTACCTATCCATCTATCTACCTATCCATCTATCTACCTGTCTAACCTACCTACCTACCTACCTACCTACCTACCTACCTACCTACCTACCTACCTACCTACCTACCTACCTACCTACCTACCTACCTACCTATACCTGCCTGCCTACCTACCTACTAGTTGTTTTGTTTGGAAAGGTTTTGTCATTGTATTGCTCTTTACCTGCACCTGCAGAGTACAGGACTTTACATTGTACTTACAATATTACATTGTAACTTTGACCCGCTTGACTGAATACACAACAAACAATGAAGAAAGAGTTTTATCTGGGCTGCTTCGCTGCCAGCTGCTGGCGTGTGGCGTATAGCCTGTACTTCAACATCAACGAAAGTGCTCGATATATGCTGTATTTAACCAATAAACTAACACAAACTAACTGTATCACTATAACATGATGATGATGATGATGATGATGATGATGATGATGATGGTGATAAAGAATGCATCTAACGTTCCGCTGTTCATCATAAATAAAAAAAAGAGCATTAAACAAACCATCATGCTCTTACTTTGAAATCATGCGGAAATGTCGTCATCAGCAGGTCATCACGTGGTTTCCGAAAATAACCGAGTGACACGAGTAGATTTTAGCCGAGACCGGCGGAAAATATGTCTCAAAATTCCGTGTGTGTAAAAAGACCATCCACGAGCAGAGATTTGAGATCCGCAAGCGCATTTTTGGTTGACAAATACAAAATGGATTCACAAATGCCTGATCGAAAATTGTAAATGTTAAAGAGATATTCACAGATCTTTTTTAAATTTGTGAAAATATTTAGCGTATTTGCAGATCCGTTTTACATTTGCAAATTTATTTGTGAGTTTGCAAATCTTTTAAATGCATTTGTGAATGGTGTTTTACATTTCTAAATCACATATTTACACACAAATTATTTTTATGTTCACACAAATAATTATGAGACATATCTATGCCCATACTAGTAACATTAATGTCAAGGCACAATCGGTCAGCGCGCGGTACTTATACCGACAGTATCCTTCAGAGTGATGCCGAGGTTGTGTGTTCAAGCCTCACCTGGAGCAGAGAAGATCAGTTTACAGAACATATCCTTTGTAGGAAGGAAACAGATATACATTTAAAAAGAAGAGATTAACTCTGTGCTTTGTTGTGTTTATTGTCAGGTAGCTAAAACACCACCATATTGAATAAAAACACACATTCACCTCAGTAAGAGCCATTCACAACGAGCAGATTAACATACAGGGTGATTTTTACAGATTAAACACTTGGCGAATATTAAAATAAAAATGCATTTGTGATTGAAGTGCTTTAAAGGCTGTGGCGGAAACTTTTCAGGGTGGTACAAAAATAACAAAAAAGTTTAAATTCAGCCATTAAATACTTTGTGAAAACATTTTTTAAATGACTTTGTCAGATTGTATGATGCAGTTTCCGGAAAGGTCAAGAAAGAGGACCCAAAACATCAGAAACTGTTGCCACAAAGTGATTCATGGCACAACGATGTGTATGTCTGTGGGGTTTTGTGTCAATAAGGCACATTTTGTAGACTAATTTCTTGACATGTTTAACTCTGAGAAGATCCAGTAAATGGACAAATTGTTTGGACATCAGTAAACAAAAGTACAAAACGAAAGTCCCCTGCTTATTCCCTTCAGTGTCTCTGGTTGCACGGCTCCTTTTGGCCACTAAGCGGTGCTGTTCAGTCAATTCTTAACACAAAATAAGGTACATATTTTGTCAGGAAACAACTCCTCCAGTGTGACTGTCATTGATTAGCCCAGCTAGAGATCAATCACACAGAAATCCATTGAAAGTTTGTCTCCCATGCATGTGAATACCTTTAATTAAATACCTGAAGGCTTTCATGCGCAGCCTTTACTCATAATGGGGCTGTTGTACCTTTCGAAACAAACACATCCACATTAAATCCTGGTTATTATTCCAGGAAATGAAACAAGCAGCTCCACATCGAACGTCATCAACATCCAGTCCAGCGTCCGTACAGATGACATGTATTCTTCTAGCGTCTGTGCTTTTATTTCCCGGGCTGATGTTCATAGCAGGTGTGCGTTCAGGTCGTACTTCTCGCAGAACTTGTCGGTGATGGGGATGCAGGTGAGGTACTCGCACCAGTCACACTTCACCGGGTAAACGTAGAAGAGGACGGCCAACGCTGCGAGCAGACCGAGGAAGACCAGCAGGAAGACGCAGATCTGCACCCGCTTCCTGTACATGTCCGACTGCCCAAAGCTGAAAAGGAGGGTGATGTGTTATTCATTGCATTTCATAATATACAATTTCATTTAGCTTTCATCAAAAGCGACTTACAATAAGTTAGATCAAATATCAAGAAACAAGCTCAGAACAGTCAGAAACAGGCATTAGCTTCAAATAGGCCAAACCATTCGAAGTGCTGTCATTTTTTAAAAACATTTTGTAAGGTTTAATTTAATGGCCAAGATGTAGGTGAAAGATTGCTGGACTTGAAGTTGTCCTAGAAATCAATGGGGAGCTAGTTCCACCATTTGGGAGCCAAGAACGAGAGGAACAGCAGCTTTAGGGGCCGTTGTTGTCTCATTTAAACCCACATATTGTGTTCTCCGTATTGTTGATTTACAGTTCAACAGGATGTATTTTGGCTGAGTCAGAAGAAACAGTGGGGTGCAAAGCCCCAGTGGCCTAATGGATAAGGCACTGGCCTCCTAAGCCAGGGATTGTGGGTTCGAGTCCCATCTGGGGTGATCTGCATCTTTCTTTGGATGAAAGAAAACTGTAAAATAATCAATAGAATAAACAGAGCCATGGTGTTGTCTCGGAGTCAAAACCTCACCTCTCATACTGAAACTTGGGACCATCAAGACACATCAAATCTGTGCATTATTTTAAAATTGAGTTTTCAGAACTCTCCATAAAAAAGGGATGTAATGTTGACTTTCTCCAGAACAAGCCGAAGAGACTATTTACAAACTACAGCTGAGCTTAAATGAACGATTAGAGGCAGCCGGAATAAGCGAGAGAATACAAATAAGATCCAGAGATGCTGGTATTTATTTTCTTTGGACAGTCAGTGCCATGTTTCAGCCTAAATGAACATCTTGAGTCTCAAGCTCTTTCAGAAAGACAAAAAAATGCTATACACATTTGCAATAGACATAATGGTTCAACTAAGTAAGATTTAATATAAAAATATGTAAAATTAGATACTGTTTAGTACAAAACTGTCTAACTCTTCGGAAAAGAAAGCAGATAAGCAACACACACACACACACACACACACACACACACACACACACACACCACACACACACACACACACACACACACACACACACACACACACACACACACACACACACACACACACACACACACGCCTTCCTTCTCTTACCTGATATATGGCAGGAAGGCGAAGGAGAGGAAAAATCCCGACACGAATCCGCAGATGTGAGCAAAGTTGTCGATCCAGGGGAGCAAACCGAAGGAGAAGAAGAAGACGGAGATGGCGAGCAGCTTGGTGAACGCTCGCCACGGCCGCTCCAGGATCTGCCAGCTCTGAAACAGCTCCACAAACAAACAGGCCAGGATGCCGAACTGACTGCCTGCAGGACCCACCTGAAACACAGTGTTGGGGAAATACTGAATGTACTCTACCAATCTCAGAGTAACATGATAACAAAGGTATCCCAACTGTAGCTGTGTTCATGACAGGATGTGTGATGACCTAGAAGAGCATCAGGACTGTTTGAGGCAGATGATAGCTATGTGATTAACATGATGATTCAGCCTCTATGGAGAGAGACATCAAGCATGCTCATTTCTGACGTGGAGCTAATCTGAAGTAAACATTGTATACTGCTTTCTATTCCTCCATCTTGTGACTGTGTAACTCCCTCTCTTGGATATCAGCATGTGAAGGACACTGCTCAGGAACTAGTTGATGCTCTGTATGTAATGACTAGAGTTTTCAGTCTCTAATGCAGCGTCACAGGAGGTGTCACTCTGTACCTCCGCTCTGTAGGGCAGGAAGATGGCAGAGGCCAGGTTTCCGGTGATGCCGCTCAGCATGTAGATGATGGAGATCCTCAGCCAGCCCGCCAGCTTCTCGATGTCCCGCAGCACCGTCATCTGGAAAAACACCGACACCAGGCAGTGCAGGATCCTACACACACAGACAGATAACTTACTGTTATAAGTAGGCAAGTTGTAACCGGGATCACTTTAAGCAGATGATTATTGTAATACAATTTTATTATTTGTCCTTAATTCTAATACAGATTACTATCCAATTGACATTTGTACATATACTTGATGTGTTGAATGCAGTACAGCTTATTCAAATGCTTTTTAAATACAGTACAAATGAAAATGACTGTACTCTAGAGTATTTAACTCAAATCCACAATAATCACAGTACTGCTTACAAAATAAAGCAAACTTTTTTTTAAAGTAAAATCCTGCTGTTTCCTCAAACTGTATCGTGCAAATGTACTACTAAACCATGTTGTATACATGTATGTACATGAGTTTAAAAAGAAACATATTTATATATTAAAGTAACAAGGGACAAAAAAGTAGAATATTACATTACATTGCATTTAGCTGACGCTTTTATCCAAAGCGACTTACAATAAGTGCGTTCGACCAACAAGATACAAACTTGAAGAAAACAGAATCATATAAGTACATCAGGTTTCATAGAGCCAAACATTTCAAGTGCTACTCAGCTGGCTTTAGGTAAGCCAGTCCTTTATTAGTATATAAGTGCTTTGTTAGTAATTCTATCGCTCGAAGTGGAGTCGAAAGAGATGAGTTTTCAGTCTGGAAGGTGTGTAAGCTTTCTGCTGTCCTGATGTCAATGGGGAGCTCATTCCACCATCTTGGAGCCAGGATAGCAAACCCACGTGTTTCTGCTGATGGGAACTTGGGTCCCCCTCGCAGTGCGGGTGCAGCGAGTCGTTTGGCCGATGCGGAGCGGAGTGCACGTGCTGGGGTGTTCAGTTTAACCATGTCCTGGATGTAGGAAGGGCCAGATCCATTCGCAGCATGGTACGTAAGTACCAGTGTCTTGAAGTGGATTCTAGCAGTTACTGGAAGCCAGTGGAGGGAGCGGAGGAGCGGAGTGGTGTGGGAACATTTAGGAAGGTTGAAGACCAGAGGAGCCGCTGCATTCTGGATGAGCTGCAGAGGTCGGATGGCACATGCAGGTAGACCAGCCAGGAGGGAGTTGCAGTAGTCTAGGCGTGAGGTGACGAGAGCCTGGACCAGAACCTGGGTGGCTTTCTGGGTCAGCTGGGGACGTATCCTCCTGATGTTGTAAAGCGTGTATCTGCAGCAACGGGTTGCAGCAGCGATGTTTGCAGTGAAGGACAGTTTGTTATCTAGGGTCACACCCAGATTCCTTGCAGTCTGAGAATACCTGTAGTTTTTAACAATTCACCCATATGCTGGGTCATGTATAAAAAGACCAAAAATGAACAAAAAGATACAAACTACAGCATATCTAAACAGCATTTGTACAGCTGGATCTTCTGGCTCCTTATAAGAGTTTGATCACTGCAACTATGATCACTATAGTGGTTTTCTATTGGCGCTACTATGGATGCTATTTAGGTGACATTAGGCTGTCTTTGGCTCTTTTCTGCTGTAACAATGTAAATGTCCCCACTGTGGGACTAATAAAGGTATTCTGATTCTGATAGAGAGGCCTAATATGAGATGGGATAAAGAAAAAGAAGAGTAGAGTCACCCAGCATGAAGAAAGAGAGACAGCCAGAGTCTGGAGAACTGGTCTGGGACCTCTGGGTTGAGGAAAGGCAGCAAACCACAAACATCATCCATACAGGCCACCTGCAAGAGAGAATAAGAAACAGTCAGGACAGGAAGTGCTATCAGTCTGTCTGCAGATCCACTGCCACCCTGTGGAGGACAGTGAGAGTGTTAGTGTTAGTCCAAAGTCCTTTAAATTCAGAGGTGTCAGCAGGCTCCAGTGGCGCAATCGGTCAGCGCGCGGTACTTATAAGACAGTAACCTGCAGAGTGATGCCGAGGTTGTGAGTTCAAGCCTCACCTGGAGCACAGAAGTTTAGCTTTCTAGACATCTGCAAGCAACATGAAAATGTATTGTCCAGTAGCCTAAACACAACCACTAGAAACACCTCAGTAACAGATTGACATATCGGTGTGTTCTTTACAGACCATTATACCGGGAATATATACAATAAAAGTGTTTCCTGTCCACAATTCAAAATAGTTGCAACATGTATGTAGACTTCCATGTAAAATTATTTTGGTTTTCACCTTGAAATTTGGTGCAACAGATTCATTTACAAGATAAGAGAAGTTTAAGGAGCCAATCTATTTCATAATGTCAGGTCATGTTAATTATTCAGTAAGACAGAAAGACTGGATGTTTGTTTCCTTGAGTGGATTTCAATGACGATATTGTGACATATTGACAGGCTCCAGTGGCGCAATCGGTCAGCGCGCGGTACTTATAAGACAGTAACCTGCAGAGTGATGCCGAGGTTGTGAGTTCAAGCCTCACCTGGAGCACAGAAGTTTTGTAAGAAGTAATGTTTAACTTTCACCACATGAATATTTAAAAAAGGTGCTGTGAATATTGTTAAGTAGCTAAAACTCCAGAAAAACCAACATGTTCCTGCTACATGTACGTAGACGTCTTTGTCTCAGCAACAGATTACTTTATAAGATACAAGTTTGAGGTTTTGAGTTAATCAAAAAAATCTGAATTATTCTTTCACTTTTACGGAGATATTGAGAGTCCTTGACAGGCTCCAGTGGCGCAATAGGTCAGCGTGGTACTTATAAGACACAACCTGCAGAGTGCTGCCGAGGTTGTGAGTTCGAGCCTCACCTGGAGCAGAGATAATCTGGTCACTAAGTAAATATATTCTCTAAAAGAAAATCCCAACAAAAATTAGGCTGTGACCTTCAAGCAGCATCTTCTTTGATTAAATACAATGTGATTATCTTATTACAGAGCAGCGATCAATCAATGCCAATTATAAGTGGTGAAGTAATACACTTAACTTAATGAGGCCTTTTGTATGATTAGATTACAACATAAGTAGTTTTACTCTCAAACCAAACCAAACCAAGAGATATTTTCTGTAACAAAAAGGCACTGCTGGGATTTGGACCCAGGACCTCCTGGGCAGGCGCTTTACCGCTAAGCTACAGCGCCTCCTACGGCTCACTCAATGTTACAAAAAACCACTATAGATATGTTGAGTCACTTCTGGATGTAAAATACACGGCTCTACACTAAACCACTAATGTTGTTTAAACCGGTCAGCTGGTATCTGCTGTATTGGTTTCTTGGTGTCCTACTTATTATTTTTGCTCAATTCCTTATAGAAAATGTTGATGATGTTTTTTGACGAATAACAAGTGACTTTAGAACTGATATTAACAAATTATGTTGTCGATTTTTATGATGATAAGGGCCGTTTCTCAATGTCGAGTATACCTGCTGCAGAGCCACTGTTTCAAGTATACTACATCATCAAGTGGCGCCAAATGCTGGGCATTTAACATTTAAACAGTCCTTCGGCGCCACTCGATGGCGTAGTATACTTGAAATAGTGGCTCTGCAGCAGGCTTACTCGACATTGAGAAACGGCCAAGGTCATAAACATAAATAAAATCTGAATCAACGAGCTGAAACTTGTAAACGTCCATCCTTAATTTGACCTCCATATCAGCAAAGAAAGGCTCCAGTGGCGCAATCGGTCAGCGCGCGGTACTTATAAGACAGTAACCTGCAGAGTGATGCCGAGGTTGTGAGTTCAAGCCTCACCTGGAGCAGAGAAGTTTTAATTAAATTGCCTGTATGCATTTCAGATACACATTCAGATGTCGCATGCAGTCGGTGAATGAATATCAGACACAATTGAGGAAAACACAAGGTGTGTGTCGTACCTGTGAGCAGAGAGTAGCCTCCTCATGAAAGTAGCCGTGCATGAAGTCACAGTACTCTCTGGAAGTGATTTCACATCTGCAGCATGAAACACATTATTAGCTTATGAAGAAACACCTCGCAGAATATAGACTGTAGACACATGCTGTTCTCCTCATGCGTTCAGGGACGTTGATTCTTACCGTCCTTTGGTCCCGATGCAGCAGGGCCGGCCTGTGATGGTGCAGTCGATGTGGGGGAGGTTGGTGTGATTCCCAGAGTTGTACCGTGTACAAACCTACGGATCATAAGCAGAGGAAACATATTTTAAACAAAACACCTAGACACTATACTTGTTTTAGATGTTATACGAGACAGATAGGTACATCAAAGTATTCCGAGACATAATAAACGTAGATGCCAAATGTAATTGTTAAATGTAAATGTGCTCACTGGCCACTTGGTGATGTCATCAGGCCACTCATGAGGGGAAACTGAGGCCGGCTCCACACAAATCCTACAAAAGACATTTTAAAATAAATAAATAACATTAAACATTCCTATCTTCTGTTACAGGGACTGAGCCACAACCTTACATACGCCATACATGCAATACATTACATAGATGTGTCTGTTATGTATTTACATGAATATGACCCCTGCAAAAGTGGCCCCTAAATGTATAGTGACTGTTATGAACAAGGTGTTTATTTGAAGTTACCTGGGGTCCTGATGGCAGACGGCCCCGTGTTGCCGTAGTGTGCTATTCAGATAAGGAGCACTGGGGTGCTGAGGCCACTTCACCCACACCGCCAGGGTGCTCTGCAGGAAGAGAGGGAGGAGAGCAATCATAGTTAACATTATTCTGTATTTTGATTGTGTAGTGGTGACCAGAGGTGGGAATTAGTGGAGTACAAATACTTAGTTACTGTACTTAAGTACATTTTTCTGGTATCAGTACTTTACTCCACTACTTATTTTTCTGACGTCTTTTTACTTCTACTTCTTACATGTTGAACTAAAATATCTGTACTTTCTACTTCTTACATGTTGAACTCAAATACCTGTACTTTCTACTTCTTACATGTTGAACTCAAATACCTGTACTTTCTACTTCTTACATGTTGAACTCAAATACCTGTACTTTCTACTTCTTACATGATGAACTCAAATACCTGTACTTTCTACTTCTTACATGTTGAACTCAAATACCTGTACTTTCTACTTCTCTCATTTCCCAAACAGCTGGTTCCTTTAGTCTGAATGTGTGTTTGGTGGCGTGATCATTATTCTTTAGAGTCATTGCGTGCCTATTGATTTGAACACGATCTGTGTATCCATCATTTCCTGGTCTTCTCTAAAGAAGAGGGACCAATGGAGACGTTGTCATGTTGCCGTTGTTCAGCATGGAAACATTCATTAGCTAACAATGACATTATTGTTCTATTGATATAAAGGGAGGTCAGGTACTCTTTAAAGCAGCTGCTAGTTATGGCTACTTTTTACTGAAGTACAAAGCCCTCTTTACTTTGACTTGAGTAAAGAAGTTTAGCTAGTCCTTCAACTTCTACCAGAGTATTTTTAAACACGAGTATCTGTACTTCTACTTGAGTAAAGGATGTGTTTACGTTGCCATCTCTGGTGGTGACTACTCTATCTACCGTCAGACGGCTGTGATCTTTAGTGAGTAAAATGGCGACAGACCGAGCAGTCCTCCTGTGAGGTCTGCAGGCAGCCGGAGCGATCGTTCCTCACGCAGCAGCCCGACTCCCCCTCTCTGGATCTCTTCTCCTGGATCAGTTTGTGGATCTCTTCATCTTGACGCATGCACGGAGAAAACTTTGCTCCCAGGTGGATCAGCGCCTCCTGCAGGACAGTACGGTCTGGTGAGGGTTCTGGATCTAAACCAGTGGTTACCAACGTTTTAAGCCTGAACTACCCCTACAGTCTTAGATGAGATCAAGTAACCCTTTATAAACCACCTGTTATACTCATATGTGTTCATGTGAGGCATTTTAAATAGTTATTCAACACTATTATCAACATTTCTCTCTTTAGCTGGCATTGTCTATTTCAATTATGTATTCATTACTTTAAAGTAACAGTTAAGACTTCTCTTCTTCTTGCTTACTAGAAACAGCTGACTGCATAAGCATTTTTTTTAAATAAGTTGAGCCATAAATCATTGTAATACACTTGAGCTTTTCCCATGTTGACTGCCATGCTTTAAATCATAGATAGAAGATGCTTAAATGAAGATACTTACTGAGCTCGGACCCACCCAGAAGTTTTGTTGTTGCACAAACTTAACGTTCTCATACACTCCCTTGTTCCTCAAAACCTCCAGAGAGACAAAGAAAAAAGCTTTATTACCAACATGCTTTGTCAACAATGTTCAGTCGAATTTCAACACAATTTGTTGACAGACAATATACCAAAGCAGCTATAATAAACGCTGTTGAATAAACGTACAGAGTCGACAGTTTCATGCTGTGAGAATCCCACAGGGGCGATGCCGTAGATGGTGACGGCCAGGGTGGTGATGAGCAGATGGACAAAAGTGATCCAGTAGGTAAAAAAAGGCCTAAAAGAGGCAAGGTACGTTTATTTATACAGCCCCTTTCAACACAAGGCAATTCAGAGTGCTTTACAAAAATGAAAGACATTAAGAGCATTAAGAAACATATTATAACACGGCATTTAAAAACAATCATTTAAAAGCAAAGATAATAAAACATGAATAACAGTTACAGTGCAGTGTGAGATACACACACCTGAAATGTTTCGGTCTGACTCTCAATCATTGCTCACTCACAGAAGGACAATTCCTGCTTAATTATCTAGTAGATTCCCAACACCTTTATTCAAATGAACATGGGAGAAGAATTTCCTTACCTGTTATCGTCCATGTCTTCGATCTGTCTCTTGACGTAGCTGTCGATGCGCTTGCGGTACGTTCGGTTGGTGAGGCGGCCCACCATGCCGAGCCCGTACGGCCTCTTCTCTTTGGCAAACAGCTTCTTCACAGGAACTACGATCCGCTGTCCTCGCTGCTGATGGCTGCTGACGCTCACCACTTCCTGTCTCAGACGCACTTTCGGGTGAACCAGAGGGCCGTCCTTCGCCTTCCTCCATCCTCGCTCCAAAGGCCTGGATACAGGAGGAGGAGAGTGGAAGAAAACATTGATCTCTTATCTTTAATATATTGATATCTTGATGTCATAAGAGCTTATCTTGAGTGATAGAACGTTTGAGTTTGTCTCCTCACAACTCCCCTTCGCAAAAAAATATAAACCCACAGCATGAGGTGACTCCTCTCCAGCTCGTTCTTATCCAGCGCACTTCCTGTAAGATCGCTCTCGTCCAGCGGGTCGATGGCGGCCTCCGATGGCGTCTCAAAAACATCGTCTGCGTAGCTCGACAGTTCATCCTGCAGGCCTTCCTACAAAGACACAAATTAAGTGAGGAGGAGTTCAAAGCTACTGCCAGTATATATTCAGTTTAAAAGAGGGTCGTGGAACAGTAGAGAAAGATCTCATAGACAAGTTAAAAAAGGCCAAAACAAAACAATGATAAGATATTATAGGCATTGGAAGGATGATTAATAACATGTTCTAGGTGATTCTTATTTGTAACTGAAATCCTCACCATTTTACATACAAAACATATTATTTAGTGCATGCAAGAAGGTGCTTTCAAGCATCAAAATAACAGACTTCCTACAAAAATAATTCACTTGTGTTTGCAGGCTCTAGAAAATAGAGATCGGCTACTTGTTGGGGATAATATTGTTCTTACTCTTAATAAGAGGTTCCGCAGCATTAAGAGCAAACCAGCCAGATTCTGCAATAGCTTTTTCCCCCATGCCATCAGACTGCTGAACAGCAAGTAGACCAGTAACATACAGATTACATTACGCTGTGTAACATATTTTTTATATAGTATGTCTATTTTATTTATATGTATAGTAAGTCTTTATATTTTAAACGCAAACTTTATCTTTAATTGTATCAGCACCATGTCACTATTATTTATTTATATGTACAATTTTAGCAAGTTTTTATATTGTCCTGTTCCTTGTTGAAATGACAATAAAGTATATCTATCTATCTATCTATCTATCTATCTATCTATCTATCTATCTATCTATCTATCTATCTATCTATCTATCTTTCTTAATGTTCTAAAATAGTTTGGGCCCCTGTCGGTCACGGGCCTTAGAATCGTCCAAACTTTTCACCCCCTTACGGCGCCCCTGATTGTGTGTTATTGTGTCCACTGCTCACTCTGGTGAAGAAGGAAGTGTCCAGGTCATCAGGGAAGTCTATGGTGTCGTCTTCAAAGAAACTAGGGGGCATGAAACTCCGTTTGCGACATCGCCCGGCCGCGCCGTCGCCTATCGTCCGGCCCTATGGACAAAATGACACACACACACACACACACACACACACACACACACACACACACACACACACACACACACACACACACACACACACACACACACACACACACACACACACACACGTCTTTATGATTATCAACGACAGACTGAAGACAATGACAGTGTATCTGGGGGAATCCCCTCCGTAATGCCAGCGTCTGGTGGCTGAGTGTGTGTGGATTAGTTCTGCACTGCTGCAATATTCTGATCCCGCAGATAGCAGAGCATTAGGTGTGTATTATCACGGACCATCTGCCAGTAACTCCCGCCCAACACACACTCTTACTTAACATTTATTTACATGTGCAAATCTGTAGTACTGTAAATATTACAGCTGCGTTTAATCCACGATAAGACAAGCTGATTTAAAATGTTATGTAACGTGCCCACACACACACGGATATAGAGATGCAGCTGATCCATGCGCATGTGGAAGAGACAGGGATATGTCAGAAAATTAAATTGTCTATGAATATCTAGAGGGAGAGATTAAAGAATGATGGCGTATAAAGAGCATTTGTAGGTTGTCGGATGTAGGGAAATATTCAGAGAAAATCTCACAATCTACAGGATTTAAGTTGTGATTTTCCAAGAAAATAACTTTGATATTTCCTAAGATTAAAGAGACTTTAAAATGATATTCACAGGAAGTATTGAACTTTTATTGTTGGAAAAATCATGACCGGCTAAATTTGAGTTACGGATATATGTGATAACATACAGACACAAATCAAAGCATCTTATTGTATTAATTATAAGGTGTTTGATGTTTTTTCATTAAACGTTTTTTAGTGTTCAGAGCCTCACAAAATGTCTGAGATTTTTCTCCCAAATATATGATTTAAATATTCAAGTCTTTATCAAAAATATTGATTGTTTTTCAGAATATTCCCCCCTCCTCATGCTCTGTATCTCTGTAACTTACAATGGCTCTAATACGCTGTCCTCCATAGGGAATGCATGCGGGTCATTTTTGACCCACTTATGGAAGCTTGGGGTAGAAATACAAAAACTACAATTTATTAAAATGTATAACATTTAAATTTAAAATGTGAATGGCATGATATCCAAAACATGTTTTTCGAGTAATAGCTGGAATATGAAATGATGTAAAAAAATGTAATTACAAAGATACTTCAAGAAAACCACCTCAAAAAAGACCCACTTATGCATCTTAAAGATTTGTTACACAATGTTATAAAATGAGACCCCTGAGCTCAATCTCCTCTGTCTGTGTAAGACTGAATATGGTGATCTGCTTATTTTTTTCAGTGCCTTTAAACAGATTACAAAAACCTTTATAATGCAAAGTTAAAGCTGCTTTCATTGTGCATAAAACATAAGCACACTTCATTTCATGGGCTGGCAGTAAGCTTTGAGCTGGAAAAAGGACGAAGAGTTTGAAGCACAGGCTTTGCAAAGTTTGAGGTGACATTCACCTTCATTAGCGCAGCTGCAGCCTTCAGACTCATGACGGCAACAGACTCTCGTTTCCGTCTTCTTGGCAGCCGGTTCAGAGCGGAGCGCGAGCTGGAAAAGGAGCAGAGGGAGGCGGTGCCGGGCGTGACGGGAGTCTGAGGGACACTGAAGCCGTCTACCTCTTCCACCATGCGGAAGGCACGACCCCGAGCCAGGGGGTCTACAATCTGCGCACACGCACACACACACGCACACGCACACACCACACAAGCAAGTGTTGGTTTAACAAAGTTGTTTTCCAATACTCTGTACTCAAGCAACATATAACAGTTAACACACAACAGCAGAAAAGTGAAAAGCAGGGATAACTCACGTTGACAATAGGGTTAGATTGATGTTAGAGGTTTTTTTTAAGAGACGAAAGTGCTTAACGAGCAGGTTTTAGTAGTAGATAGATGATATTAGTAGGTCATTTCCAGTTTCAAGTAGCAACAGTAACTCTAAATGTACATGCCAGCTACATGTTAAAAGGGAGCATGCTAGATGACGACACTTCCTTGAAACTTTAATTGTTTTAAATGCTCACATCAGAGTTATTGTAATTTTATCTGAAATGTTTTAGCCCAAGATAACTATTACTACTGCATTACTTTGACTAGCACTTACCTATGCTAACATGTTAACAATAATTTATAGCAAACATTTCTTTTAAAATGTCAACTTTTAAAGTGTTAAATATAAGTCCAGAGAGTAAACAAATGTCTCACAGTAAAAATATGAGCTGCCGATTATTTCAAAAATGTTTTGTTATTACTTTTTGAGACGGTAAACACAAAGCACTGCTAAGCTATGAAAGCGACCTAGCTTGCTGGCTACCCTAGCATTACACCTTTCTTTCCGTATATTTGTTTCAATGTAGGATAGTTGTAACTAAAAACCCATTGCTGTTTACATATGATATATTTGTTATATATCTACCAGAACTGAAGTGATCAGAACTGGTTTTACTGTAACCTTTTGAAACAGATGGTAATACTAACAGTGCAAAAGTAGTTGTTAGGCCCGTAGCATTGGTGGTATTGTTAGTTTAAGTAGTTGTTATTGCCAGGTATCATGCATGAATTAGACATTTTTGGCATGTAATATTCAAAAATAAATGCATAATGTGTGAAAAAGACATCAATTGAACCCTAGTCAAGATGACAAAGCAAAGAGTTAAAGCAAGCGCCAAAGATCTCAATGAATAGAAAAAGTGATGGAGGAAAAGGTGATAAATGTTCCTCCATGTTTCTAACGTGGCGCTGGCCTACCCTCTGCATGCCATAGTGGTGGTGGTAGGTGTGGTGGTGGGGGGGGAGGTAGAGGGGAGGAGGGGTCTCAGTGCTGGCCAGGGACAGGTTGTCCTGGCTGTGGAGCTCCATCTCCCTCATCACCTGAGGCTTCAGACCCCCGTACAGATGGCTGCAGTGCTGCAGGCTCTTCCTCCGCCATCGCTGGGTGCTGTCGCTGTCTTTGCTCACCCCAAACCAGTCAGCCGTGCCCCTGGAGAGAGAGGGGGGGCTTTTAGTAAACAAGGGAACACTGCATATCGTCATAGGTTTATTTTGTATTTGGGAGTGGTATATCTCAATCTTCAATCTATATTTATTAATAGCACATTCAAAACCACCTCAGATGACAAACGTTATGTTCAACTAGTATTAAAAGCCAGTGCGAAGAGGTGAGTTTTTAGCTGAGATTTAAAAGTTCAATAGCCCGGATATGAACTGTTCCACATATGAAAAATATAATGAATTCTGACTTTGCCTGGCAGCTGTTTTGTGGATTTCAGGTAGCTGTTAGGCTGTTCTCCAGGGCACGATTACATACACAAATCAACATGAATCATAGAGAACTTGAACAAGTTTCCACAGGAACAAGACATTCTTGTGACATTTCAAAGTCACAGTGCATAATGGATATCTGTGTGTATAACTGATAACATCACTGCCATATTATGCCTAATTTAGACACTGTTATATTGAGTGTGAATGGAGCAGCAACAATGTTAGAAACGCCCTGGTCCTAAATCCATTCGGAAAACAAGCATTTTGAAAGTTGTTTTCTTGTTGTGTTGTGGAAAGATCTGTAAAAGCATGAATTCAGCCTTTTTACAGCTTTACATTATTATTACATTTCATTTAGCTGACGCTTTTATCCAAAGCGACTTACAATGACCAATTACAGGGACATTCTCCCTGGAGTAACTAAGGACTAAGTGCCTTACTCAAGGGCACACTAGTGGTGGTGTTCCTGGCGGGATTTGAACTCACAACCTTCCGATCTTCAGCCCACCTCATGATCTAACCCATTAGGATAGATCATGATGTAACCCCCCTTACTTCGCCCCCCTTGTGCACCATTTCATGCAATTAAATCAAATCATAACAAAGTCATGACCATGAATGGGCTTAACCAAACTTTCATGTCACATTTGTTATAAGAATCACATTGCACATTTGAATTGTGTACATAATCTGTTGAAGCCTTGAACAAATCTTGACACACACAAACACACACACACACACACACACACACACACACACACACACACACACACACACACACACTGAATATTCTCGGGCGCATTGAGCCGTAAATCCCTCATGATTAGCAGAACATAAGAATGATCACTTGATTGATGCAGCTGCTTGTTGGCGATGAATTGACTTGTTAATTGGTTCATTTGATGATTGCTTTCTTTTTACACTGATGAAGAAAACCATAGCAGGAGCAAGTCAACGAGCATCTGCAATCTTTAAATGTGGAACACTCTTTTTTTTTAGGACACTAAATAGAAAGCCAAAATGCATATAATTCAAAATAATTTAAAAAATGCAACTTTGACCAGTTTGAGCTACAGTGCTAGTTTTTGTAATTAAACAAAAAATCTGAGTAAGGCAAATTTATAGAATGGTTTTAATTTGAACAGCCCAAATCAGTTAGAAATGTGATCTGGATTACAGTTCAGTGGTTAGATATTGAAAAATCAACAGCACTATGATCAGATCGGGTTATTAACGGTGTTTTATGCAACATTTTCCAGTCCCCTTCTAGCATTTTCTTTTCTCTTTCAGTGTGACTGTGATTCTACCAATCAGCTTAAACAGCCTGAATAAAAGATACTGTCTTGATCTATATAGCTGAACTCCTCCAGCGCTACACCCCAGCCAGAGCTTTAAGGTCTGCTGACCATCTGCTGCTGGTAGTGCCCAAGACCAGGCTCATAACCCGAGGGCACCGAGCCTTCGCAGCAGCTGGCCCCAGGCTCTGGAACACTCTGCCCCTCCACGTGAGGTCGGCCCAGACCCTAGGGGTTTTTAAAGCCACACTAAAAACTCACTTCTTCTCTCAGGCCTTCTAGTCAGAGCGGAGCACGACTCCTCACTATTCCCTGTGTTTGTTTTATATCTGTTGTAAATTATTGTCTTTTATTGTGATTATATGTGTTTTTAATGCATGTACAGCACTTTGGCTCGACCAAAAATCGCTTTTAAATGTGCTTTATAAATAAAATTTGATTTGATTTGATTTGATTTGATCTTAACGCGACCCACTGCCCTCAGTTCAAGCCTTCGTTAAAAAAACAGATGTTGCTTCTTCAGTCCTGCACTTCATGGCTGTGTTTCTCATTTAAACTCAATACATGTGCATAGAGGTCCTCTTTTGAAACAGTGCCTGAGTGCCAGGCTGCGTGGTAGCCGACCGGCGGGGGAGGCCACGGTGGGGGAAATGTTTGGAGAGCAGGACACTCGGAAATAAACACTCATCATCAAGAGAGATGCCAGCTGAGGAAGCCTTTTAAGGATGCACAGGGGCAGGAGGGAGGCGGCGCGTCCCTGATTGTTGTCCTCCCAGAGAGGAAGGTCTTTTAGAAAGAAGACAGGTTTGGGAAGGCAAAGAGAATCAGACTGAGAATGGATGAAAAAAGTGAATAATTCGCAAACAAAATGGACCTAACATCCTGCTCAAAGACAGATGACGTTTGTTTATGGGCTTGTTTAGATAAGCAGGTATGTGTCTCTGTGTGAGCACATGCACCGTCAAGCATGCAGGTCATATTCGCCCACATACTCCCGAGTGCTTGACGACAGCACAGATCCATCACACATAAAAGACTAAAACTAATGTTAAGCCACATGAATTAGCTTTTATGTCTTCAAGGTAAGGCTGGTTCACATAGAGCAGCAATCTGATGTAATTACAGGCTTAGACAAGACTCATTTCATCAGGGAAGAAGAGGCCAAAGAGAAGAACAGAGTGTAATATAAACACATATACAGAGAACAGGAGGATTATGAACACTATGTGATAAGTATTGAGTGTTCTCATTTGAAAAGTTCTCTAATGAGACATGTTTGAGTATGTACTATAAGTCTTTTCCTTTCATGTTTCCCTACACTACATCTCAGGGGTAAATATTGTACTTTTAACTCAACTACATTCTTCTGGCAGCTTTAGTTACATAGTTAGTTGATGTAGTGCTCCAAGTGCTACATCCTGTGTAGAAGCTTTTAAAAAACAACTGAAGACCTATCTTTTTACATTGGCTTTTGTTTACACTTGAGATGTGTTCTGTTCTTATGTTTGTTCTTTTCGGGACCCCCCGTGGTCTGTGTTTTGTTTTTATGTTAACCTTACTTTTCTGCCATGTTGATATTATATTCATGTTTCTGTGGTCTTGTGTTCTTTCTTGTGAACAGTGGCGGTTCTAGACCCATTTTACTGTGGGGGCCAGTTATTTCATGAGAGGGGCACAATAAAAGCGGGTTAAAAAGACAAAGACAGTATAAAGTAATCGTGTAAAATAAACATAAAATACAGTAATTGGTATTTTTTTTAGTACATTTAAGTTACAGTCCTTTGTTTCAGTAGTTTTTTCATTTAGACTATTTGTTTTAGTAACTTTAAGTGACAATTTAATTAAAAAACATAAACAGTATTTGCTTTTATAAGGTAATGAACAGTTTAATCTCCAGTGTATATCCGGGTCTCTGATTTGATTTAGTTCCAATAAATCGTAATATTGTAACCTTTTTTTTTAAGGGGGGCCACAGGTCAGTGTTACGGGGGCACTGGCCCCTGTTCCCCCCCCCCCCTAGAACCACCCCTGCTTGTGAAGCACTTTGTGAATTGTATTTCTGTGAATGGTGCTATACTAAATAAACATATTATTATTATTACTTCTTTCCCCACTCAGCAGTACACTCACCTGTCCAGAGAGCTCCAGGAGGGGTTGAGGGTCTGGGTCATACCTGAAGAGGGGGGCATGGCCTGTGGATCTGTTTATCCTCCATCATGACCAACACCACTGCCCCCACTTTACCCCCGCATTAAACCCTGATCCTCTGCAGATCACAGATACACAATCCATGAGGGGATTTCCCTGATATCCAGGCCAGCAGTACCTTGTAACATTCAGCGTTACGCAAATAGAGGATGATCACCACATGTCCAGACTCTGAGCAACATCCCGGTTTATCAAAGGTCGGAGGAAAAGCCGGCGTTTATCTCCTCGTATAGACGGGAATCTGATCCATTCGGGATGGAAAGAGGACTTCCACCAGCTGGATGCACTCTCTTGATAAGTCGATGTTATATTTTCTGACCTTGCGTCCCCACTTGCACAGAGAGTTCCCTGTTTGTGTGTGAGAGTGTGTGAATGTGTCAGTGTCTGGCAGGCCTCCCAGTTTCCCTCCTTGTGAGTTCGCGTAAAAAGGATGTGTCCTACTGGGCAAAAAAGACAGCAGCTCTGGTCCTTGTCAAACTGAATCCCCCCTCCCTATTCAACGCTTTAAATCTGTCCCTGCATTGTTTCTCAGGAGTGTGTCTAAACACTACTTCGTTCCACAGGAAATGAGAGAAGGATGGGACATCACACACATTAGGAGGGAGTAGAGACAGAGGGAGGGCACTGGGACATGTCTGGACGTGACACACACATACACACACTCACTCACTCATGCAGCAGCACCAAAATAAGGTTTAGCTCCAACCCCACCTTGCTTTGCAGCGAATAGAAGTTCAAGGGTGTGTGTGATCTTCATTTAAACACCTATCATTACTGAGACTGAGATAAATTATTAACTCTGTGCCTGATCTGTCAAAATTAATGGCTTCTTACCATTAGAACTCAACAAACATCCATTAACTCCTACAAAGCAGGATTCGTCAGCAAATCAACCTTCGATATACGCTTTGTTTATAAGCATATTGTGGCCATTAACAGGTTCATATTTGTATTTTGTGTCTCAACTGTGACATGTATACATGCTATAATGTTCAATTGCTTTAGGTTATTTGTTCTGTAAGTTTACCTCACCTGCTGTGAGGCTTGAACTCAAAACCTCGGCATCACTCTGCAGGATAGTGTCCCGCGCTGACCGATTGCGCCACTGGAGCTGATTGTGTGGTATGGATTAGGAAAATATCATGTTTTAGGGACTGATATGGACTGCAGTTGCTCAGACTGAAGGATCAGATTAAAGGGACTTGACTTGGGAACTGAAGGGGTCGCCAGTCCAAGATGAAGAAGAAGTGCCAGTTCACCTACTGGGCACCAAACCTAGCTGCTACCTGGTGCCAGATAACCTGACAACGGGAACAAAGTAGCTTTTTTATATCATCTGACCGATTGCGCCACTGGAGCCTGTCAACATTCCATAATATCGTCGTAGAAATAAAAGAAACAGACAAAGAAGTCTACTGTACATGTAGCAGGTACATGTTGTCTTCTGGTTTCACATCAGAGATGCACCTATCTGGAATTGTGGACAGCAAACACTTTTTTAAATATTTGCCCAGTACAATATCTGTAAAGAACACACATATTTTTCAATCTGCTCGATTAGAGTAGCCTTTACTGAGGTGATATTGTGTTTTTAGTCGTTGTGGTGGAGTTATAGCTACGTGAGAACAATCACAGATTTCAGCTTCTTTTTTAAACTTTCCTGTTGCCTGCAGATGTTGTGAAAGTTAAACATTAACTGCTCCAGGTGAGGCTTGACCTCACAACCTCGGCATCACTCCGCAAGATACTGTCTTATAAGTACTGCGCGCTGACCGATTGCCCCACTGGAGCACAACAATGTAAAACACATTACATGTAATTTGTTAGACCCTTTAATCCAAAGCAACTTACATGCATTCAGTACAGTGGACAATCCCCACAGGAGCAATTTGGGGTGAAGTGTCTCAGGGACACAACGACATGCTGACTACATGTTACTGGGACTCAAACCTGCAATCCCCTGATTCGAAGTCCAGCACACTACCCACTGAGCCACAGCCACATCAAAAGAGAACCCATTAAACTTCAAAATTGTACATCTATCTTTTGAAAAGACCATAAAAAGGACATATTATGGAAGTTTTCAGGTTCATATTAGTATTTAGTGTCTCTACTTTAAAGAGTCCTCTCCTGCTGATGTTCAGGTGTATATCAGTGTGTAGTGTCTCTACTTTAAAGAGTCCTCTCCTGCTGATGTTCAGGTGTATATCAGTATGTAGTGTCTCTACTTTAAAGAGTCCTCTCCTGCTGATGTTCAGGTGTATATCAGTATGTAGTGTCTCTACTTTAAAGAGTCCTCTCCTGCTGATGTTCAGGTGTATATCAGTATGTAGTGTCTCTACTTTAAAGAGTCCTCTCCTGCTGATGTTCAGGTGTATATCAGTATGTAGTGTCTCTACTTTAAAGAGTCCTCTCCTGCTGATGTTCAGGTGTATATCAGTATGTAGTGTCTCTACTTTAAAGAGTCCTCTCCTGCTGATGTTCAGGTGTATATCAGTATGTAGTGTCTCTACATGTCTCCATGCTTTAATGTTCAAAAAGGTCTTTATTTTTCTCATACTGCCTGTGCTGCAGCACCTCTTTTCACCCTCTGTCTGAAACCAGAGCCCAGTCTGCTCTGATTGGTTAGCTGGACGGCTCTGTTGTGATTGGTCAACCGCCTAGAGATGTCCCGCCCCTTAGCCTATCATGTGGGCTTGCCGTTAGAAGCGCAAGTGTTACATAGTGATGTTACTATGTTTCAGAACTAAGCAAGCGAAGGAGTCCAATGCAGGCAGTTGGGGATTGGACTTTGCAGACCATTTACATGCACAAAAACCAAAATGACATTCTAAAGGAAACGTGAATCCACTAAAATAATAGGGCCTTTCTAAAGAGTGAGGATATATCCGGTATTTATGCATTCTTTAGACGAGGAGGATCCTCTGCAAACCTCCTGTACACACACTAACTTTCCCTAAATCCGATTATTTCTCTCATAAACATCAAAAGCGTCAATTCAGTTTCTCACACACACACACACACACACACACACACACACACACACACACACACACACACACACACACGCACACACACACACACACACTTGGCATGATAAGGTGAACGCTCCTTTGAAGCCCGTGTCTCCAGGTTTTATTCCTGGCCCCCGTGTTGAAACATTTACATTCTCTCCAGGCTTTGATGTGGCCCGCATGCAGTGAGAGGAGCACAGATAGTCCGTGTGAGTAATTGTGTTATTTTGTCTTCCTCAAACCGTCCCGCTCGCCACCTGGACTGATACTGCCACACCCTGGATGAGAGAGCTTGTGTGTCAAACACTCAATTCAAAGGGACGACGACAAGCTCAGCGGACCTTTGTGCAAAACTCGAGAGGGGTCTGCCTGCAGACCTCCACTCTCAGGACAGGAAGTGCACGCTAAGAATTCCAAAATAAAATCACCACTATCAGTACAGTGCCACTTTCCGAACAGGAAATGCACGGAAATACAAAATAAAATCGTACTGACACTTATTATCTATATATATATAGATATATATTTATTTATATATATATAAACGGGTCATTCTACAGAAAAGGTGGAATCTGGGTGATACAAATCTGCAGAAATATATTCCTTCTAAAAACATCTAAAACCTGTTAAATAACAATAACTAACTCTTAACTTGATGAATCCACAACAAGTAGAGCTTAAAGTATTTTTATTATTTTTAAACTTTATACACAGCTTATTTGTATAGGAACGTCACTGGTGTTACGTGTTACCAGGAAGAAGAGTAACACCAGTGACAATTTGGAGAAAACACTACCATTTTAACAAAATGGCTGCAATGTGTCAGACCAAATATGGCTTCAGTCAATATCAACATTTGAATTTGAAGATAAAATGACACCTTTAACAAACAAAGTAAGAAGTATCTGACTTTCCTTATGTCTTTGTGCACTGCCTCAAATGATCTCTTGTTACAGGAGGCACTTCAGAGACAGTACATTATTTCAAAAATAAAAGCGTTTTGTGTAGCAGTAACACCAATGACGTAATTTTGGGTGACTGACATTTATTTGATATTATTAATAATAATTTGCGTTTTTTTTACCATTTCAGTGTTATATTTAATGCTTGTAATGTTATGTAAATATAAATTAGATTTATTTATTGAATTAAAACTATAGGCTCCACTTCCATGTATGATCAAAGTGACAAGGCAGTTCCTTGAACTTGGCATTTTAAATTAATTGCAATTTACGTATAAAACCATTTTTTATTTAGTACCATTGCAAAGACAATCTCTATTTATTCAACATATATAATGAATGTGAGTATTAGGTCAACGTCATGTATTTTGGTGTCTGCAAAAGTAAGTGACAGCACTTCCACCTTTTCTGTAGAATGACCCAAATACGACATCTTGTATTTTAGTTACTCCCGCTAGACAACAGTGGAAGGTTCGAGAAACAACCGTGTTTGCCGGGTGCACCGCGGCGGAGGGGTGGAGGTTCCAGCTGGGAACCTCCACCCCGCTGCGGGACCCGTGGGACCCGTGGGACCCCTGGACGGTGCGTCTTGGTCACGCTTCATATCGGCCGGCCCGGGAAGGAAGAGACACGCAGAGTGGGGGAAGTCCCCCACCCCAACGCAGCACACCCTCCCGGCCATCAGAGTGGAGGTGTCCTGAGAGTGGAGGTCTGCACCGGAACTGCCCAAAACTCAGCAAATGCAGATATCCCGGGGAAAGAAGTGTTATACCAAAATAATGGTGGGGGGGCATTTTGTGCCCCTCTTTGTATTTGTTTTGTGTTTCTTTGTAGCTATTTTGAGTTGCTTTTTTGGTTTATTTTCGTCCTTTTGCTGTTATTTTGAGTTCATTAGTGGTTTCAGATTGTCATTTGTGGTTGTTTTATGTTTCCCTTTGAGGTCATTTGTGAATCTGTAATTAGATTTTCCCTGTAGTTTCTTTTTGTCTTTGTATATATCATTTTGTATACAATACATTGCATTGTATTTATATCGTTTGTCACTAGAATTAAAGCTAAAGAAGTAATAAAGGTTTGAAACCACTTGATTTCCCTCCAATATTCAGTTTCAAATATAAACTTCAGTACCAAAACCGGACACATTCAAACTGCCGTCCTGACCTCCCTGCTCCACTTCCTGTACCTGATGATCTGTTTGGGGATAGATGACCGCCGTCGGCTCAGTATTTTGGGGATGCAGGACCGCCTTCGGACAGATGACACCCTCCGGGGCAGCCTCTGGCCCTTTGGGGGGACCGTGTTGACACGCTCAAAACGCACCCGTTTCCCACTTTACACACAGAGCAGCATGTAGAGAAGAGGACAGGGAAGCAAAGGGGAAAGAGAAAGGAAGGAACAATCAAAGAGAGGGCAAGAGAGAAGAAAAGAGAGCAGGATTAATTTGTGTTAAATTAGAAAAGTGGCTGCAGCTTAAATTAGTTTTGTTAAGATTTATTAGTGGAGAGGAATGATCAGAATTATAACAAGCTGAAGGAAATTAGCAGAGACGACAGAAGGGAGTGTGTGTGTGTCTAACCTCTTGATGGACTGTGTGAAGGACGGTAGTCTCTCCTTTGGGGGTCTGAGGTAGTTGTTGGAAGTTTCCAAGGCAGCGATGCAGGTCTGAGGGTTTTCCCCTGGCATGCTGACACTGCGCAGGCGCTTTACTGGCTGCAACACACACACACACACACACACGATCAGATGATGCCCTCTGTGACAAGTTATGTGAATGTGTAGTATTAGAAATATTAATAACAATATATGACTAGTATTACATTTCATTCTTCATATTAGGGCTGCAAAATCTATCAACATTTTAACAAAATCACAACATAAAAATATGGACTAGTGCAGTAAGCAAATCGCTATAAGAGTGCAATATTTGGGAAAGGTTAAATATGTGAAAATATATTAATTAAATATTGTGTTAGTGACACAAATCACATTACAAATGCAATTTCAGTCAAAATGATTAGTTTTTTTTGACAAATTGTGCCGCCCTACTACCAATTTCTAACAATTAGCCACATTTGATCTTTGTCTATTCCCAACACAGCTCTAGTCATCTGAATTGTATGTGATTTGTTTTTCTTTTCACCTGTGTGAGTGCGGGCGTGTCGTCGGGTGTCAGGCGGATGGAGGGGATGTCGAGTTGGAGCCATGGCGGCTTCTTCCTCTGCAGGCTGCTGTTCATGCTGCCCGGCTCATCCATGCTCTCTAGCCCCCCCTACGCCTGCCAGCTGGACAACACACACAGCAAAGATTTCAAAGTCAACTGTATTGTCAATCTTTCAGTTTGTGTGCACAGACGGAGAGATCGAAATATCGTTTCCCACAATCCCGAATACAAATATATATATAAAAATATATATACAAATATGTATATACCTATATATACACAATCAACAGACACATGTATACAAGCACAGCAATCAATATATACAAAATAACAGTCACTTCAATAACTTTGAGACATGTGCATTAGTGCAAGACTGTCCATAGTAGCGTAAAAAGTGTCTGATTTGTTGGTGGGGCAACAGTCAAAATACGCTCACACACACCACAGGAGAAAGGATTCAGACCATGAAAAAGCCCAAAAAGCTGACCGGCTTTATTGAGTAATTACAGTCAGTGTGTTTATAATCCGAGTCTTCTGGTGTGGGCTCAGACAGATCCAGAGTGGAGGCAAAACGCCTGAATAAACTCACCACGTAATCCACAGAATTAAAGCTACTAGTCTGCCAGCCGTCCCCTGCATCTATTCCAAAATGTTAAAATGTAGCTAGATAGTAGCAAGGAATATAGAGGCCAAGGACGCCATCTCATTGGTGTCCGTCAACAACAGAGTTCTGTGTGAATAATCTTACTGATATTACCTGAGTATCCCTCACAATTGACAGGAAGTTAAAGGCTTCTCTGCTCCAGGTGAGGCTTGAACTCAAAACCTCAGCATCACTCTACAGGTTACTGTCTTATAAGTACCGCGCGCTGACCGATTGTGCCACTGGAGCATCTGTATTGAACTGAACATTCACAGTTGATATGTAATTTTGGCTTATTTTTGGGCTCACAGGAAACATAATGTGTGTTACAATAGTGTATTTGGCCAATGTAGGTAAAACTAAATATTATTATTGAAATTAAAGTGTTGCTACACTGTGTTGGATCAACCATATCACAACACAGACGCTTTGCAATCAGACTGTACATCTAGACATTGAAAATAAATTGCTGTGATTTGGGCCTTTTCAGGAGGACACACTGATTTGCATCAAGAATTACATCAAAAAAAGCTACAGGCAGATGAAGGATAGCTCTATGGTCCATACTGTTGCAACACACATAGCTGTTTGGTTTCCCTCACAATGACACCTTCTGGCTCTGGCTGATCCAAGCAGAAAGTCAGTATTTCTAAGTGTGTGCGTATATGACAGGGGTCTAAACTTGCTCCAGGTGAGGCTTGAACTCACAACCGTATAAGTACCTTCTCCCTCAAGAATGACACGTTCTATCTGCTCAGTGAATTATCATGACCACACCCTCCTGATTGACAGAAGAGCTGAGTCTATGGCCGATTCTCAATGTCGAGTAAGCCTGCTCTCTATATCAACTACTTAAGAGTGAAAGATGTGACCGCACCTGATGGAAGCTAAACTGTGCTCCAGGTGAGGCTTGAACTCACAACCTCGGCATCACTCTGCAGGTTACTGTCTTATAAGTACCGCGCGCTGACCGATTGCGCCACTGGAGCCTGGCAAAGACTACTTGGGAACTGAAGGGCACACTGGTTTGAGCTGGACAGGTGCTATTTCATCTACTTGGCACCAAACCCCCGACTGCTACCTGGTGCCGGAAAACCTGTTTGCCCTAATACCTCTCCATAACAAAAATGGAATGTATGTAAAAATGTATAGACCTACTGTTTTAAAGGTACTGTGTATTTATAATAACAGAGTGAACAACTTAATTGAGTCTGGAGTCAGCTTGAAGGCAGCTCTTCCACTAAATCCCAGCTCCATGAATTGTTGCACATTTGAAGTCTTTATATAGTTCGAGGAACACCTGCCCGCTTCGTAAAACAAACAGATATTCCAATGTGACAACAGGAATAAAGTGGCTTGTTTATAACATCAGGAGGAACCCTCTGAAGAGCTCCTGTGCTCCAGGTGAGGCTTGAACTCACGACCGTATAAGTACCTTCTCCCTCAAGAATGACACGTTCTATCTGCTCAGTGAATTATCATGACCACAATGTCAAGGTACCCTCCTGATTGACAGAAGAGCTGAGTCTATGGCCGATTCTCAATGTCGAGTAAGCCTGCTGCAGAGCCACTATTTCAAGTATATTACGTCATCGAGTGGCGCCGAAGGACTGTTTAAATGCATGTTAAATACCCAGCATTCGGCGCCACTCGATGACGTAGTATTCTTGAAATAGTGGCTCTGCAGCAGGTATACTCGACATTGAGAAACGGCCTATGCTCCAGGAAAGACATGTACGCTATCTACATTTTCTCAAACTCTCTATATCAACTACTTTCTATGTGACCGCACCTGATGGAAGCTAAACTTCTGTGCTCCAGGTGAGGCTTGAACTCACAACCTCGGCATCACTCTGCAGGTTACTGTCTTATAAGTACCGCGCGCTGACCGATTGCGCCACTGGAGCTGTTCAATATGGCTTAATATTGTTGAATAAATCTACTCAAGGAAACAAACATCCAGTCTTTCAGTCGAAGGGACTTCACTTGGGAACCGAGGGGGTCGCCAGTTCAATCTGAAGAAGTGCCAGTTCTCCTACTGGGCACCCAACCCCCAACTGCTACCTGGTACCAGGAAACCTGGCCGCCTGTTAGCATCTGGTGCTAGCGAGCTACTAACGGGTATAAGGATCTTTTTCAACAACAAGGTGGAGGGAGAACTCTCGCCTGTCAGACTGAGAGGCTCAGATAACCTCAGCTCAGTGAGGTAAAGGACTCTCTCAGTGTTTAGATTACCCACTGAGATTAGTTATCTCGGTTTGGTCACGTTTAATGTAAACCATTATTTCCGAGGTACACGTTTATATGATCATTATAGGTATACAAAAATAAGAGAATAAATGAAAAACAGTTATGAAATACTATGACAGTAAAACAAGAATACAGTTTAAAAGGGGAGTGATTTGTAAAATCTCCATAAAGAAAAAGTAAATCTGTTTACAGTTCTGTTTCAAATGGGTGTTGAGAGATGTATCCATAGATCTTGCTCTCAAAGTGCACCAGATTGATGCTTTTAACTTCAATATTTAAAAAAAAATCTTCCCGGGGACCCCTCTAGAGGATGTTAGGTCCACTCCCCACTTATAAAAATAGCACTTTACCCCTGCTTACACCTATATGCCGTGAGCTGATTATCGAGCCTTCATTGTAACAGTCGCGGATACACTGTGTATTTGCGTGGGGAATGTTGCAGGACAAAATTCTACTGTAGCGCCCGGTACATTGATGGGAAATGTTTGAGCACCCACTATGAAACGTCAAGCTACCCCACAGCACCCCCAAAAGAAAATATCTGCCGCCCACAGACTTATGGAGCATTGTTTTATTATCACTGTTCTATTTTTTTTAAAGGAATGCTCACGTTCATATTGATATATTTTAATAAATGTTAACTTGGCCCATTACGTGACTATTCGTGTTGGAGGGGCACGACTTTTTTTTTTTCTGACGGAAAAAGTTTGAGAACCACTGCTCTACTGTGACATGTCTCCATGCTTCAATTGTTCAAAAAGCTCTTTGTTGTTCTCAAAAACAATAACAATAACAACCGATTTCTCTCTGAATAATCTTACAGATATAACCTGAGTATCCCTTGCTTGACAGGAAGTTAAAGCATTAAAGCTCCAGGTGAGGCTTGAACTCACAACCTCGGCATCACTCTGCAGGTTACTGTCTTATAAGTACCGCGCGCTGACCGATTGCGCCACTGGAGCATCTGTAGACACCTTAAATGAGAAATATATTCCAATGGTACACTTATATTATTCCAATATGGCATTACAATTCACATAGCTCACTCTCTTTCTCTACACTTCGACACACATATGTGCTTGAACAGATAAAAGAGTTGTCAATTCTCGCTGAAGTGTCCTTTTCAAACAGACTTTTTCATTCAAGTTTAAGTGGCTTTCCTGTAGCAGCCCACCTTCTAACAGACATATTAAATGAGTGGGCTACACAAACAGAGGGAAACCACAGAAGAGTGAGCCGAAGCCTCCACTCATCCTGGTGTTCGCTGGTTAATGGGTTCATGGGAAGGCATTTGGAGACTTACAGTACAGGGGTTTTCCTGCGTAACCATTTCAGTTGAAGTATAAACGCACATCCTGGTGAAAGCCTGTGAGGAGTCCAGTGCACATGATGCAGTTTGCAGTGACACTTTTTAATATAAGGTGCAAAACACAAACAATAATGATTTCTACTCCCGTGGGGTTATGCATTTCAAACTGCTGAGCTTGTCGTGTAAAGCACACACTCAAAACCTCAGCACCTTCCTGCTTCTCATTGTGTCACATATAGGAACAGCACTCTAGTGTGCAACGTTCAGCTCCTCTCCTAATTGTATTAAGTGCTGGGGCTTTGGAAATCACCAGCACAACCGTATATAAAAAGGCCTTTTCGATGACCATCACAAAGTCCAATTGATTGTTTTCAACAGTCTCAAAGGGCACATAATAAAGTTTACAATAAATCAGATTATAGAAAATAGTCTGTAAATTCAGATTGCAGAACATTGCTTAATGTATGCCTGAATTGAGATAGGATTAAGGATAGCTACAAGCTCAACAAAGGTTTCTGTTTGGTACAAATTCTTGCTGTTCAGGTTTATGTCGTGCACTATAGAATAATCTCAAACAAACGAGTATAAGTGCTCCAGGTGAGGCTTGAACTCACAACCTCGGCATCACTCTGCAGGTTACTGTCTTATAAGTACCGCGCGCTGACCGATTGCGCCACTGGAGCCCTTTTCTATCGATACAGTATTATGATTAAAGCTTTAAAAGAACAGTGCTTGTATTATTTATTCCTGATGATTAATCAGGGAGGCTGTGGCTCAGTGTGCTGGACTTGGAATCAGGGGATAGCAAGTTCGAGTCCCACTGCAGTCAGCATGTCGTTGTGTAACTGAGACACTTCACCCCAAATTGCTCCTGTGGGGATTGTCCACTGTACTGAATGTATGTAAGTCGCTTTGGATAAAAGCGTCTAACAAATGACATGTAATGTAATCACTAACGAGCTAGACCAAGTCATTATGCATCAGAGCTACTGTAAGGCACTGAGCAGGTTTTCAGTCAAAACCTAATTCATCTGAGATTTTCTGGAGAAAACCAAAATACCTTCAATCAGAAGTCAACAGCTTCACGTTGTGTTTTTTGTTTCACATCCGAGATGCACCTGTTAGCTTTCTCTATATATACAGGACTGTCTCAGAAAATTAGAATATCGGCATCACTCTGCAGGTTACTGTCTTATAAGTACCGCGCGCTGACCGATTGCGCCACTGGAGCTGGTCAATATGACTTAATATTGTTGAATAAATCCACTCAAGTAAACAAACATCCAGTCTTTCAGTCGAAGGGACTTTACTTGGGAACCGAGGGGGTCGCCAGTTCAATCTGAAGAAGTGCCATTTCTCCTACTGGGCACCCAACCCCCAACTGCTACCTGGTACCAGGAAACCTGGCCGCCTGTAAAACACAGAGACACGCTAATGGAAAAATAGTCACTTTTTTATAACATCAGGATGAGCCCTCTGAAGAGCTATTTGCTCCAGGTGAGGCTCGAACTCACAACCTCGGCATCACTCTGCAGGTCACTGTCTTATAAGTACCGCGCGCTGACCGGTTGCGCCACTGGAGCCTCTGACGGCAAAAGACTGAGCCGCATTTTTAACGGCAAAAGATGGAGAATCTCATAAGCAGAGATGGACTCTAGAGTGCCCGATATAATCCAAAGTAGGCGATTATAGGAATGGTAGCGAACACCAAGGACTCGTAGTAGTTATGTTTGCAGTATTAATTTACTACTCCGGTACTTTTCCCAACGTGTAGGTAACTTTCCTCCACCCATTGTTTCACATTTGACTGCCTTTATATTTGTCTCAGTCCTTTACCAAGCAACCCAGCTTTTGATTCTGACCCATAGCCTTTTTGTTGCATGTCATCCTGATCTTTAGCTTCAGCAAAATAGACCCAAAAATAATCTTTAACAATAGAATAAAAAATATGGCGATGTTTCTACAGATGCTTTGTTTACACCTTCTTATGATAATATTTAAATCATGTGAAAGCCTATTGTTAAAGTCCTTCTCAAAGAGGCAATCTGGTATGCTGGACCAGGCAAAGAAAATGATATTCTTCTTCTAGTAAAGGCCTGTTGTTAAGATGAATAAGGGTCCTTGTTTGGTAGTTTTATGCCTGCTTCTCTCTATCGTCTGACTACACAAACATTTATTTCCCCCATTCATTGTAATCTAATATGAAAAACGTGTCTGTACTGCAGCTTGGTTTGAGAAAACATTAGTATTTCTCTTGTCGGGTTATAGCCAAAGGGAAGTCATTGAGCTGGAGGGGATGGACTATTACTGGATAATAGGACATCTGCACGAGGCTCTGGTGAGACGTAATGAGCGACCACCAACAGGAGCTCCTGTAGATGTCAGCTGGGAATCCTTCGTTCACTGCTGTGGTGAAATTAGAGGGACTCCCCCTTTTATGTCCACAATCTACTACATCGTGCATTAGGCTGGAGATGAGATCAAAACTTCTGGCAAAAGTAGAGTCTGAGAAGATGGAAGATATTCAACACTGGCAGCTGAATGACTTCTTGACAGAGCGGGGTGTGCTTCCATGTAGATGTAGACACACACACACACACGCACACACACACACACACACACACACACACACACACACACACACACACACACACACACACACACACACACACACACAACCAATCCCCCTTTGGATACTCTTACTTGTCGAAAACAATCAGTTTGGTGCCTATTTTGCACTAAATTGCTGGTGTTTCCAAACTGCCGTGTTTTTTCACACCTACATTTCCCAGGAAGCTTTGCAGCAATGCTTCCAGAAAAGGTGTGAACTTGTGTCTCACATTAGTGTAAGGTGAGAGTTTAGGCAAATACAAAGATGTGATTATTCACCTATAGATGAAAGTAGTAGCACACACAGAGCATTAGCTGTTCATGTGTTTCAGTGCAGTTCAACAACGTTTTCAAACACATCATGGCTTGTCCTTTACATACCGATGTACTGAGGTTACTGAGGGTGTGGATGTTTATATTTCTCTCTTTTATAATATATCTGACAATGTGTATTTACAAAGGGGTTAGATACTGGATCACTTTATTCTCAAAGTAGACAAAACACCCAATAATGAGAGTAGTTATGACGTAATAAAATAAGTTTCAAAACAGAATGACATTCTTATTTCAATGCTTAAGGTTAAAGCTACTATGGGAAGCATTTGAACATGTCCAACTTTAGCCAAAATAAAAGGTACTTATTTAAATAATTGTATCTACATAAGCATCGTTGGCTGGTCAATCAACCATTTAGCTAGAATATCTCCAGTCTCCACTATTCAATGGATTTACGCGAAACAATTTGGCACTGACATTCATGTTCCCGCCAAGCGCCACAATGTGGGTAATTCTTAGCTTTTGGGGATGAATCATTTCCTCCAGCATTTAAAAGAGGCTTCCTCAAGCACCATCATTGCTGTCCAATTCTTAAGGGTATCTCAATATATCTGCAACACTAATGACATTCCCATCAGCCTCAGCTGCACTGTGTTTAGTGCTGATTATCAAATGTTAGCATGCTCACCCAAAGAAGCTTTTTTATCTTGACCCAACCAAACAAACCTTTTGAAGAGACGTTTTTAGCAAACATATGTTGATACGCTGTACATAAATATATAGATGTAGGGCGGGGGCACAAAAAAATGATTACACAAAGTTAACTTCCTTTTGCCTCCCGTTCTCCAGTGGCAGTGTGTGTTTTGGTGTCAGTGGTCACAGTCTTACGGTCAGTGAGGATAAACAAACCCGTGCAAATAGAAACCTACACCAGAGCAATCCATAACCACATCCTTTGCTTATTCTGCGGTGGGGAAACTCAGGAGCGAAGATTATTCCCATGTCACTTGACAGCCTTTGCTTCAGCCTCACAGGTCAGGTTTTTCACAATAATCCATACTTCTAAAGAAGAGCCTCAGCGCGGTCCAAAATCCATCTTTGTTTTTCATCTTGTTCCCAACGATCGTCATTTTTTATTCCATGATTGTGATGTCTCTCTAGTTGGGTTTATATGACAGGCAGATTAGGATCTGTAATCCCTGTGCAATAAACCAAATGACATCACTCCTGCTGTCAGGACACGGAGGATCATACCCTCCCCTGATTGGACAGGAATATTGCTGACATGGTGGCATTAGCAGGAAGTAATTCCTCTTCAAAGCAGTAAAAATCATCATAACATAGTCTTATTGGGAGTCAACTGCTTGGCTTTAACGTCTCAAAATGCCCTTTTTTATCCTACTAAAATGTAGCTTTATCAGTGAGTGATAGCTGTTACCTTTTTAAGAGTAGGAGGAAGGACATGTGGATATTCTCTGCAGCCTTATTTGCCCGTAGGGGAGCAAAACAGCGGCGTAATCAGATCCTTTTTAGATGGGGTGACATTTCCCGACATGCCGTGGCATAATGAAACAAAGGCTTCCCCTTGGCACCGAAGCAAGACTTGCCCTGACACTGCTCCCTGATCCAGACGCTGTGGCATGGAGATTCACTGGGACTGCATGTCAATAAGCTTTAATACTCAATGGATGGATGAATGAATCCCTATGTTAAGCAGTCCAAAACCTAATCTCTACTCCGTTCTCATTCTCTAAACCCCGGTCCCCTACTTTGTTCTCTCCCTGTTCTTCTCTTGTTTTTTTTCCGTGCATACTGAGATTGATTTTTCTGGAAACACACACGATTTTAATTTACTCTTTCCTCCCCGCCTTTTAATGTACTGCCAGTATTATGGTTTGCTGATCTGAGTCTTTAAGTACAGAGTTCTTCATGGGTCCAATTTTGTAAACTGACACAAGCAAAGCTCAGCACAGGAACCGTGTCATTACCACCAATTATGTCCAAGTCGAATCCAGATTGGACCCTGTCAGACCAGTTAATAGAAGTACCACAACCCCACCAGTAAATGGTCCTTGAATCATAAATCTAGCCAAATAAAAGACTTTGTTCGGTTTCCGGTTGCAAAAATAATCTGTACAATCAAAGATCCTGGTGTCTAATTATCCTTGAAAACACCGGCTGATTAAGAAAGTAAAAACAACACAATCATTTCTTCAGGAATATCGCCGTAACATTTTGGTTCCCCGCTTGACTACATTTAGCTAACTTCAACCCATGACAGATTTCTCCTTCAGAAGCGTTTTAGTTCAATCAAATCCTGATCAGCATAATAATAGCCTCAAGAAACAGGGGTATCTGCGGACTGCGGATGGAAAGTAGCTCAAAGCTAAATCCGGCATATTTACACTTGGCACATTTCATGTTTTAAGTGTTCATTAATGTCCCTTCCAAATAAACAACAACACCTACACACTTTTCTATTGTTGAAGTACTTGGACCTACAGTATATGAGCCGGAATAACTGCTTTGGCTTCATTTTTGCAGACTTTTTTATCAAGGCAGATACTTCCTGATTTTCATGCATAATATTTATTATCATCGGGCGGGTAAATTGGGTGAAGTGCTGTTTTCTTTGCTCGACAAGATGAAGGTGCTGTAAAACTGACAATTACCGGAGCACTTCTGAGTTAATTGGTTTGGGACTGAGCAGCAGATTGATGCTCCGTCCAGGTACTTTTCAACTTTATCACACTGGCATTGCTCCGCTCTAATGGGCAGTATTTCCTGTCCAACAGCACCGCACCACTGGGTCCATTTTAATGTTAAGGTTATTGCTGGACAGTGCTTTTGGAGGTAGTGGTGATAGGAACTGACCTCAAATTGCTTTCTTCAAGTGAAAGCTGAAGTTTTGAGCTTTACATTGGTAGACATTTAGTCTGTTAAGCTTTGCACCAATACTATGAAAGAACTTGGATGTAATATTTGTAATGTAAGCTTTATAGACATGGGATTTTCCTCTAAAATGTAAATACATCACTTCCTGGGGCAGAGAAGCGATCGTGCTGTACAACAGGAACTCATATTGACATCAATCTTTTGCGACGCATGTATCTGCTCTACAGATCCTACCAATCCTGCATCAGGAGGATTCTAAAAAACTGTACAGTTGCATTTTTTGTATCCATCGTTCTGTTGGCTGTGATGTAACAAGATCACATAGATTAAAAGTGAGTTATTCCGTGTGCTTTCCCCTCCAGTCCCCCCACCATAGGACGATGTACGATCTCATCTGCGCCAGATGTTACAGTCATAACACAGCTCAGGTCATCTAGTCCAATGTTTGTCCTGCTGTAGTACAAGTGTGTGTGTTTGTGTGATTTGCTGCTACACATACATACAAACATTAATAAAGGATTGAACATCTGCCACAACAGGATGTCAGTTATGGAAATCATCATCTCAGAAAGGAAAATAATAAATGGCAATGACAGGAGGTGCGTTTATCTCTTTCCTGGCCAATATTTCAATCAAATTTGACTTTGTGAATTCCTCAGACTTTCATGACCTCACATTATAATTAAATGTATTATATGGCCAAATGTTTCCTGTAATCTTACCAGGAAACTGAGGATGGGTTTGGAGAACAGTGTACAGGAATGATTGGAGCATATCTCTGCTTTAAATTCATTTAGATGTTATAAAAATACAGCGACTTTATTTGACCCTACGCTGGTTGCAGATTCCTATTGCTTACATCCATGTGTATTTGAATGGGTTTGACAGACACACACTGGGGTCATAAGGACTTTAAGCCATCTGTCTAAAGACCGCTTTGATTGTCTTTCATCCTGTTACTGCAGATTACAAGAGTGAGCGATTCATTAGTCAATCAGCCGCTGTGCTGCTACGCCTCGACTCACTTCACTGTGCTGACAAGCGTACCACGCACTTACTGTACAAAACCACAAACACAGGAAGCAGCCACTCAAAGCATACATAAATACGTGACACTTCTCTACTAAGAATGCAGAAATAAAGCAAGTATAGCTTGGTAAAGTCATTGTCTTTCTTAAAATTAAAACCCTTCCTGTCACAGAAGGTATTTGAAGCATAGAGTGCCCTCCCCAGTGACACTTGGTTTTCTCATTTACTTTACTCAGTCCTTTTTCCATCTGCCTTTCAATGCTTACACCATCTGCAACTGTGATACACTCTCAAAAACATCTAGTGGAAACCCAGTGCCCTCACCTGTCTCTGTACAGCAAACTGTGCCAAAAAACAGTAGCAATTCAAATGCTATTTTCCAGGTGTCTTTTCATGGAACGGTTTAGCGATGTTTAACTATTGAAGCATTTGAAAAACAACTAACAATAAGAAAATGCTGTCTGCTATTAGATGCTGCTATGCCCGGATTGCTGTGTGTTGAAATCTTGTAAATTGCTTTCTTCTTGCATCTCGTATAGAAATATAGGATTAAAATGTCCAAAGATTAGCTTCATCACAGATTCCTCATAGGCTGCAAACTGCGTTCACCCGGCCTCATTGTGCGGCTTCTCTGTAGGTAGGACATGCCTCACATTCCTGAGAAGTACCTTACATCCTGTTTCACTGTATTCACTTCTGCCTGCTGCAACATGGTAGACATAATGATCATAAAGGTCAGGCTTAGTGTAGAACTGTGTAGTGCATGCACCTGTCTCAAACCTGCATTGTTCCCCAAATAGATATACATTGAATCCTAAGCACCATCTTTTCTAGGGGGTGCATCAATATCTGTATAAGGTTTATTTATCCAGCTTGTTGTTGACTTTATCTTATGAATGTTAGAGACCTGAGTCGTACGCACGTGGTTAAGGTTGTTCATTTGAGTAATGAATGATTAAAAGTACATTCATTATCTAAGCTACGTGCAGCCCAACACAAAATGTAAGCATGTATGTATAAATGTTTGCAAAAAGCTACATAAGAAAATCCAATGCATAATTCACTCAAAACATAGCAGCATTCAAATGGATGAATGTAAGCAACTGAAGGAGGGAAGTTTGATTACAAACAAACAATACAGCTTTTTCATTTTCATCATTTATAATTTCTAACAATCACAACAGAGCCAGCCAGCTAACCAATCAGAGCCGACTGGGCTCTGGTTTCAGACAGAGGGTGAAAAGAGGTGCTGCAGCACAGGCAGTATGAGAAAAATAAAGAGCTTTTTGAACACTAAAGCATGGAGACAAGTAGAGACACTACATACTGATATACACCTGAACATCAGCAGGAGAGGACTCTTTAAAGTAGAGACACTACATACTGATATACACCTGAACATCAGCAGGAGAGGACTCTTTAAAGTAGAGATACTACATACTGATATACACCTGAACATCAGCAGGAGAGGACTCTTTAAAGTAGAGACACTACATACTGATATACACCTGAACATCAGCAGGAGAGGACTCTTTAAAGTAGAGACACTACATACTGATATACACCTGAACATCAGCAGGAGAGGACTCTTTAAAGTAGAGACACTACATACTGATATACACCTGAGCATCAGCAGGAGAGGACTCTTTAAAGTAGAGACATTACATACTGATATTCACCTGAACATCAGCAGGAGAGGACTCTTTAAAGTAGAGACACTACATACTGATATACACCTGAACATCAGCAGGAGAGGACTCTTTAAAGTAGAGACACTACATACTGATATACACCTGAACATCAGCAGGAGAGAACTCTTTAAAGTAGAGACACTACATACTGATATACATCTGAACATCAGCAGGAGAGGACTCTTTAAAGTAGAGACACTACATACTGATATACACCTGAACATCAGCAGGAGAGGACTCTTTAAAGTAGAGACACTACATACTGATATACACCTGAACATCAGCAGGAGAGGACTCTTTAAAGTAGAGACACTACATACTGATATACACCTGAACATCAGCAGGAGAGGACTCTTTAAAGTAGAGACACTACATACTGATATACACCTGAGCATCAGCAGGAGAGAACTCTTTAAAGTAGAGACACTAGCTGCTTAACTATAGAGAGATAAAGAGCAGACATACTCTCTGTGTCTGCCTCTGAGAGAAATCATCTCTCTCCTCCGCTGCTCAGCTGTGTCAGCAGGAGAGATTTAATTGACAACTTGAAACCGTTGCAAAAGCATAGAAAGTCAAAAATCCACGACTTAACTTCCAACAATCCCGGTTTTGCATAATCAGAAAGTCTCAGATCTTTTTTCACAGTGAGAGGGATGTCATTAAGAGATGATTAAAGGGCTGGCGCAGGCTAATGCTATCAAGTGTTTCTAGATTGACGTGTGGCCTGTGGAAAAGCAGCTTTTACATTTCACAGTATTCAAACCACAACTCACTTTCACACCATAGACTCCCACACGATTCTTGCAAAGCAATCTGCACGGGATGACAGGAAGAAAAGAAAGTGGTATGCTCCGTGCAGGGTGTGATATCTGATTAAACCTGCTGGCTTCTGTAAAGATCTAAAACACATCAGATCTTGACAATACCCCGGGGACCTTGGATATGTTCTACCACAGTGTTTAAACGAAAGCAAAGCTGTGGCCACAAGCCTCTTGCTGCCTCTTGTCTGCAGAAGACCTGGGATGCTTTGAGACAGACAGACAGAGGGCAGAGGAAACTACAGCAACAGATGGAGAGAGACGAGAAAAACCAGAACAACTTGTATGACATGTTGGGAGAAGATGAAAGAAACAAGAAAACTTAGAATAAACAGCATAACATTTTGGAAGGAGTCGGATGTACAAGAGACACATTGGATCTCAATCAAAAACATTTGTCTACCTTGTACATGCGTGTCTAAACAACACGTGAACACCATTTGCATAGTTTCACTGCGTGGGCTTGCTGCATGATTAAAAAATGTAGGTCTATGTGTGTGTACTTGTTTATTCTCAGCTCTATGCATGTGGCGAGTGTGTGCATCAAACTGTCTGCTACACACCACACATCTGCATGAGTTTAACCGTTTCTGTCTCAAGGGTACGTTTGGTTTGGTTGAAGCCTCCGTGCATGTAAACCTAAATTAGTCTGTGTATTATTAACCCAATGAGTGCTGATGGATCGTTCCGAGACACATGACACAGGGCAGATGTGTTGGGGAACAATGGGGTAGCAGAAATGTCACTTTACACAAAGTAATTTGACCCATTGTCAGCTTTGAGTTCTCTGGTCTGACTCAAAAACATCCTTTTACTCATTAAATCAAATCTACAGTATTTCATAATGACAAAACTCGTGATTTGAAATACAAGGAAAACAGGCGAGTGAAGCTGCGATGGTTCATAAGAGGTGATTAACTCATTTTCAGGATTGATAAGTATGCAGGGCGATACAGCAGAAATGACTTCATGGAAAAAAAGTCCCTAAAAGAAAGCCAGCACTGAAACGGCTCCAACACCTCATGGCACACTCAGCTGCCAAAATGCCACTGAAAGGAGTAAAATAGCTTCTCAGCTTCTGTGCCAGGCATGAGACTTAAGAGGATCGAGTAGTTTTGTTTTCATTCTGCTATTCGGTCTCTTTCTAAAGTAGAAGCTGGTGACAGACATTACATGTTAGACACTTTTATTCAAAGCAACTTACATACTGTGGACAATCCCCACAGGAGCAATTTGGGGTGAAGTGTCCACAACGACTGCAGTGGGGTTTGAACCTGTGACCCCAACACCAAGGCTCTATCCACTGCGCCACACGCCTCCCTCCCAGACGCCTTTAGAGACGGCAGGACGATGTGAAGAGAGGATGAGAAACAGGATGTCTTTAACTCTTGGTGTCTGTGTGTACTTTTCACATCTCTTATCTCCGCAGCCATTATCTTGCTGAATCAAAACAAGAATAGCCACATCAAGCATGACAGCTACACCTGTGCCGACACAGCACTACAAGAACATATAAAAGAATAAAAGCAGGTTCATACATGCATGCTATTTTTACTTCGCAGTAAAACCTATTCTCCCTTTTATCCTGTCCTGATACTCAAACTGGGTATTATATCAAATGAATCGGCTGTTTTAAAATGTCTATAGTTAGGTATTTACCTACTTCATGTTCTGGGAATATTGAGCGGCTATAGCTTACTTGGCATGTTGTTCTTTATTCTAAGTATAATTAAATTCCTTCCTATGCATTAGAACATATCTAGGATTAAAAGACTAATGTCGCAGCAGGATTTGGAAAAACTTGTCCATGCTTTTATCTTCAGTAGACTGGACTACTGCAATGGTGTCTTCACAGGTCTCACTAAAAAATCTATTAGGAAGCTGCAGCTGATTCAGAACGCCGCTGCTCGAGTCCTCACTAACACTAAGAAAGTGGATCACATCACTCCTGTTCTGAAGTCTTTACACTGGCTTCCTGTGTGTCAAATAATAGATTTCAAAATACTGCTGCTGGTTTATAAAGCACTGAATGGTTTAGGCCCAAAATACATTTCTGACCTCCTGCTAAATTATGAACAATCCAGATCTCTCAGGTCTTCAGGGACTGGTCAGCTTTCTGTCCCCAGAGTCAGAACTAAACATGGAGAAGCAGCGTTCAGTTATTATGCTCCATCTGGAACAAACTCCCAGAAACCTGCAGGTCCGCTGCAACTCTGACTACTTTTAAATCCAGACTGAAGACTTTTCTTTTTGTCGCTGCTTTTAATTGAACTATTCATATCTTAGACTGCACTGTAACTTTTATCCATGTATTTTTTTATTTTAATGTTTATTTTATTATCTTTTCTTTTTAATGACTGATTTTAAATGCCATTGTCTTAATGTCTGTCGTTTTTTGTAAAGCACTTTGAATTGCCTTGTGTTGAAAGGTGCTATATAAATAAACTTGCCTTGCCTTGCCTTGCCTTGAGTAATTGAGACCAAAGAGCCTTTACGTTTTACATTTCCTTGGGGATTTACAATGTGTATTATATATTATGGCTGCAGAGAGTCTCTTCTGTATAACATGGCCAATTTAAGATGTACACAGTATTACAGAGTTTGTATACACTCCTACACCTGGGATGAAGCACTCTGTGTACGACCGTCTAGATGGATTCTCTGCCAGGAACTAAAAACGTACCAAAACATTAACGCGGAACACTAAAAAAAAATGTTGTGATAAAACACCACATCTGTGGAATTACGGTAATTGTAGCCCCATGAGTCATGAGGAAACGATGTGCTGAATGCCGCCTCTGAAAGTCCACTCTGAAATACTCCTTATTAAAACATGAAGTGCCCTGAGCATCGTAGAAAAATCTCCCTCATTAATCCTATATTTTAGATATACTACTAATTTGCTAATGTCTTCCCGGGTAGATCATGGGTCAGAGTGTGTCCTCCCATCTCTCTCTCTTAGTCTATTACTCAATATTTAATAAAGCAGCAAAGCCAAAAACACACAGTGTGCCTGAATACTTAATGTAATGGAATATAGACCATTTTCTTTTTCTGTATTCTTATTTATTTATTACACTTTTTTAATCTCTTGTCTTTCCTACCCTGTGTTTCACTCTTATTGCTGATTCTGCTTTGACACCTTAAAGTCCCTTCATGGATTAACAAAGGTTTATTTAATCCTATTTAGTTTGATCTTATCTTGACTTGCTGTTTGTATCTTCACGCTTGGTTGCACTTAATGTAAGACGCTTTGGATAAAAGCAAAACAAAATTATGAGGAAGTGTGAACTATTTTATCCGTAAATACTTTCTTTATCAAGGTTTTACTATATAGTTTATGGGTCTTTGTTTTGTTGTGTCACCTCGTCAAAATCGACTTTTTAAATCTGTCATTTAAGAACAAATGGCTTTTGATAGATTATATAAAGAGACTTGAAATAGTAAAGTGCTGCAGACATGGAGAGAGAGTCAAGAGTTGACAGACAGGACGAGAAACAAAGAGAGACTCAACTGACCCTCATGAAGCTGCTTTGTGTGGTGACAGGAAGGTCACCGCCACAATAAGGGTCTACTCAAGTGTGGCCTCGCCTGCAGACATGAATAAAGATCCTCAGCAGACATCCATCCCTCCTTCCTGCCACCCCTCCACGCAGCCAGAAGAACTCCCGCTGAGAGCGCCAATACAACAGCTTCCTCTGTTGGCTGGCCTTGTATGAAAACGTAATGGTAATTGCCCACAGATGCCACTTTAGGGTAAGATAGAGGGGGGTGGGAGGAGAGAGGAAGGGATATGGAGAGGGAGAAATGGAGGCCGTTATTGTGGTTTTCAAAGAAACAGAGAAGAGTCATTCAGGATCTTCATGGAGAAGTCTGGAGTCCATCAGAAGGACTCTGGCGGAGGGACAGCTTTGTTATCAAGCGGACATTCAAGTGTGGAGACGAGTGAGTTTCACATAATGGGCAGATTAAAATTCCTTTTTGATAGATAGCTAGCTATTCATCCAAACTCCGGTTACAAGTTCAAGATGGGTTTCTGGAATTTCCCTCCTTATATTTCCAAACCGTAACCCTAACAACCAAACAACCAAACAACCAAAGAGTTAAGTCCAAGATATCCAACAATAGTTAGATGCATTTTTTTATCTCTCAAAACATTCTGACATCCCTACCTCTTACTGTAGTATCATCTCTGCTGGACAATATAGTTTTTTTATTTCCTTTTAATTCATTTATTTAGGAGCAGATTTATTTGGGGTTGATGGTGTATACTGCAGCAAAGGTGGAGCAAGCAAGCAAGCAATAATGTGGATCATTTAAGTCAGGATCAATTTGTTGGTGGTATTCTTTGTCACAGGATTTGCTCTGCTTACAAATACCCTGAGGTAAACCTTGAAATGGTTAAATATGAACGCACAGCAGGTACACAAAGTATGTACATGTGATGCATACATTTGTCTCATGTATAAATGCTCCATGCTGGCTGCTGTGAAATATTTAACAGTTTCCATAAAATACCTTCAGTACGAGCTGACACATTGAGAAGCAGCTTTCCCTCTTAGTGAAAGACGTTCCTGACAACTTCATCAAAATGTCAGAAAACCTGCAGCTTGAGCAGATGAAAGCCAAGCTTGCACTTATTAAAAAGATTCATGAGATGGATGTTACAAAGTGACTGAATGACAATATGCCCATTGTTCGTCACTGTCTTTATACATTACATTTCATTTAGCTGACGCTTTTATCCAAAGCGACTTACAATTACCAATTACAGGGACATTCTCCCTGGAGTAACTAAGGACTAAGTGCCTTACTCAAGGGTACTAGTGGTGGTGTTCCTGGCAGGATTTGAACTCACAACCTTCCAATCTTCAGCCCACCTCACTATCCATTAGACCACCACTATCCCACTATACCCTCAATGAACCACTCGTGACCCATCTGTGCATATACTACATCCACTGTACATTCACTAATCCTCCATTTTAACCGTAGACAATCTGTTTGACGTACAGAGGTATTTGTGTCTGTATCTCTAGGCTTGAAATGGACCATCGAACCACTGAACTACATCCATCAGATAGGACAGATTAAAAAGATACGACTGGGTGTTTATAAGAGGATAAGCACCACAGATGTATAGTTGAGCCAAAGAGAGATTACCAGAAAAAATATGGTGATGTGTTATTATTTTGTTCTGTAGAGTAAAGAGTATATGCTTGGTATTAACTTTTTTGATTCAGCGTGATCATGTGTGAGTGAAAAAAAGAAATCATGACACAGTGACAGAAGGATAAGAAATGAGGACAGTTACAGAAAACTGACATGTGATCACACAGAACCTTTATTCTAATTAAAGATTCAACGAGTTAGTAAGAGATTCTTACCAGCATCTGTTATCTATGACAGATAATAGCCTCTCCCGACAGCTCCCCTTTACACCAATGCCTTCTGTTACACCCATCTAAAGGCAGCAGGTATCTGATCCATCTGTGCTTTCTAATTGCCGTGCTGATGTCACTATCAAACCACAATGACGCACAACAGATATGCTGGCTAGGTTCTGTGCAACGAGCACCAGGTGGATGCAAAATAACCACAGACACCTTATGTGCAGACTTGTCGGTGATGGATTATCCTGCATAATTTCCGGTACAGTGTAAAACAACAAGAATGTTGAAGAAACCGTTGACACAGTCCCAAGAGACAATTAAGACTTCTCCCTCCCCTAAACCCCAAAGAGCTGTCCATGAATGCACCATATTCAAGTCCAGCTATAGTACGCCTGGAGCTAAGCTAGCTGTTAGCTGAGAGTGTACTTTTACGTTTAGCTAAAGCTGCATGCAAACAACAAAGCTAAGAGGCAAAAGCTTTGAGGGTATAATACCTATATTCAACTTGTTAGGTTAGCGTGTAAGCGCAATCATATTTGCTATTTAGCGAGGCTTATAATCATGCCTCTGATAGCACCTGATGCAAATTGCAAGTTTTAAAGTTAAGTAAGATATTGAAAAAAGACTCTCTCCTAACACAACATGGCATTTCAGTGCACAATCCTCCATATTCTGTTGTTCACTGTTTTTGTTCAGGTCTAAAGCACTCAACACATTTTTGACAGCATCCCAGATGTACTGTAAGAAGTACTTTGTGCAGTGGCATAAAGCACAAGTAAGAAAGATAAACAGCTTGTAGGCTCAGGATAAGATCTACTCATGGGCAAACTGCCATGACAAATGCAATGTGAAAATGCTGGAGGGCTCCTGGAAAACCAAACCAGTTTTACATCCTGATTCTCCCGGGGAGGATTCCCAATAACATGAAGATGCACTTCCCAGAACAGCGGCCCAAATATAAACCTCCTATTGTCACTGCTGCTTTTCTATGCAACGTGTTTAAACATGCCTTACACTTCACTTCACACTCAGTACCAGTGTAAAGAGAAAACGAAATAAAGATCACACGTGCAAAATGCCTCCTGGCTCACTGATTCCGAACGTATTCACACGTATGCTAAGAGTGACGGTTTACATGAGATGACACATGTAGCAGGATGCTGTCACCTTCCTGCTTAGCAGCTGTGTGTGTGTGTGTGTGTGTGTGTGTGTGTGTGTGTGTGTGTGTGTGTGTGTGTGTGTGTGTGTGTGTGTGGGGGTTCTATTTTTGTGGTAAGACCATTTGAAGCACTTTCAGTTCTAATTTTGAATGTCAAACCAGGAAATGTTTTATTGCAAAACGGTTATTTGGGTAGTTTTAGGTTAAACTAAGGACACATAGAGGGCATAGTGTAATTAGATTTTGTACTCTTTTTTAAAACCATTTTCTCTTGTTTTCTTGGTAGGAACTCTGAACGGCTGTTTCAGGTGTGTGTGTATGTGTGTGTGTGTGTGTGTGTGTGTGTGTGTGTGTGTGTGTGTGTGTGTGTGTGTGTGTGTGTGTGTGTGTGTGTGTGTGTGTGTGTGTGTGTGTGTGGTGCTCCAGTCTATGTGTGTATGCTTCTGCCATCTTGCCCAAGAGTCTGCTTCCTATCGTCTTTACAAACAGGAAGCCCAAACAAGTCCTTGATGACACGGGTCAGTAGTTAAATTGCCTCAATGGGATTTCTGCGCAGCGCAGCGAAAACTGCCCTTTCATCTCAACAGCACTCACAAATCGATGTATCTTTCTTATAACCTTTGTTGGTGTGTGTGTGTGTGGGTGTGTGTGTGTGTGTGTGTGTGTGTGTGTGTGTGTGTGTGTGTGTGTGTGTGCATTATGTACCGCGTATGAACATGCACATATGACTTCCTTTATCGAGTATGGAGGGGAATTTCGCTTCTGTGTTACAAGGTATTCAATGCCTCTTTTCTCACACACCTCATTGAAAAAGTTCCCCATGGCTTGGCCTTCCAGCCATAGTAATGCACGGCATCAATAACACAAAGTGAATCATGGGATGGAGAAATTCAATAATTTCATATCATATCATCAAAGTGTAGGCTACTTGCCATACAACCCTATGCAGACTAGATTCAACTATTGTAGGCCAATTGCACAGAGAACACGGACAGGGAAATGCAGTTAGCATCTAATCAGAAGTGCAAGAAAAGCAGTAACGCCTAGGTATAAGTATATAAATATGACTAATTGTATACAGTATGAACAGTATTCATCGGTATAAAGACAGTGAACAATAATATAAATATGACTGTTCCCTAATTTCCTATTGTGCCATGACATATAGCCAGAGGCTTCACAAGTCTCAATGACATTTTATTTTGAAAAGCCAGTCCAGATGTGTAATACTCTCAAAGACTTCAACACACTGCACGGAATGCAGTATTATATTATAAAGTGGAGGGCTGTGCAGATTTTTAGAGAGATAGGGATACATAAAAATATATATATTTGAGTCTCCCACACTTAAAGACACCTAAGGGTCCCCTTTGAGCCTCAGGAGACCCCACCCAGAGCCCCATGTGCTGCAGCAGCAAACCTGCATACCTGCACCGAGATCCAGAGGCTGACAGCTCGGTGCAAAAAGCTCGTGAGCACCGAGCTGTCAGCCGGTGTGAGGAGCGACACAGCCCGGTATGAAACACAGTGTTTCCCCGCTTACCTTCCAAATGAGTCCAGTTCCCGCAGGACAGCAGCAGGAACCTCTCGCCCGGTGAAACGCTACCACCGGTCGGTCACTTCATAAGTTATCCCTGCCTACCACACATCACGATGGAAGAATAGTTTCACTATCAAGCGTGAGCTCCAGGTGATTACAGTTAGAATATGTAAAAATATGAGCTGGATGAAACCGCGGTTGTGTCTGAAGCACGCGGTGTTCTCTGCAGCTGTGTGCCCGCCTCACCGGCTCCAAGTCTCGGTGTGACTGTAGTAATATCCCCGGTCCTCCAACCACGCTGCTGCTGCTGCTGCTGCTGCTGCCGCCTGATGACAGGTCTCAGCCGGGACACCCCGCGCCGCCTACCGGTGATACCGAGGATCTGCAGGAATCTTGTCCATTATTACAAAATAAATGTAACATTCAGAACATGTTACATTTATTTTGAAGATTTTATTTGAAGATGATTGGTGCCACGTGAACATTTGTGGACACTTGACCAAAAGGGTTATTTTTTAATATGTTCTGAGTTTAAAGTCAGAATTTTGAGAACAAGTCACTAGTTTAGTTTGGGTGTATAATTAGAAACTACACTTTTTGAACCACATTTATCTGATGCCCACTGGTAAATATCTGGGAGTGCAAGATCTCAAAAAGGTATAAATACAATGAGACAGCACTTTGTGACACATCCTATTACCTTGATGACAATTGTTAAGTAGCTACAGTAGTGGATTTGCTACTTTTGACATTACATATATATTTTTTGTAATGTTTCTGATCTAGTATTTTTTCAAACTACTATCTCGCTGTCTTTTGGCAACAGAAATTGTAATGAAGTAGGCACTGTAGTAGTGTTAATTTCGTTGACTAAAACTATGACGAAATGTTCGTCAAAGACCTTTTTTTCCATGACTAGGATGTGTCATAAGAGTGCTCACTCATTGTATTTATACCTTTCTGTGATCTTGCTCTCGTAGTTTTGGTGAGTACTGTAGCTCTGATTATAAACCATGTCAAACTGACTTTTTTTGGGTAGTTTTGTAAATGTCATTCATTAATGGAGAGATAATCTCTGTATCAGAGAAGGCACGGCTGGGAATTGAACACAGGATCGCTTGTTTGCAAGAAAGGCACTTTACCACTAAGCCACAGCACCACATCTTCAGTTGTTGTTCTTCTCACTTACTACGCTCATTGGATTCCTTTCATTCTTCCACAACAAGTATTTCCATACTTCATAATAGTCCCAATTCTACTACTGTACTTAACATTTGTCATCAAGGTAATAGGATGTGTCATAAAGTGCTGATTCATTATATTTATCCCTTTTTGAGCCTTTTTTTCATATACTACTTCCTTTCTTTTTAAGTTTCATTGTTTCCCTTTATTTCTACAAATGTTCGTTCAGGCTGTAAAACATTGCATTCATACAGTCCCCAAATAAAAACATGTTTAGTTGTCATGTTGCATCCTGTTTGTCCGCTTGTCACAGTCAGGTATTAGATTGGTAATGGCCTAATATAGTTAGAGTTGGATAACACATTTAATTCAATGTATATTGTCAGCAACAAAGAGGCACTGCTGGGATTTGGACCCAGGACCTCCTGTTTATAAGACACGCACTTTGACCGCTAAGCTACAGCGCCTCCTTCACCACAGTCTATATTGCAAAAAGACAGCAGATAGAAAAGATGCTAGATCAAAAGCACTCGGCTTTGCAACAGTTTTTATGTTAAAAGGAAATTGATTTGACTCGTTTTTTAAACCCTATAGATCCACACAATGAGTTTTGATGAGTAACTCTGAATATAAACGTAACTTTGTTTGAAAGAAAAATGAAGAGGCCGCTTTTATCTGCTCCCTGTTGGATGTGATTGGGTGGACTGTGGTGGGATGTGGGACTAATTTGTTTTGGGTAGTTTCGTAAATGTAATCGAGTACTGTAGAGATAATCAACAAAGAGGCGCTGCTGGGAATTTAATTCAGGGTCTCCTGTTTACTAGAGAGGCGCTTCGACCGCTTTTATTATTTTTATTTTTTATCTTTTATCATCAAAAATAACGGTGGCCCTGAAGTGCAAGACACCACAGCATTTCAGAAAACACTACAGCATTTCAGAAAACACCACAGCATTTCAGAAAACACCACAGCATTTCAGAAAACACTACAGCATTTCAGAAAACACCACAGCATTTCAGAAAACACTACAGCATTTCACATTGGACGGAAAGGGTATTCCTTTAGGGAGAACACTTCTTGTTTGTGATTGGACAGAGCCAGCCAGAGAAGCACTGCTGTGATTGGTTGTTTTTGCTGCCAGTCAAGAAATGACGCTTCGTGATTGGTCAACACCCGACAGTGAAATATGTCCCAACACATCAGCCGTTAACACACACTCAGAGCTCACAGCTCCGCATATCTGTTCAGAAACTGGACAAAAGTTAAACATGTACAAACCACAGACTGTCTGTGTCATGGCGAATACAGTCGCTGCTTTATTTATGTCTGTATGACGTTGTTGTGAGTGTGGACGGAGCAGCTACAGGTTAGCTCAGCCTGATGGGTCCGATTCCATTCAGAAAACACGCATTTTAAAAGCTTTTCGCCTGCCATCTTATCTGCAGACTTGTCAAAGCGTTAATTCATGGTTTTTACTAACCGGTATCAGTATGTAGTTACTTCGGCATCACTTTGAAACGTGTATTACAATTAAATCACGGTCAAATATGTTCATTGTGTTGTAGTTGGTATCTCCCATAGGATTTACATGGAGATACGCCCCGCCCCCTCTCCAGCGCCTCTTGTTTGAATGACAGGAGCAAACACAGCGGACAGCCGCGGTGAAACTCGAGCGATTAGAGCGATGCGAATATTGGGTGGTCTACCATAGTATTTACATGGAGATAAGCCCCTTAAAAACCATGAATTAATAAAGCATTAATGTTACGAAGTCCTCGCAAAATATGTCCTTTTTCATGTGTATGAAAACAAGGTTTATGTTATGTCCCTTTATGTTGTCCTTTTCAGTATGTACCACATACCAAACATTTACGATTGAATGTAATTGAATATGGTAACGATGAGAGGTTTCTCTAAATAGAACCTCTCTGCAACAAAGAGGCGCTGCTGGGAGTTGAACCCAGGATCTCCTGTTTACTAGACAGGCGCTTTACCGTTAAGCCACAGCACCACGTCAACGGTCGGTGTTCGTCTAAATTAGGCGGTTGAGTGGTAGTGTTAATTTCGTTGACTAAAAATGTTTTTTCAGGCTGTAAAAATGACATCAATAACCAACACTCTTGAATTTTCTAAACGTATGTATCTGTTATTATAACCAAACCCTATATGCTCTAGTAGAGTCTTTATTTCAGGTGTTTGTGTGGAAGTGAAAACGCGTGATTCTTTTGTTTTTAAGAACACCCAATCTCTATAAATTATTATTTTCTCAATTGCAGTTCCTTATATAGATATTTACCAGTGGGCATCAGATACATCTAGTTTAAACATTCTACCTTATAAACACAAACTAATCCAAACATTTACTTCAGAGGTGGATAACAAGTCAACTTTAGACCATAAACTTAGTCATTTTCAAGTACAAACTATACCAAACATTTTCGATTGAATGTAATTGATCATGGTAACGATATTGTTTGTTTTTATGTTGTTTTTATGTTTCATGTGGAACTAAATGTATGCAGTTCTCCCTTGTAAAAGAGATCCATGATCTTAAGGGACCTATCTGTCTAAATAAAGGTTTGAAATTAAATGAGAGCTTTATTATATTTCTCGGCAACAAAGAGGCGCTGCTGGGAGTTGAACCCAGGATCTCCTGTTTACTAGACAGGCGCTTTACCGTTAAGCCACAGCACCGTCACATCCACCGATGTTCTTCTCAGCTACTATGCTGACTAGTAGTGTTCATTTCGTTGACTAAAACGTTGTGTTGGTCAACGACTTATTTCTCCATGACAAAATAGAACCTCTCTGCAACAAAGAGGCGCTGCTGGGAGTTGAACCCAGGATCTCCTGTTTACTAGACAGGCGCTTTACCGTTAAGCCACAGCACCATGTCTACCTTTCGTCCTCTCAGTTAATCTAATGCGTGCACTTGTTAATTTAGTTGACTAAAACTATGACGAAATATGTGACTTATTTTTCCTTGACAAAGAAGAGACGATGTCGAGACGGCACCGATGTCAGTAAACAATATGTAACGAAATCAACATGCAATATCGTTGACGAAAAATTACGAGACGAAAATGTAGTTTACTAGATAAAAACGTTGCCAAAATCTCTCTTTATTTTCCTTGATGAAAAAGGAGAAGACGACATATTATCAAAGATAACAGAACATCTCTGATAATCAGTTTTTCTCCCAGCAGTTACATTTCCGGTGCTGCGGTTGGGCAACAGCTGTGTGTCTGTGCTGCGCGCGGCGGTACATTTGAATTACACCGGGCAGCGGCACACTGAACTGTCAGGAAGACTCGGATCTAACTAACCTTATTTAACAGAAAATAAAATGGCAACAACAGGACTTTTATTAAAAACCAAACCCTCTCCTATGCTCTAGTCCAGGGGTCGGCAACCCCTGGCACGCGTGCCAGCATTGGCACGCGGCACCGTAACCAGTGGCACGCTAGGAATAAGTGGAAAAAGTGTGCAAAAATATTTAAATTGTATTTTGGGATCCTGAACGAGGCCGCCGCCAGAGCGCGTCTCCCCGTTACCCGCAGAAGGAAGCCATGCACACAGCGCAGCCCCGCTCTCTTTATCTCCAGGTGACTTTCTGCCGCTTTCCTCTGTGGTGCTGATCGTTTCACCACAGAGGAAAGCACTTCACTAATTGCAGTACCCTACCCATAAGGAGCTGTACAAATGCCGCAGTTTCTGCGTGGCTGTGTATTTAGTTGAAAGCCCAGTGGCGATCTGATCATCTCTCATTGAAATAATATGCTACAAAGGAGCGGACTGGCCATCTGTGTGTTGAACTTTCCTGTCGGCTCCCAGACCGGAGTCGAGGAGTACAGACCTCTGTTTTTCTGCTTCCTCGTTTCACTTCCAGAAACATACACACGTTCTCTCACTGTCGCTCTACCATCCACAAACACGTATGCACAAGCCACACCTCTCTCTCTCTCTCTCTCTTAAAGGGACAGCGATCTCATCTCACTCTGCGTGACCTTAATATCATTACATGTGTGTTCTGGAGAATCACAGAACGGACAATCGTCCTTATTATTATGCCGTTTAAACCAATTATTTAAATGTGTTTGTTAAATTCGACATCATGTAAGTTGCGCTGACAGGTCCACACACTGCTTCCCCGCAGAGAGGCTCCCCCGCCCTCCTGCTGATAGTTGACAAGCGTCAAGCTCCTCACCCCCCCCCCCCCCCCCCCCCCCACACTTGATAATTCTCGATCGTTGGCACGCTGATAACAATTTTTTTTGAAAATGGCACTTCATATGAAAAAGGTTGCCGACCCCTGCTCTAGTCTTTCTTTCAGGTTTGTATTTGTCAGTAGAAAGTGAAAACGGTTGCTTTTAGGAACACCCAACCTCTATAAATTAGGATTTTCTAAATTACCGTTCCTTATAAAGATATGTACCAGTGGGCATTAGACAAATCTAGATTAAACAATCTACTGTATACACCCAAACTAACCCAAACCATTACTTCAGAGGTGAATAACAGAACACTTTAAACTATAACGTCGTTTTTAAAGTAGTTTTCAAGTACAAACCATACCAAACATTTACTATTGAATGTAATTGAACGTGGTAACGATGAGAGCTTTATCTAAATATATTTTGTTGCTCTCGGCAACAAAGAGGCACTGCTGGGAGTTGAACCCAGGATCTCCTGTTTACTAGACAGGCGCTTTACCGCTAAGCCACAGCACCCGCCCCCGGGATCCGTTCGTTTGATTAAATATAGTGAGTAGTTTCCATTCATTCTTCACAGGCGATTTACTGCTAAATTAGAGCGCCCGCTTTTCCATCCACTACCTCCTTACTTTTTAACTTCCATTGTGTGATTGTGCATTCATAAAGTGTCGAACCGAAAATATGTTTAGCTGTAATCTTGCATCCTGTTTGTCTGTTTGTCACGGTCAGGTCAGAGCCGTTTTGAGAGTTGCGACAGCGGAAGTCCAAAATGTTTGATATGGGTTCACGGAGACTCAGATAGTTCCCGGAAGTTCGTGGCGGGTGGCTCATTTGAATGCGTTAATAACAGAAGATAGAACTGCGATTTTTGGTAATTAGTAGTCAATAAAGGGTTTGATTTGCAATATGTATACAACATATCGATATGTGTATGTAGTTAGATCAATATGTTTTAAAAAAGTAACATTTGCTAGTATTTGAGGATGTTAAATGTGTTGTTTTAGGAACATCCATTGTAAATAAATGGAGTTACAATAAACATCAAATAGCATATCATGCAGTTTGTCTTTTCCTCCGTATTGTCCTGGCATATAGTCTCCACCATGGGTTGCTGTGCTGCCTGGGGATGCTCCAATCGCTCAGAAAATCGCTTGAAAAAATACTAGATCAGAAACATTAAAACACATATATATAGTACCAAATCCACTACTGTACTTAACAATTGTCATCAAGGTAATAGGATGTGTCACAAAGTGCTGTCTCATTGTATTTATACCTTTTTGAGATCTTGCACTCCCAGATATTTACCAATGGGCATCAGATACATGTGGTTCAAAAAGTGTAGTTTCTAATTATACACCCAAACTAAACCAAACAATGACTTCACGGGTGGATAACACAGCTAATACTGCAGTGACTTTTTCTAAACATTCTGACTTTAACAAAACAAAAATAACACTTTTGATGAGATGTCCAAAAATGTTCACGTGCACCGTTATGTTACATTTATTTTTGTGTCTCCGTTTATTTTTGTAATAATGGACAAGATTCCTGCAGATCCACGGTATCACCCAACACCGGTAGGCGGCGCGGGGTGTCCCGGCTGAGAGCTATCATCAGGCGGTAGCAGCGTGGGTGGAGGACCGGGGATATTACTACAGTCACACCGAGACTCAGGGCCGGTGAGGCGGGCATACAGCTGCAGAGAACACCGCGTGCTTCAGACACAACCACGGTTTCATCCGGCTTTTACTGTGGAGCTCACGCTTGATAGAAACTACTCTTCCATGGTGATGTGTGGCTGGCAGGGATAACTTAACTGACCGGCGGAAGCGTTTCTCCGGGCGAGAGATTGCTGCTGCTGCGGAAACCGGACCCATTTGGAAGGGGAAACAATGTGTTTCACTCATAGGTTTCACTCCACTGTGTGTCGCTCCTGACACCGGCTGGGAGTCGGCGCAGGTCTGCATATGCAGAGATTTTGATGTGACTGATTATAAACCATATCAAATTGACTCATTTTTGAGCATCGTACATTTCATTCATTCAACCTCTCTGTAACAAAGAGGCACTGCTGGGATTTGAACCCAGGATCTCCTGTTTACGAGACAGGCGCTTTACCACTAAGCCACAGCGCCTTTATGATTCGTACTTCTATCTCCTCAATTTAACATCAATTGCTTCCTTTTATTTCCACAAAAAATGTTTCAGGCTCTATAACATTGTATTCATAAAGTCCCAAAGCCACAATGTGTTGAGCTGTAATGTTGCATCCTATCACGGTCAAGTATTATATGGGGAATGCACTAATATAGGCTGACTCGATGAGCACCGAAAACTGTCTCCGTCTGCTTCACTCCAAGTAGTTTAACCCAGATAATATCCTTTGAATGTTTTATAGGTACCGCGCGCTGACCGATTGCGCCACTGGAGCACAACATGTTTATAATATTAAAAACAATAGCCATTGGTCTTGAATTTTCTAAAGGTATCTGTTATTATAACCAAACACTCTCCTATGCTCTAGACTAGTCTTGCTTTCAGGTTTTTATTTGTCAGTAGAAAGTGAAAACGGGTGCTTTTAGGAACACCCAACCCCTATAAATTACGATTTTCTAAATTGCCGTTCCTTATATAGACATTTCCAGTGGGCATCAGATCAATTACAAAATCTAGTTTATACACCCAAACATTACTATCGTTTTAAAGTACAAACCATTCCAAATATTTACTATTGAATGTAATTGAACGTGGTAACGATGAGAGCTTTATCTAAATAGATTGTGTTGCTCTACGCAACAAAAAGGCACTGCTGGGAGTTGAACCCAGGATCTCCTGTTTACTAGACAGGCGCTTTACCGCTAAGCCACAGCACCCGCCCCCAAAATCCGTGCTTCCCAGTTAATATACCACAGTAGTTTTCTTTCATTCCGTTCACAGACTCAGCACCGGAAATGAAACTGCTTAGCTGAGAAAAACTGATTATAAGAGATGTTATGTTATCTTTGATAATATTTCGTCTCCTCCTTTTTATTCAACGAAAGTAAAGAGAGATTTTGGCAACGTTTTCATCTAGTAAACTACATTTTCGTCTCGTAATTTTTCGTCAACGATATTGCATGATGATTTCGTTACAGATATTGTTTACTGAAGTCGATGCCGTCTCGTCATCGTCTCGTCTTAGTCATGGAAAAATAAGTCGTTGTCCAACATATTTCGTCAACGAAATGAACACTACTAGTCAACCTAGTAATTGAGGACAGCTACGTCTGCCAACATGGTGCTGTGGCTTAACGGTAAAGCGCCTGTCTAGTAAACAGGAGATCCTGGGTTCAACTCCCAGCAGCGCCTCTTTGTTGCCGAGAGCTATAATAAAGCTTTTCGTTACGAAAATTCAAGAGTGATGGCTATTGATGGCATTTTTACAGCCTAAAAAAACATTTTTAGTCAACGAAATGAACACTACTCAGCCCAGTAACTGAGACGAACGACAGTTGTTGACGTGGTGCTGTGGCTTAACGGTAAAGCGCCTGTCTAGTAAACAGGAGATCCTGGGTTCAACTCCCAGCAGCGCCTCTTTGTTGCAGAGAGGTTCTAGTTAGATACACATCGTTGCCATGTTAAATCGTTAAGCTTTGTACTTGAAAACAACTTAGGTTATAATTTAAAGTTGACTGTCATCCACTCCTGAAGTAATGGTTTGGGTTAGTTTGTGTTGATAAATTAGATTTATCTGATGCCCACAGGTAAATATCTGAGGGTACGGTGCAAGATCTCGAAATAGCATAAATAATAATAAATTACTTCGGCACATTGCCCCAAATAACTGCCCTCTGTGGAAGAATAAAGGAACTGTAATTGAGAAAATCATAATTTATAGAGGATGGGTGTTCCCAAAAACAAAAGAAACACCCGTTTTGACTTTCACAAAAAACCTGAAAAAAAGACTCTAGAGCACACATGTCAAACTCAAGGCCTGAGGTTCAAATCCGGCCCGTGGTAGATTTAATTTCGGCCCGCAGGATAATTTCTATTAGATCTGGCCCGCTGGTATATTGCACGCACACCTAGGCCTGTCGCGATAAGCAATTAATTGACTTATGTACGATAAATAAAAATGAACTCCATAACTTTTCTGACCTTGATACATTTCCGTTTACATGCGTGTTTGTTTACATAAGGATGTGACCAGCATTTTAGCCAGGCGCGCTGTGGCTGCCGGCCCGGGGGGCGCTGTGTCCGGCCAGGCGCGCTGTGGCTGCCGGCCCGGTGCGCTGTGTCTACCAGCCCGGCGCGTTGTGAGGGGGCGGGGCTCACACACAGCCAGGTCAGGACCATTTTACGTTTCTAAGGTAAGCGGACCTGAAACTATTCAGCAAAACTATTATAATAATCTAAGTTATTGAGTTTTTAGCATAATACTTCAGAATCTTAAAATCCCTTAACGTGTATATGCAATTGTGCTAAATTCAACACTGGAATCAAGCAAATATTAATATGTTGGCATGACATTAGTTATTTATATTTTGATATCACTTAATTACACGTTTAATACATTTAAGCTAAGGTACATGTGATAGATCCTTGACTTTTGACAAACAATTCAAAAGACAACATGTATTTAAAGACCAATCTTTATTTGAATGTGCCTCTTAACCTGAGATATTAGTTATACAGTAAAAGTATTGACAATCTAAAAAAACTGAGCAACTCAACAGTCAACTTTATGTTTCTTATTGTTTAAAGCATTTATTATTTTCATTTTCCCCCTCTCATATTCAGTGTGGACGGATTGAGACAGCGTGGTGTCCAGAGAGCTGCAGAGACTTCAGGGAGAAACCTCCGTGTGATGGACGTCCTGTCTGTTGGTTTGGAGAGGACTGAGGGTCTTTCCTCAGCGAGGAGGACCAGGCCTGATGGAGGAGCCCATGCTGGGCAAAGCTGATACCAACTGCACAGGCCTAGTCTGTCACTTTATTTGACTAAATGTGTTTACTTACTTACATTTAATAGGTTTACACCTTCTGTCCATATGTGCTTTTTATTTAAAACATTTGATTCACTTTTGGTTCACATTTCAATAAATTGTATTTGCACTCCTTTCGTCCATTATTCTTACTGAAAATGTTAGATTACACATTCACATCTGACTGAAGATTGGCCCCATTTATTTGTAACGTTGCAAACTCTGCGGTACAAGGCACAGGTGATGCTCATAAAGTGAGGCAAATAGAAATAATCAGCTGATGGAGTGTCCATGTGGAAATAGGTGCATGCGATCAGCTGACTGTGTTTTCACAATAAAAGTAGTTTCTTAGTGAATGTCCTGTACTGGTCTTAAAATCTCATAGCATCAGCTTTTAATGTTCCTCTTGGATGTTCTTCTTGACCCTCAGAGAAGGAGAACATGTCGTGTCTTTCAGGCATGTCCTTTCCTAACAAAAATGACAGGAAATATATTATTGCAGAACAAGAGTGTTATTTATGAAAGCGGTGTGTTTGTGTGTTTAGGGGCTGTGGATATAATTATTTTGTAATTGTAATGTTTTTTTTATTTCAACAGTGAGCTACAAAGACAATCAGATTATGAATGAACAGTATGAAGTTCATCAACATTGAAATATATGTTATTATCAAAATAATATTTAACTGTTATCAAAACGTAGTGCAACTGTAGAAGCTTGCTCTGTTGTCTCACTGAAAGAATCACTTTTACCACGTTTTTGTACAGACAATATTGAGAGATAAATAGTAGCAGTTCTCACTATGTGTTAAATATCTTTGCCTTCAATACATTAGAAAGCTGACAAAGTCATATTGCTTGTTAACATCTAAATGTAACTTTTTGCATGGAAAAACCCCTCAACTTCACTGATGTGTAGGTGATCTAGTATTTAGTATTGTTTAATGGAATACATATCAGTGTATTCAAGTCAATACTTCATTCATTTAAACCAATATCTTTCTTGATTCTTTGTACAGTATGAAAAATAGAGTCTTTGTACCTGTGCTGAAGTTCACTGCTGTGAGGAGTCCAGTTCTGTCTCTCACTCTCTGGTCCAGCCTGTCTGCATCACCTGGACACCTTAAACAAACAGATATATATGTAAAGTACCATGTGTACAAACAATATAACTGATTATCTTCTGTTGAACATGTTGGATTGTGTATTGTCCGAGTCAGGGTCCTTTTTTATTTTACTGTAACTTTGGAAGTTGTGTTACCAATGCTTACTGTTTATTTGATACCCATTTGTTAATGCAATTAATAAAAACAACAAGGTTTGGGTTTGTTCTTCAGATGACTGTGACGTTAACGTGTAAGCTCAATAATGAACTCCAGCTCAACCAACCATATTTAATATCTAAGTAATCATCTTGAAATATGACATTAATAATTGTAATATACACACATCTTATAGTGAGGTTGATTTCACATACACTACTTCGACATTAGCTTGTCTACATACTTGAGCATAGCCAATTTAAATTAACCTTAGCGATGCATACAGTTCCTACCTACATAATAAAATATCTCTCTAAGTTACAAGGATTACCTTATTTTATCAACGTAAAAAAGAAGCCGTTTGTTGTACAGTATTATCCCACTTAACGCTTAACACTTGTCTATTTCGTTTTAACCTTTATATATACAGTCTATGGTTTTAACTTGGAGACTATGATTAGCATCGTTAGCACCGATGTAGCTACCACTCGCTTACACGCTAACCCAAGCCTTAACATTCATTACGTAGCTGATTAAAATCATTAACACATAAATAAGTACTCAATTTTCACTTACCGCAAAACGCATGCATGCACTGTCTGTTTCAACCGCAGAGAGAGTCACAATAGTCCAATATATAAGCATGAAGAACAAACAAACACGGCCGGGGTCAAGTTGTGTTCCCTGGATGAGCTGAGCAGGCAGAGTGCCTGTAGCTTCACGGAGCTGCTAGCAGAGAGACAAGAAGCTAGCAGCAGCAGTCACTTGACAGAGCTGTCACTCAATGTGACCACGCCCTAATTTATGCAAACACTTTAAGACCTAATATAAATAAAAGGGTCGTGTTAGAAAACAATTCACTCACAGATCCATAAGCATGAAGGTGGAATCTAACTATATTCATAATAATATTTACTGCATCCATGGGTAGAAACATGTTTTTTTCTGCTGTAAAGTTGGCCATTTTAACATGGGGGTCTATGGAAATTGCTCCTTTCTGCAGTCAGTCCCTATCGGCCAATATATGAACTGCAGTGTGTGGCACTTCCGTATTGGCGTCCCGGCTCTTCCCCAGAGTTTGCCGCTTGGTCAGGAGGACACAGGGCTGTACCCAGACTTTTAGATACATAATATAGAGACAAGCAGTGAGACAACGTGTGACTTACTCGAGGGGAATTTAAAGTTAAATGGAATTGGTTGCAAAACCTAATTCCACATCTCCGGTGTGGGAATATTTTGGAATTAAGCCAAATCAACGAGGCGAACCTACGGACTTGAATGAGCTGCCGGTATATTGCATTTGTTTTAAAAAGGTAGCAACAAAAGCTATACGACCAACCTAAAACTGCACCTGAAACCAACCACCCCATTCCGTTTTTCCAGCTGGGAGCCAACACGGCAATGGATGTTTCCTTTTGCACTTTTTTTTCTTGAGACAACAGGGCATGTTTGTTTTTTTCTTTGAGGGAAATTGTTTTTCTGAAGCTGTTGTTGGCCTGTGGAAAAATATAATCATAAGAAATGACCCCCGGAAAAGCTGCAGATAGAGCCATAAGAAATGAATGCAACTGATTATTTAATGTTTAATGTTGTTTTTATAGGCAATAATTTAAGCTTTGTTAGTTCCAGGTTTAATATGTGCAATAAGTTCATTTCAATAAGTTCTGCAATAAACATTGAACCAGTCCGGCCCTCGACTATACCCATTGTCTTATTTTGGCCCACTGTGTATTTGAGTTTGACACCCCTGCTCTGCATATAGGGTTTGGTTATATTAACAGATACATAAGAACATTTAAGAGTAATGGCTATTGTTTTTGATATTATTGACATTTTGTGCTCCAGTGGCGCAATCGGTCAGCGCGCGGTACTTATAAGACAGTAACCTGCAGAGTGATGCCGAGGTTGTGAGTTCAAGCCTCACCTGGAGCAGAGAAGTTTTAACCTGCATTCAAAGGATATTATCTGGGTAACTACTTGGAATGAAGCAGACGGAGACCAAAAGAGTCAATTTGATATGGTTTATAATCAGAGTACAAAACTGAAAGTGCAAGATCTCAAAAAGGTATAAATATAATGAATCAGCACTCTATGACACATCCTTTACGCTGATGACAGATGTTACAGGAGTGGATTTGGGAGTTTTTTGCAGCCTGAACATATTTTTTTTTGTGGAAGAATGAAAGGAAACTACTGAGCAGTGTTACCTTTGTCAGCTATTTTTTTGTGTCTAATAATGTCTAATGTCCTTGTTAGTTTTGGTCATATGTAGTCACCTTCATCCTGTTTTTATTTAGTCAAGTTTTAGTCGACTAAAAGTCTGAGCATTTTAGTCGAAGAAAACTAACTATTTTAGTCTACTTTTTGTCAATGAAAACTGTTGACATTTGAGTATTTTTTTGTCATCAGATTGTATAGAACATTTCATTCAAACTAGTCTAGCCAAAACCAATAATGTGTCGGGCTAGTCAAACTTATTTCACAATAAGATTATATCTTATCCTTATTCGATGAAAAACACAGGTTGAAAGATTAAGAATGCAGTTTTGCAGAAAATATCTGGTCAGGTTTGTGGTGTTTTTACCAGCTGTGTTATGGCCACAATGCTTCTCTTCTGATAAAAAAATGCATTAGCTCCGCCTCATTGTAGCGAAAATGGGCCAAAAATACCACCTTGTTTCTTTCTCCCAAGCAGTGGTGGCTTTAGACTTTTTCGTTGTCAGTCATTTTGACGGACAGGATCGTAACAGTCGTCATAATCCATTATTACCCGTCGGGTCTGTACACAACTCGTCACTCACTCGCACTGGAACGCTCTTCCCACAACTGTAAAGGAAAGTAAAACTGTACTTACCTTCAAAGCTTCTCTTAAAGAGCACCTTTGGCGGAGAGCATTGCACAACTGGCCCCGGTAATGGTACAAATCTCAACCTGTCGTACAATGGACAGCTTCCCCCCCCCCCCCCCCCCCCATCTATGTATATACTCGCATTTTAGACTCTGTTACTAATGAAAATTGTAAATAAGAAATCTGTATGTAAAAAACCACCTGTATGTAAATTGTAAATAACCCATCTGTTTGTCAAATATGTCTTACATGTCTTAAATGATATGATGAATTGGAAATGGGGGACCCTGATGTAAACAAGACGAGTCTTTCTCTGGTCTACATCCCCTTAACAATTGTATGTTTTGAGCTGTACTGTACTGTACCCAATATACAAGCTGTTAATAAACTTTTCAATCAATCAATCAAACTGACGGGGGGGCGCGACCAATGCTCCCAAGTCCTGCTGTTGCCATTTTATTTTCTGTTAAATAAGGTTAGTTAGATCCGAGTCTTCCTGACAGTTCAGTGTGCCGCTGGCCCGGTGTAATTCGAATGTACCGCCGCGCGCAGCACAGACACACAGCTGTTGCCCAACCGCAGCACCGGAAATGGAACTGCTGGGAGAAAAACTGACTATCAGAGATGTTACGTTATCTTTGATAATATTTCGTCTTCTCCTTTTTCATCAACGAAAGTAAAGAGAGATTTTTGCAACGTTTTTATCTAGTAAACTACATTTTCGTCTCGTAATATTTCGTCAACGATATTGCATGATGATTTCGTTACAGTTAGTTTTTACTGACGTGGGTGCCGTCTCGACATCGTCTCGTATTAATCGTGGGAAAATATGACGAACATATTTCGTCATATTTTTCAGGAAAGTAAATGAGAAGAGCACCGGCCGTAGACGTGGTGCTGTGGCTTAACGGTAAAGCGCCTGTCTAGTAAACAGGAGATCCTGGGTTCAACTCCCAGCAGCGCCTCTTTGTTGCCGAGAGCTATAATAAAGCTATCATCGTTACCATGTTCAACTACATTCAATCGTAAATGTTTGGTATAGTTTGTACTTGAAAACGACTAAGTTTATGGTAGATTTTGAAAACGTATCTGATGCCCCCTGATAAATATCTATATAAGGAACTGCAATTGAGAAACATCATAATTTATAGAGGTTGGGTGTTCCTAAAAACAAAAGAATCACCAGTTTTCACTTTCTCACAAAAACCTGAAAAAAAGACTCTAGAGCAGGGATGGGCAACTTGGATGGTGGTGGGGGCCACATAATGTATGTACTGGCCACCAGGGGGTCGCAGAGTCACTTGGAACACACACACACACACACAAATTCCATGTATTGTATGTAATTATTAACAAATTAAGTCTGACATCTTCATTGACATTTTACAATCTTTCAGGGAACATCCTCTAATAAGCTCACTAAACAAATATCAGTTCACAGAAATGTTATTTAATTTTTACAAGTGGCATGTTTGTGTTGAACAGGTTATTTAAAAGTGGAATAAAACTATTTTAAACTATTGGAAAGCACGGAAAATGTGTGTGCATTGAGATTAACCATTAAGATGACATAAACATGAAGTTATGAACACTAACCCAGACATTAGTTGTCTAACTTGAACCTAAGACCCTTGTAGCCTGTCTCTGCTGACGCACAATAAGGGGAATGTCAACACAGACACCTGTCAACCCGCACTCTGCTGTTCCCCCGGGCCGCCATTTGCCCATCCCTGCTAGAGCATAGGAGAGGGTTTGGTTATAATAACAGATACCTTTATAAAATGCAAGAGTGATGGCTATTGATGGCATTTTTACAGGCTGATAAAACATACATTTGTAGTCAACTAAATTAACACTACTCAGCCCAGTAAGTGAGAAGAACAACATTTGACAACGTGGTGCTGTGGCTTAATGGTAAAGCACCTGTCTAGTAAACACGAGAGGTGGCCTCTCCTGGATCAAGCTGATCAGTTGGTCTTCGGTTCCGTCATTCCAGATCGCCATGATGAAAAATAAACTCTTACGTCTAGGGGCCTATACTACGAATCAAGATCTTCGTTTAGCAAGCTAACTTCTGGGATTTCCGGTCCTACGAAGCTGGTTCACTTTTTAACGGGCTAGATAACTTATTCGACTTATATACACTGAACGGCTAGCCTGCGCTGGAGCAGTATAGGTTCCAGGATAAGAGATCAACTGTGCGGAGTTCTTCTTCTTCTTTGCTTTAATAATAATAATAATAGATTTAATTTGTTAGCGCTTACAGGTGCTCAAAGACGCTTTATAGATATAGTGAAGAGAAAAGAAAAGAAAGGAACAACAAATAAATATATAGTTAAAGTTAAAGTCAAATAATACGAAAAACAATCACACATTAAAAGCCAGATTGAAGAGGTGACTTTTTGTGAGTGTTTTGAAGGTGGTGAGGTCAGTGCAGTCTCTGATGGGTTGGGGGAGTGAGTTCCAGAGGGAGGGGGCAGCGACGGAGAAGGCTCTGTCCCCCCAGGTCCGGTGATTGGTGCGGGTGGGGATGGATAGGAGGTTGGCTTCTCATGAGCGGAGGCAGCGGGAAGGGGTGTGGTGGTGCAGCAGGTCTGTGAGGTGGGGGGAAGGGGTGTGGTGGTGCAGCAGGTCTGTGAGGTAGGGGGGGGCCTGATTGTTGAGGGCTTTGCAAGTAATCAGGAGGACTTTGAAGTCGATTCTTTGACGGACGGGGTGCCAGTGGAGGTTCTGGAGGACGGGAGTGATGTGGTCTCGGGAGCGGGTGTGGGTGAGGAGGCGGGCAGCAGAGTTCTGGATATGTTGGATATGTTAATGGCGAATCGCTTCCACTTGGAGCATATCGCCACTATACTGTTGATTTATTTAATGTATAAACTGCCAATATTGTTCATGTAGAACAGTGTTCACGTAAGCCTGCACATTGATTTTATTTTCATTGAATGTAACCGTTTCAATAAGGATAAATCTATTACAGGTTGAGGTAGAAACCATGGTGGAACAGCTGATAACAACAGTGTGCAGAGTTTAAAGCGATCAAGTCACATTACAGGATAAAGGAAATACAGTTTAAACTGCCGTTGCAGTTCAAATCACCGTCTGTGTGAACGTGAAAATGAATAGAATATCACCTCCCATCTTCAGAGCAATCTGACTATTATAACATTAGCGTTAAGAAAGCTTACTTAAATATCTGCCACAACATAAGTAACCGGATCAAAGTAACATTACGTAGCCTAAAGTCTGCGGCACTGTGAGTGCAGACGTCGATGTGTCCCATTATCATTCATATCACATCATATCACATCATAATGTATCATATATTTCCTTATCTGAGTCAGCTTCATGAACCGTATCTGGCTGTGCAACACTCACAGTGTCATATACTGTATGCAGAAGTATTATTTTAAGCAACACATTAAGTTGACGAAACACTCGAGACAAATGTAATTAAAGTCAGATCCACTCATGTCTTAGACGGAGCAGTGACATTCAAACACTTTTTCTTTTACCAGCTGTATTCACCTTGCAGGTGCAACTATGTGGCTTTTATCCTGGATAAAGTGTTTAAGTCATGGATTTTTAAAGTTTAACTTCTTCATATTTGACTAATATTATAGTTGACTTTTCATTCAGGAAGTATGACGCGCTGCGCTGTCAGTACGCTACTCCATGTTTGTGATTGGTCGAATGCTCCAAATACCACCCCTTTCATGTGAACGCGCACCTAACTAGATAGGACACGACCGGCTTGAGCGATCGAGTTGATAGCCAGCGTCGTAGGACAGTTTAGCGAGAGCGGGTTTGTTTTGGATTAAGTCAACCGGATAACTCAAAACATCCAGGATATGTTGAACTAGATTCGTAGTATAGGCCCCAGGTGAGATGAAAATGAATAGCAGTCTGTGTGGGCCTTCTTAAATCGTTTGTTTACGTCCCTCACTTCCCTTTCGCTTCTCATGCACTGATTCGCTGAACAGCCAATCAGAGTGATGCAGGTCTCCCTTGTAAAAGAGATCCATGATCTCAAGGGACCTATCTGTCTAAATAAAGGTTTGAAATGAAATGAAATGAAAGAGTGATTTCATTTGCTGATAGCCTTTGGCCGACTGCCCACTGATTCGACATGTTGAATCGGTGGGTTTTTGGCCGAAAAGGTGTCGGCACGGCTGAAAGGACACAACTGTGCGGGACACACCAATCTAAGTAGGGCGTGTCGATGCTCATCGTCGGCCTGACGCCCATCGACTGCCAAAATCGGCTTGGTGTGTCCGGGCCGTTAGTCATGGAAAAAAAGGTCGTTGGCGAACATATTTCGTCATAGTTTTAGTAAATAATATTAACACGAGCACTGAGCACTCTAGCTAAGAAGATGATAAGTAGACGTGGTGCTGTGGCTTAACGGTAAAGCGCCTGTCTAGTAAACAGGAGATCCTGGGCTCAACTCCCAGCAGGGCCTCTTTGTTGGAGAGAGGTTCTATTTAGATAAACCTCTCATCGTTACCATGTTCAATTACATTCAATCGTAAATGTTTGGTATGGTAGGTAGATTGCTATTGTAAGGTAGTTTTTTAGATGTATCTGATGCCCACTGGTAAATATCTATATAAGGAACTGCAATTGAGAAAATCATAATTTATGGAGGTTGGGTGTTCCTAAAAGCAAAAGAATCACCCTTTTTCACTTTCACACAAAAACCTGAAAGAAAGACTAGAGCATAGTAGAGGGTTTGGTTATAATAACAGATACATTTAGAAAATTCAAGAGCAATGGCTATTTTTAAAAATGTTATTAAGGTAATTATTGTGCTCCAGTGGCGCAATAGGTCAGCGCGCGGTACTTATAAGACAGTAACCTGCAGAGTGATGTCGAGGTTGTGATTTCAAGCCTCACCTGGAGCCTCACCTGCATTCAAAGGATATTATCTGGGTTACACTACTTGGAATGAAGCAGATGGAATCAGTTTTTTGGTGCTCATTGAGTCATTCATTAAATCTCACAGGCCAGATATGGAATAATCTGACACAAGCAAAATCCCTTGGCAAGAGGAAAAAGTAGAAGAGGAAAAAGAAGAAGTTGTAGCGGTCAAAGCGTCTGTCTCGTAAACAGGAGAGGTCCAAATCCCAGCAGTGCCTCTTTGTTACACAACATATCCTTTGAATTAGGTGTGTTATCCACCTCTGAAATAAGTTGGTTTAGTTTGGGTGTAAAACTATATTATGGAATTACCAATAATACTTGACCTTGACAAGATGCAAGATTATAGCTAAATATGTTGAGGGGTTGGGACTTTATGAATAATATTTTTGCAGCCTGTACATTTTTGGTAAAAATGAAAGGAAACAATGGAGTTTAAAAATGGAATAGGTACCGTAATGACAAAGACAAATAAGGTGCTGTGGCTTAACGGTAAAGCGCCTGTCTTGTAAAAAGGAGATCCTGTGTTCAAATCCGAACAGTGCCTCTTAGTTACAAAAAATATCTCAATCGCGAGGATGTTGGCTTGGTAGTCGCGTACTTCCTTCAGAAACGAAGCAAGTCTACTTCCAAGCCACCGCATGGAGAATGGAACAGGCTAACAAGTGTGCCTCTCTCTAACGGTTTCAACATAAACTGTACCGAAAATAAATACCTCACGATGTCTATCTAATTATGAACTTGCTTTACTTTCACGGAACATCACGGTGATGACAAACAAATGTAACAAAGTAACATATTTACCCAAAAAATCTTTCAAAGCTTCGCCCTTTCACTTGAATGGGGTGACGTAGAAGATTTTGAATCTTCGCTGAACTGCATCGTGAGCATAAACTTTTGATGCTCCCGATGCTTTCGAAGCTGGCATCAGCCAATCAAATCCCGTTTATGCAAATTCCGCCAGTACAAGCGCTAGCTAGCCAATCAAACCGCGTGCAAGCTGGGAGAGCCAGACCGCAGTTCATTTCCTCATATTCCAAACGAGAAATTACAGTAGCAAATCACCCGGTTCTTTACGACCAGAACAATTTACCGGGATACAAACCGGAGGAACCAGGCATGGAGGGAGGTGGCAGAGACAGTGGGTGAAACTGGTAGGTTTCACCTGTTTGGGGATTTTATATCCAGTTTACTTCGTTTTAACATTGCTATTGCTTTGTATGTCGGGGGCGGGAGATTCATGTGATTGATTATTGGTCGCGTTGCTCGCAAAAAATCACCAAGCTTCAGACAAGCCCAGCATCAAGATTTTTCAAGATTTTTGTCATGCCTGTGTGTGGACAGGCCGTTACATTTAAATGTGTGCCAAGTCGGTTCAGCAATTCTCTGCAAGGGTTTTTTAAATTGGTCCATGCGCAAAGCATTCGGCGGCACTCGATGACGTAGCATCCTTGAAATATTGGCTTGGCAGCCAGAATCCTCGAGATTGAGAAACGGCCTCGGTCTCAACGCTGGGTGTGTCCGTCAGGAAACACGCTGTTTACAAATAGTTCCAGCAAACATCCACTGATACATTGCGATGTTAACATCCTCATGATAATCTGATATTTGTTTAACTTAGGATCGTATACCTGTGTTTAGTCTAGAAAAAGGTAAATGTGTGCATTTTATTTTAAAGTTTTGTATATTTACAGACTGTTGCAAAAACTAAGAAGCTTATAAATATCAGGTTTAAAACTAAAAGACACAATTAAAGGTGTTTGGAGTTTTATTTTAGTTATTAATGATACCTGATGTACTTATATGATTCTGTTTTTTTCAGGGTTGTGTCTTCCTGGTCGTATGTACTTATTGTAAGTCGCTTTGGATAAAAGCGTCAGCTAAATGCAATGTAATGTAATGTAATGTAATATTACTGGTGATAAGTTAGCAAAAGATGCCTAACAAAAGTAAATAGCAATACCAGTTTCACTTGGAAAAGGAAAAGCAATAATTAAGAAGAAGGGTATGTAAATATGGCAGAAAAGGTGGAAGGAAGATCAGAAAGGGAGGAGATACCACAAGTTACAGAAATCAGTCATACCAAAGGTCTATACAGAAAGGAACAGACGGGAGGAGATCATCTTCACTAGACTCAGACTGGATAATGCAGGATTAAACGGCACAATGTTTAAAATGGGAAAAAGCGAAGTTGAAGAATGCAGGGGGTGTGGAGTGAAAGAAAATGTGGAATACATCATATTACACTGCAACATGTACAAAACAGAGAGGGAAAAACTAAGAGACAGGGTCAGAGAGGCAGGAAGGGAGTGGAGCCTGATGGGGATACTGGGAACAGAAGGTGAGGGGGTAAGAGCTACCAGGAAGGCCATTCTTAAGTATTTGAGTGAAACAGGATTGATTGGAAGAATTTAAAACAACGTAAACACAGTGGTATAATTCCACAAGTGGTGATAGGATGATATGGTGATACACACTATTGGAAAGTAGGTGGCGGTATGCACCTTCAAGTTGTTTGCAAGCCGCCAAAAACCGAGAGAAGAAGAAGAAGAAATCAACATTACATATACGGCGATATCAAAAGATTACATTTAAGTATTAGCAAGAGGCACAAGGTTAGTGTTAACTGTAATGATAACACTAACCGATTATATGTCAGTGTTAAACCCCTAAAAACGATATTAGGTTATTACCAATCTAATATCTGACCGTGACAAACGGACAACATCTACAGTGTTTTCGGTTCGGGACTTTATGAATGCACATGTTCACAGCGTGAATAAACATTTGTAGAAATAAAATGGCACAATGGAAGTTAAAAAGTAAGGAGGTAGTGGATGAAGAAACGGGCGCTGTGGCTTAGAGGTAAAGCGCATGTGAAGAATGAAAGGACATTACTGAGCAGGAGTTCAAAATTGAGGGCGGGTGCTGTGGCTTAACGGTAAAGCGCCTGTCTAGTAAACAGGAGATCCTGGGTTCAACTCCCAGCAGCGCCTTTTTTTTTGTTGTTGCAAAGAACAACAACATATATTTAGATAAAGCTCTCATCGTTACCACGTTCAATTACATTCATTAGTAAATGTTTGGTATGCTTTGTACTTTAAAACGACTTTAAAAACGACGTTATAGTTTAAAGTTTTCTGTTATTTACCACTGAAGTAATGGTTTGGGTTAGTTTGTGTTTATAAACTAGATTATTTTATCTACATTTGTCTGATGCCCACTGGTAAATATCTATAAGGAACGGTCATTTAGAAAATCATAATTTTTAGAGGTTGGTTATTCCTAAAAGCACCCGTTTTTACTTTCTACTTACAAATAAAAACTGTGCACATGGTCTGTACACAACTCGTCACTCACTCGCGCTGACGGGGGCGCGACCACTGCTCTCAAGCAAGTTGTTGCCATTTTATTTTCTGTATAACGATTGCTAGATCCGAGTCTTCCTGACAGTTCAGTGTGCCGCTGGCAGTGGTGGCGCCAGAGATTTTATTTTGGGGGTGCTGTGGGGTAGCTTGACGTTTCATTGAGGGTGCTCAAACATTTAGGGTTTCCTATTAATGTACCGGGCGCTACAGTTTAATGTTCTACTGCGACACTCCCCACACGCACATATAGCCTACAGCAGTGGTTCCCAACCTTTTTTGTCTTGTGTACCCCCTGAGCCTTTTGTCATACCATGAGTACCCCCTCACTCATACGTGCTGATGATCCTTCACAAGTAGAACGTAACTGATTATTGAATGAAAATAACTTTATTTCATCTCCTTAATTTGAACATCTAATTCTCAGGCATTTTCTTAATTTTAACTTAAAGGAGACCTATAATGCTATATTTAAATGATATAGTGTATGACCATACCTATATAAGGTATATTTATACATTTTATTTTTCAAAAATACCAAACAAATCATTTTTTAGCCATGCCTCGTTTCGCTCATTTTCGCTCTATAGAGAACCGCAGTGACGCATCGTAAAACCCGGAAGTAAGTTAGCATTTTTAGCACTTCCGGTTCCTTCGTCAAAAAGCAATGCATTTTCTCCATAGGGTTTTGGAAAATAGCTCGAAATAAGGTCTGTGGTTGACACAAATTTAAGAGATAAATCACGTTTTGTTCTACGACATTAAATACATCAGCAGTGACCCCACTGGTGATTTTTGAAGAGTTTACGTGTCTGAAAAACGTTGGTTGTTAACGAGTGGCTGAATAGGACTACAGAAATTGTCGAGGCCGTTGTACGTCATTACGCCTAACACGTAAACACTCCCGCTAAGTTTGTTTTCCCCTGTGTTGTGCTTGAAAGCAAGTACCTGCCTATCTTTAGTATCTGTATATCTATATCTGACCATTATAATCTGTATTTTTGAAATTGTCGTTTTTAACACCCTAGTTTTACAAATTATAGAATAATTAATTACCAGTGTTTTCCAATTTTACTCGGCAGTTCGTTTCGTTAGCTAAAGTTAGCTAAAGCTAGCGCTACTAGTTAGCTACGCAATGGTGTGTTGCTTTGCTCCGGGTTGCAGCCACAGGTCTTTGCATGAAACGTGCTCGTTCTATCGTTTCCCGACCAATGTTTTCCAAAGGAGAGTCTGGATTCGTGCCATGAGATAAACTGACGTTACATTTGTGTCCATGTCACGGTGAAATGTAAATGATGGGTACTGACTGTATCGCCGTTTTAGAGATGGCGATGCTGGAAAGACCGCAACATAAGTAAAGATACTGAATACATCCTATTAAAACCTGTGTGGCTTATATGATAAGTCTAATTAGTACAAGCAATATAACGTTTCACCATGTAGCTAAAGATTGTAGTCAGGGAAATCAGTTTGACATATTGAACTAATAACAAATCACCTCTGGCTGTCAGAGAACTCTCTGCTCCATAGCTTCTCTTGGACGTAAAATCACATGTACATTTTACATTTATATTCAATTTAATATTCCATCCCTCACATACTTTTGTATATATAATAACGTATATTTTGTTTTTGTTGTTATGCTGCTGCAACAAACATTTCCCAAATTGGGATCAATACAGTAATATCTTATCTTAATTAATTAAGCAATATAACTATTATAATTAGTGTAGCAGCTGACACCTATTTTCAATATGGATTAATCTACCATTTATTTCTTTAGTTCAATTTTCATCTATAAAAATGTCAAAATAGTGAAAATGTTCACGAGACAAAGTGCAAGGTTATATCTTTAGATGTTTAGTTTTAGCCTATGTACTGTATGTCTTAATGCTCTTATATGTGAAGGTGTGACTTCCATGAAACTAATATTTTATATTTTCCCAACAGACGAGCTGACAGGAAACCTAACACTCTAACAACCACAACATTGCAAAGTCGAGTAAATGTAAATGCTTGCCACAATTGCCTCAGGTCCCTGATGCCCAACAGATTTGAGAATTTCAGGAACAGTAAGTGTTTCCAAGCTGTAGTGTTCCTCTTCTGGCTCGGGGGAGAGAAGCCAATAAATTCCTGAGAACCTGCCTCCGAGTCTGTCCCTCAGCCAGTCAAGATCTTCGGAGGTGGGCTCTCTTGTCAGCGGGTTAAATTAGTTATTGGTTGGAGGAAATAGCTCCTCCACTGAATGCGTACGTTTAGCTGCCTTTGGCTTCTTCCACTGACAGGGGGTGTCAGTGCAGCTGAAACTGTGGATGGCAAAGATGGCTAATGCAGCCGCATGACTGCATTTCCATTGTCCACATGGGCATTCACATTTTGTGGAGAGAATTCCCTCTTCTCCTGTAGATACCTGTGGTGGTGGGATTGTTTTATTATTTAAAATATATTTACATTTGTAATGCCTCCCCAATTATCCCTTTAATTGTTTATAGCCTACTGTATGTTTATTTCATGGATATTTCTGTGTTTTCTGGTGTGTAATATTTGTAATCTTGGGGCCTCTTCTCTTTAACGTCTACATGCTACCACTGGCTCAGATAATGAAGAACAACAAAAGAAGTTACCATAGCTATGCGGATGACACACACATTTACGTAACAGTTTCACCAGGAGACTATGCTCCATTTCAAACACTGAGTAAGTGCATTGAACAAATCAATGACTGGATGTGTCAGAACTTTCTTCAATTAAACAAAGATAAAACTGAGGTAATGGTTTTTGGAGCCAAGGCAGAACGTATAAAAGTTAGCGCTGAGCTTCAGTCTGCAATGTTCAAAACAACAGATAAAGCCAGAAATCTAGGTGTAGTCATGGACTCTGACCTGAGTTTCAACAGTCACATTAAAACAGTTACTAAATCAGCCTACTATCACCTAAAGAACATATCTAGGATTAAAAGACTAATGTCACAGCAGGATTTGGAAAAACTTGTCCATGCTTTTATCTTCAGTAGACTGGACTACTGCAATGGTGTCTTCACAGGTCTCACTAAAAAATCTATTAGAACGCTGCAGCTGATTCAGAACGCTGCTGCTCGAGTCCTCACTAACACTAAGAAAGTGGATCACATCACTCCTGTTCTGAAGTCTTTACACTGGCTTCCTGTGTGTCAAAGAATAGATTTCAAAATACTGCTGCTGGTTTATAAAGCATTGAATGGTTTAGGCCCAAAATACATTTCTGACCTACTGCTAAATGATGAACTATCCAGATCTCTCAGGTCTTCAGGGACTGGTCAGCTTTCTGTCCCCAGAGTCAGAACTAAACATGGAGAAGCAGCGTTCAGTTATTATGCTCCAAATATCTGGAACAAACTCCCAGAAACTTGCAGGTCCGCTACAACTCTGACTACTTTTAAATCCAGGCTGAAGACTTTTCTTTTTGTCGCTGCTTTTAATTAAACTATTCATATCTTAGACTGCACTGTAACTTTTATCCATGTATTTTTTCTTTTAATGTTTATTTTATTAGCTTTTCTTTTTAATGACTGATTTTAAATGCCATTTTCTTAAATGTCTTTCATTTTTTGTAAAGCACTTTAAATTGCCTTGTGTTGAAAAGTGCTATATAAATAAACTTGCCTTGCCTAATAAAGATTTCATGTGACACATCAAATGGATTTGTTGATGGGAATTAATGAACTCTAGGTTAACGGTATTCTTGACAACACCGGTAAGCACACCTTCATCTAGGCTGCATTGTTTTACTGAGTGTCCTGACTTGTAGTGGTTCTCTCCTCTATCTACACTCTTCTTGTCATCTTTGTAAAACGATATCAGACTGGTAATTGACACAGCCATGACTTCTAGTTAAATTCAGTGTGGCTAAAATGAAAAGCTTTGTTAAAATATGCAAGCACGCGAAAGTCAAAGTCAGCTTTATTGTCAAAAATGATACATGTGTTATACATCCAGAAATATCGTTTCCCATAGTGTGACATGTATACATAAAACAAAACAAAAAGGGCCTAGAAGAACGTGGTATACATTAAACAAAACAAAAAGGGCCTAGATAAAGTGTTAATATATTTAAAGTGTTCAAAGTGCAGTTTCAGTGCAAGTCAGTTGAAACGATCTTAAATTGGCGTGACGTTGAAGTCGTGCGACCGGCTTGTAGTTCGTTTATAGCATAACGTTAGCATTTCGCTTTTGGTGACAAGATTTATGATTCAAAAATTATAAAAGTAGGGTAGACATGTGGAGATTATCCGGTTGAACAAAACGTGATCCGTCTCTTAAATGTGTGTCAACCACAGACCTTATTTCGAGCTATTTTCCAAAATCCTATGGAGAAATTGCATTGCGTTTTTGACGAAGGAACCGGAAGAATTTTACTTCCGGGTTTTAGGACGCGTCACTGCGGTTCTCTATTCCAAACCTGTCTATGAAAATTCTGAGCAGCAGCTGACTACGCCCCCCTGCAGAAGAGGGGGGCATGAGCCAGCGAGAGTCACGTTACCATGCTTGCTGTGATTACGAGTGCTGAATAAACATGTCATCTCAGAGCAATGCATGTGTTCAAGCATATTATCAATTTGATCCAGAAACTGAAGCAGCGGAGGTTTTGGTGGAGGTGCAAACATCTCGGTTGCAGCAGGACGTTTCTGAATGGTTAGTTGACAAGCTGTTGTCCCTATTTATTTTTACTCTGTTACGATGCTTGCTACTTACTCCGTTCATATTTTGGCTAATTAGCAAGAATGCAATGTGTACAGTTTGTAACGCAAACACAGCGATACATATATATATTTATAAAGGGAGACGTTCATATTTTCAGCATAAATACAATGGACTCATTCCGTTTAATAGTTTACAGTCCTTTTCTTCCAACATCGTGCAACAACCGTTGGAAAGTTCAATAACTTAGGGTGATAAAAAGTATAACTCCAACACCTCAGTTGTCAGCAATGTGTGTGTTTCATGTGTTGCTCAGTTATTTACTTCTTTCTACAGATGTGCAAATTGCGCCACGATGTCTTCTGAACCGGAGAATGTGTGCTGCATGGAGATACCACAGGTAACATTTTTGATAGCTTCACTAAGTTGTCTGTTTAGAGAATACATTTTTCACATGTCATTCAATATATGTTTATCACACTAGGTGTCAAGACGGATGCAGGAACATGAGGACTCTGTAACCTGTGTGGTGGAACATCCTGGATTGGAGCCTGTGTGCCTGAATGTGTTGTCCCTGCAGAATGCATTGAATATTTACAGAGCTGAACATGGTGGACTACAGTTGAGGCAAATAGAGCACTGAGTGGTTTGTTTGTTTTGACGGAAATTGTAAAACGAATGCTAATATTGTTCATGGAAATAAATACTGGTGTATATGACTTTATGCAATCTTTCATTCTGTCATTTTACAATTATATTATATACTACACAGCAATGGCATAACACACCCATGTGTACGACAAAAAAAGTCCACACACAACCTTATGCTTTTGAAATCAGAATATTCTTTACCCATCCAAACATGAATAATCATGACACACTTGATATGAACTCGGAACTTTATTGTCAAAATCAACGGTTCTTTGAACCCATAAAAAAAAAACTAAATGTACTATTTTGTATAAATGACACTAAATATTTTTTTTAGGATTTCAGGCGTCACAGGTATCTAGCCTACAGAAGCTTTGTGAGCTGGTGCTGGGGCTTCCTTGGACGCAGGATCAGAGTGGTGATTCCGGCCTGCGTTGTCCTCAGGATTCGCAAGGAGTTTCCCGATCCGCAAAATGTCTATGTTGGGTTCAGACAGCAGCCAAATTGAACCATGTAGCATACCCGGCGATGACCTCCTCCCTGTCAGGTCGCTCATAATGGTGCAGGGTCCACAAAGACTTGGTCGAAGATGAGGTCCATCAAGTTGGCCACGTAGCCTGTGCAATGTTAAAAAAAGCACAATAAAAAATGTGGTTTAGATTAGTACATGCATGTAAAAAACTGAAAGTTCTTTCTAATTTTTTTTTTTTATATTTGTAAATAGTTGTATAATAAATATTTTAAACACTTACGGAATGTGGGGTCAGTCTTTACTGGTTTTGCTCTGCATTCTCCCCTCCTGGCCTTTGGGAACTGCAGTTTATATACAGAGGGTTTCCAGTGGATGTAGTGGCTTGTGCACGCTCAGCGTTTTCATTGTAGTGCAGGGCTGCCAGGTAAAGTCTTTCATTTCCGCCATGAGAAAAAAAAATGTAAATAATAGCAAAGGATGTACAAATTGTCACTAATTAGTAAGTAACTATGGTTTATTTTACCTGCACAACATTCCAAGAAATGGAAACACAACATTCTTTGGAGCAAAGCGCAGGATGACGGCATGGCAACGGAAGTGTTTCGACACCAACACTTCTGCAGGGAATTTTAGCCTGGACAGCTGTAACATAATTGTATTTGACATTAAAAACAAAAGATAAAACAAAAATATTTTTACAACAATTAGAAGCACACAAATTAAAGGCTACAACATCAGAATGTCAAGATGTATCCAAAGAACATTTGAAAAACGTGCTTCTAACCTGTACTTCGATGTGAACCAAGAGTCCTCGAGGATAGCTGTGTACGAACAGTACGGTGCTTGGGTGGGTCAGTCTGACATGCAGAATCTATCATCACAGGTAATCTGCTGGTAGCATGTCAGGTGCTGGCCTGTAAAGAAGAAAACATAGTTAGAACAAAATCATCTCAACTTATTATTCAGGATGAGAAAATACTATTTGGATAAATATAGTCTGAAATCCCTAAAAGATGGGGCTTAAAACTCTATTTAGCAAAGCTCTTTGCTTAGCCTTTTCCAATCTGAGTTAGTTTTGAACCGTAACGTGCATGCTGTGTTTCTGACTCAATACAGATGATGTGTTGGAGGGGCTGAGCTCAGTCGACTGACTGTAATGAGTGCTAGCTGCTAATTAGCCTGTTGCTAGAGGTAAGGCCTCGTCAACAACAACAACAGACCAGGGCTTTAGCTCCGTTTTACTCGTGGTGTGTGTGTCCCCTCGCATACATACACAGTGTTGTATATTAACACACCCCCATGTATATTCATGTGCGCAACCAAGTAAACATACAAAAGCTTTTACATATAACGCTGCAAAAAACGGCATGTCTCATTAGCGTAGCTTACAGATCGATGATATCTGATCGTTCTTACAGACTACAATCACAAAAGCTTTTACATATAACGCTGCAAAAAACGGCATGTCTCATTAGCGTAGCGTAGCTTAGCGTAGCTTAGCTTACAGGTCGATGATATCTGATCGTTCTTACAGACTACAATCACAAAAGCTTTTACATAACGCTGGAAAAAAACGACACTTACCTACAGAAGATTACGTTTGTTATTATAACTTACTCAATATGATTTTAGAGGATACAAAATACTAATACATAGGAGAATAAATACTTGTGTTATCGGCTAGGGTGTGGCTTTACAGCCTTCACACAGATCGCCATTACGGCAGTCTGAACATGTTCGCAAATGCCTGATAATTAAAATAAAAGACAAAGCAAAGACTGCGGAGCGTACAAAATAAAATGTTACAAAAACATATAAACACCTAACCGATTACTATTTGGGTTTGAGGCGACATTGATACGGCGAAGCTACATGCTACATGCTACATACTACAAGCTAGAGATAGCTTTATCAGGAAAAACACCGCTAAATAAAAACTTACAGCTTCAAAATTGGATGTGTCCTCACTGGCCTGGTCCCGGATGGTTGGTATTGATCCCGGGTGTAGCATTAGTTTGGAGGCATATCCGTGTTGGACTTGAAAGAAGTTCATAAACATGTCCGTGGTAAAATGTTTGGAACACACACACAGAAATCTGCCGGGGTCTTCTGGCACATGTCGCTTGAAAATGAAGTCTAGCCACAGATTATTTTCTTTTTGCACTGATGGCATTGCATGCAGTCCCCTGTTCCGAGTCTTGCAGCCAACAACAGCACAACGTTTAACTGGCTTAGACATCCTGGCAAGAGCAGGCAGAAACACAGATGTGCCTGGGGTAGCCTGCCGATAGCCTATATGCGAATGAGAGGTTTGGCAATGCACGTGGCCGTGGCTCATTCCCCTGATAGGTGGAGAGTTGACCAATAAGCGGAGTACGTCTTTGTGACGTAGAAAAGTGTCGGAATGTGGATCTATTTTTTTCAGATCCGTTGCAGCCCCTTTTTTAGAGATTTGGCGAAGGAGGAAAATAGAGAGGGTTGTGTTTTCTGACACTTGGTGAGTTCCCTGGAACACCGGGGACACATAATCATGTATAAAAGACGTACAAAGGTGCACTTTGCATGATAGGTCCCCTTTAAATAGTAAACCATAATGTTATGAATGAGAGAACTGCCTGTGGCAAGATGGCGGCCAAGTGGCAACGTCGGTCTCCATTGGCCAGCAGCGCGGGTGAGTCATCTAGTGTTTATATATATATCTATGTTGAACCCAATGTGAGCAAATGACTCTGAATGCTGCGACGCAGCACCTGAGATTACTTCCAAGAAGTTGTTCACGTTCTCAATTTTTTACGTTTAACGTTATATTCGTTCGGTGCACTTCGGTAAACACGTGTACCGAACCGAAGGGCCGTACCGAATAATTTCGGTAAGTTTTAGTAAACTTAAAAACAACCTTCTCCAAAAGCAATCAAGGAATATACCGAATACTTGTTTTAGAACTTTATTACATATTTTTATATAAATAGTTTGAATGATCCATAATTGACAGAAGCTTGTGTTTACACTGACCTGTTACTCATATTAATGTCTTTGTAACTTCAGTAAACCACTACCTCACTAATTTCTTTCATTCATCACGGTTCAGTAAACTAAGTGATACATGAACCAGTTTAATCATTATAATAACGTAGGATTGCAACTCTTTGAAACTGTAGGTGGCTCTTAAAAGAGCTGTTGTGTTTGGGTGTGCTGGTCTCAGGTCAGTCTAAGCCAGTGACCACCAACTGGCGGCCCGCGGGCCACATCCGGCCCGCCAGACATTTTCATCCGGCCCGCACGACGGGGTGACTGTGGCGTTGGCGGAGTGGTTACTGCGTTCGCCCCCCACCCATTTTTATTTTTACAACGTCTCGTGAGTAAGGTGCAGTACCGGAGTCCAACAGAGAGGCAGCAGCTGCGGGACAGTAGACTGCGTACTGCGAAACCTTCCCTTCCTTGAAGAAGAAGAAGTGATTCTTCGTTGTGAAGAGTCTGCTTTGTATACTCCGCACCACAGCAGCAGCCCTGCTGCGACAGAGTCCAACAGAGAGGCAGGAGCTGCGGGACAGAGTCCAACAGAGAGGCAGGAGCTGCGGGACAGTAGCCTAGAAGCAGGGTTGGGTTGTAACGGAATATATGTAACGGCGTTACGTAATCAGAATACAAAAATCAAGTAGGCTAACTGTATTCAGCTGGCGTTACATTTGAAAAACGAGTAATCTGATTACAGTTACTTTCGTAAACCTGAAGTGAATACATTTTGGAATACTTATTGGAATTATTGGTGGAAAAGTTTCCTCACAAAATGTAATATTCATTACCGGCAGAACTGTGTGCACACTGCACAGCGCTGCAGCGTGTCTGTGAGCGAGAGAGAGATGCAGCGTGTCTGTGAGGCCCCGCCCCCGCACGCATATGAGAGAGAGAGAGATCTCTTTTAAAATATATTGAAAGTTAGAAACGGAGATGGTTAGATAAAATGTGCAAGATAACGTTGATGTAGCATTTCTTTATTGTCGAAATTATGACATTTATAACGGGATAAAATCAAAGTGAATGGCCTGCTGCTGCTGAATGCATGGGGCAAGTGACTGGAAACAGTTTTAAAAGTTATTACATCGTTTCAGATAATAATAATAATGATAATTCATTCTATTTAGGGGCGCCTTTCAAAGCACCCAAGGACACCTTACAATTCATAACATATTCTAAGGAAAGGTTTACAGTAGGAGAATGCAGTCCGGGTGATGTTATGTGTGGTGCAGATGAGTGGGAGCTGTCCAGAATGACACCAAGATGTTGTGTTTGAGTTCTTGATAAGCCATTAAAACAGTAAAACAAGTGTCTCCTGTTTAACAAAACATACCCATCTGTTATGGAAAAAGAAAGTATTCCAAAAGTATTCTACAAGTAACCTGAACACGTTACTTTTTTAAGACACGTAACTGTAACTGTATTCTGATTACTTTCAGAGCATGTATTCAGTAATCAGTAACTGATTACATTTACAAAGTAACCCTCCCAACCCTGCCTAGAAGTGATCCTTCGTTAGCGTGAAGAGCTTACAGCTACATGGATGTCGGGGCAGTCCACAATCATTGTGCAGTTGAAGGCAGAATCAATTTATTATTGACTCAGAATGAAGCACAACTTCATGTCATACAATACATTGACTTTATTTGTAATTGTCTAAAAACATATGAGCATTGATTAGCAAGCAGGACCTGCAGGAACAGAGAATGGTGATGGATGGAGCTGGGAAGAGAGAAGAATAAAGAAAACAGATCAATTTTATTATCGGATATTAAAAATTCAATTTCAAAACATTGCATTTAGCTGACGATTTTATCCAAAGCGACTTACAATAAGTACAATCGACCAGGAAAACACAACCTTGAAGAAAACAGAATCATATAAGTACATCAGGTTTCATAGAGCCAAACATTTCAAGTGCTACTCAACTGGCTATAGATAAGCCAGTCCTTTATTAGTATATAAGTGCTCTGTTAGCAGTTCATTGTTAGTAATTCTATCGCTCGAAGTGGAGTTGAAACAGATGAGTTTTCAGTCTGCCCCGGAAGGTGTGTAAGCTTTCTGCTGTCCTGATGTCAATGGGGAGCTCATTCCACCATTTTGGAGCCAGGATAGCAAACCCACGTGTTTTTGCTGATGGGAACTCGGGTCCCCCTCGCAGCGAGGCTGCAGCGAGTCGTTTGGCTGATGCAGAGCGTAGTGCACGCGCTGGGGTGTACAGTTTAACCATGTCCTGGATGTAGGAAGGGCCAGATCCATTCGCAGCATGGTACGCAAGTACCATTGTCTTGAAGACAAGTTGCCGCTCCTACAGTTTTCTAGTATGTAAAGATGATTTCACATGACCTATGCAAAATATCACACTCAATACATGTGTGTCTCTGGGGGGTGCATTGTTCCTTTGATGTATATAAATAATATACCATAACCAAATACTATTACGTACAGTGGAAATCAGGTTGCCAGAGCAGGTCAGTGTGCATGTTCCTCAGGGTCTCAGCAGTTCCAGGTGAGGTAAAGAAATTAAAAGAGAAAAAGGTCAGTAACAACACTTTAAAGTAACAACACTTTGAATAATTATCTCTTTTAATAATTTTCGCTCAGTAACCACTCAACTACTGTCTTTCCAACAAACAGATTGACTCACCCTCACTATCATCACAATGAAACACGTCCAGAAGAATGTCATGCAAAGCTGCCTGCCTTCCTTCGACTCTCCCTGAACTGCCTGATCTTTTAATGTTAAATGTTAACCATTTGTGCAGATAGCATTAAGTAGAAAAGATCACCGATGCTAATGTGGCGTTAGCCTACCTCAATCAGAATCAAGATAACGGCGTGGTGTTGTTTCAGGAAGTCCCAACGGAGAATACTTTTGCTGTAGTACATCTCTATATACATCGATACAACATTACGTGTTAATAGAAATCAACACGTAATGAAATAAGACCCCACGGTTTGATGATTGATAGGTGTGTGGGCTGTCTTTCATTTTGACACACAGAACAATGGGGGCTATCCACCCTTATCCACAATGTAAAGTCATTCACACAGCCTCTTCTCTCTGTGAGGAGCAGCAGGTTTAGCTTTCAGAACAAAGTAACACAAAACTACAGGCATTCATTTTTTTTAAATATGTCGTGGAGTAATAGATTTATTTATTTTTCTTCTCAAGAGTACCAGAATGTGTATTTTATGTTAGTATTTCAAAATATCTCCTGGGGGAGAATCCCCCCAGACCCCCCTGCAGGGGTTGGCTTTCAGCATGTCAACTCTTTCACCTGTGGGTAAATTGCAGGATTGGCTCCAGGTCGCCCTTTTTATTTACTACAAGACAAATGTGCCTTTTTATTTCATACCAATTTGGATTGAGACAGGGAAATCATCTAAACCTCACGCGTGGCGTTTCACTGTCAAGGGGAGCGTGTATGTAATTACAATGCAAATACTGATTTGAGCCCCACCACTGTATGGGTTAGCCCTACCATAGATTACCCAACACAAATACTCTCTCGCAACAGCCGACCCGTATTGCGCACGCGCAGATCTAAGATCCAGTAGAAATAATAAAAAAGTTAAAGTCTGCTGCTTATTGTTCTCCTAGTCCAAAATAGAGTCAAAGAGTATATGAGAGTGAGAGTGTGTTAATTAATATATTTAGCAGTTTGGAATAAGTCTGTAGTGTTTGTGTGTGTGTGTTTCATGTATAGGCCTCTCACGATAATTAATTTTGTTGGATACATTTTCCCTGAAATTATTGCGATAAACGATAATATTGTCAGCACCGTTGTATGACTATTTTAGACCACTGACATAATGATAATATATAATAATAATTCAAGTACATCATTTTCAAACTGCTCGTCACATCCTCATGTAAATGGCAATTTATCGAGTTCATTTTTATTTATCGTACGATAAATCAATTACTTGCTTATCGCGACAGGCACACAATAAAACAGTGGAATCAAAATGTGTTTGACTTTCATTAGTGAATGAAACTGTGTGTCCTTTATAGTCTGTGTCCAATATTGTGTATTTGTATATATTGTATATATATCCTATATATATGCTATGGTCCTGCTGCTGATGATATCAAAATCTCACTCCAGCCAGGTACCCAAAGTTGGCAACCCTGGATTATGAATGTAACGTTTATATAGGGGAACTACACTGTTAGCAGTAACTTGGTATGCATGTATTTCATGTTAGCTTAGCTTCTTAGCCTGAGCTAGCTCTGTTTACTTCCAGTTCGGAGGCAGCAGGTCCAGCCTCGGCTCCGCCTCTTTGCCCTTATTTGGAGCAGGCGGGATTAAACTCTGACGTCACAGTCGAGCCGTTAGTGGCCGACACCGCCTACTAAGGGCTTCACGGCAACTCTGCAGAATCCTATGGGTGACGTCACGGACACTACGTCCATTTATATATATACAGTCTATGGTGCAAGCCCAGAGATCAAAGGTTACCATGGTGACGACGTTATCAAACACCTGTGTACGTGAGCCCAGAGATCAAAGGTTTCCATGGAGATGTGCTGTGAAAGGGGAGCCTTTCCATTGTTCTGAATGAGAAATAAACCTCTTACATTTCTAACTTTTGTTGAAAATCGTAGCAGCTATCGGTAATATTTCAAAGCGTGGAGCATGTCACGACCCTGGCGAGCGTCTGAGTCTGCTTTTTGTGTACTTTCGGGTCAATAATGTGGCATTTTTGGCAGATTTACTAAAGGTGTGCGGCTGCTGCTCTGAGGAAAGATCAGGCTGAATTTACAATGGGCCTTAACCAATTCAACCAATACATTTTAAAAAGGCCTTATATTGTATGTTCTGTTCTTTCAGTTTTGTAATACAAACCAGATTATCAGGTTTAAAAGTGCAGGTAGCAATCAGCATACATGAGATGATTTATATGTCTGCCTTAAAAACATTTTTCTAAAACACAATATTTGATTCGATACTCATTAATGTTGAAATATACTCAATGTAGTGGAATTGAGCTTTTGATTTTTATTTGCACAAATAAATAAAACAATTAAAGTATTCAAAAAGACTGTGATTGTGAAATATAGAAATACAGAAAATATATATAAAAACTCTAAGCAAAAGACACTGCAGCAAAACCAATATAATCTGTGCTGTATCTGCAGTATTGTTTAATTTAATGTTCTGGCCCCAGCTAGAATCCGAACCATGCTGATTGTGTAGACCGTGAGACAGCAGCAGCCATGGGGGTATGTACCAATAACACGAGACAAATAATTGCTAACAAAGCACTTATATACTAATAAAGGACTGGCTTATCTAAAGCCAGTTGAGTAGCACTTGACATGTTTTGGCTCTATGAAACCTGATGTCCTTATATGATTTTGTTTTCAAGTTTGTATCTTCCTGGTAGAATGCACTTATTGTAAGTCGCTTTGGAGAAAAGCGTCAGCTAAATGCAATGTAATGTAATGAGACCGAGCTCTGTGCCGTGAGGGGAAAATTAAGGGGCTTTCTGTTTAGGGTCTGGATCCCTATTTGAAAGCTTCGGATGGTCTATCTGGGGGGTTTCACATATCTATATTATGTTTTAGGATTGTGCTTGTATTTTTTTACATTTATTTTTAATGCAGGAGGAAACCAGCGTACCTGGAGACAACCCAACTTCAGCACAATCCATTAGATGAAATTAGATATTTCTTTTCAATTACTTTCTAGGTGTTTTGGTTTCAATATGACTGATTTTGATAGAGCAAGTCAAAAAGGGGATTATTTCTTAAAACGTCTGAAAAAGGACACAACTCTCCTTCTCATTCGCTGAAAAACATTTAGCCTCTTTGGTAATCCTGTGCACGTTTTGTCGACATCGCCCTGATCAGTAGGTGTGATGGCGGCTGCAGCACCATCATTGGAATTAGGTGTGGACTTGTTGTGTGTCGTGTCAATATTGGACTTCTCTAGATTTGAATTGTCAGCAATGGAAGTCATGGGTTGCTCTTTCTGTGAGCTTTTCCTACAATATGTAATAGGAGGATCTTGACAGAAACCATCTGGCCGTGCGTCTGCATTACAGGAGATTTCCATTTCTTTCTCTCCACCACTCGATTCAGTTTCGTGAATGTTGACAGGAACATCCGATGCATCAGAATGGTCCAGTCCCAGTGACCACATGTCTATGGCCTCAGAAATGGGGAGGCCCAAGTTCACCTCTGGAGCTCTGTATGGTAGAAGTTGCTTTTCTGTTCCAATTTCTACTTCAGATGTTGGGATGGCCTCACCAAAGTCGATCAATTTAATCCTAAAGGGCTGATTCTGGTGATTCACAAGCATGATGTTGTCATGTTTAAGGTCTGAATGAATGACGCCAATGCTCTTCAGGGCTTTGAATGCTACAAGTAGCTGCTGTGTGATTGGACGGATTTCATTAAGCCTATATGCTTTCTGTCTGTTTATCATAAAGTCCCAAAGGCTCTGATCCAACATCTCAAATGCGAGGCAAGAAACGTCTCGGAAAAAGAAATTGTCAATAAATCTTATCAGGTTGTTCTTCTCTGGGTCAAGTTTCCTGATGATTTCTAGCATTCTCACTTCTTCAACTTGATCTTCACTGTCTTTGTGAATCTTAATGGCTATAATCTCTGAGGTTTTTAGGTTGACACATTTTGCAACCTTGCCAAATCCTCCTTCTCCAATAAAGTCCAATACTCGGTAGTCTGCAGACTTGCTGGAGATAATGTCTTCTTTCTCTACCTGAAATGTTTCAGAATTGTTGTTGTCTAAATTTGAATTGTGAGCAATGGAAGTAATGGGTTGATCTGGCTGTGCGTCTGCATTACTGTTATTAAAACGTCTGCAAAAGGAAACCACTCTCTTTCTCATTCGCTGAACAACATTTAGCCTCTTTGGTAATCCTGTGCACGTTTTGTCGACATCGCCAAATCCTCCTTCTCCAATAAAGTCCAATACTCGGTAGTCTGCAGACTTGCTGGAGATAATGTCTTCTTTCTCTACCTGAAATGTTTCAGAATTGTTTGCAACATCCGATGAATCAGAATGGTCCAGTCTGCAGATGGTCATCCACCTAACAGCATCTGTAACATAAGGGCTGCAGTCCAGGTCCTCTTCCAGGTGATCCATTGTTACAAAGCTGTGAGTCAGGGCTTGCTCAGGTGTGATTCGCGAGTTAGCATCCAGGTCAAGTAACCGTTTTAGCAGTTGTACAAAGACCATCCTGTCTTTCAACCCAACTCTGCCCCTTTCCACTGCGTAATCCTCAATTGCTTCATCCAAACTTGAATACTGGTCTAAAACACACTCTGAAATGTCGGGATCGACACCGGTTCTTTTCTTGTACTCCTCTAGCGTTTTAAATCTCCACTCTGGACTATTTTTCCGTTCCCTAATGAAGTAGTTGGAGGTGAACTCCCCAGCATTTAGCAAGTGGTCTCCTGGTTGACCAATCATATTGCAAATGATTTTCATAATACAGTATTTTGAGCTGTCAGGGAAGAGGCAAGCAGCAAAATACATCTCTGCAATAATACATCCCAGTGACCACATGTCTATGGCCTCAGAAATGGGGAGGCCCAAGTTCACCTCTGGAGCTCTATATGGTAGAAGTTGCATTTTTGTTCCAATTTCTACTTCAGATGTTGGGATGGCCACACCAAAGTCGATCAATTTAATCCTAAAGGGCTGATTCTGGTGATTCACAAGCATGATGTTGTCATGTTTAAGGTCGGAATGAATGACGCCAATGCTCTTCAGGGCTTTGAATGCTACAAGTAGCTGCTGTGTGATTGGACGGATTTCATTAAGCCTATATGCTTTCTGTCTGTTCATCATAAAGTCCCAAAGGCTCTGATCCAACATCTCAAATGCGAGGCAAGAAACGTCTCGGAAAAAGAAATTGTCAATAAATCTTATCAGGTTGTTCTTCTCTGGGTCAAGTTTCCTGATGATTTCTAGCATTCTCACTTCTTCAACTTGATCTTCACTGTCTTTGTGAATCTTAATGGCTACAATCTCTGAGGTTTTTAGGTTGACACATTTTGCAACCTTGCCAAATCCTCCTTCTCCAATAAAGTCCAATACTCGGTAGTCTGCAGACTTGCTGGAGATAATGTCTTCTTTCTCTACCTGAAATGTTTCAGAATTACTGGTATTAAAATGTCTGCAAAAGGAAACCACTCTCTTTCTCATTCGCTGAACAACATTTAGCCTCTTTGGTAATCCTGTGCACGTTTTGTCGACATCGCCAAATCCTCCTTCTCCAATAAAGTCCAACACTAGGGAGTTAGCGGTCTGGCTTGAGATGATGTATTCTTCCTCTACCTGAAAAGTTTGAGACATTTTTCCTGTAAAAGGTTCTTAAATGCTCTCTAAATTGAGTCGATTTTAAGTGGATTTCTTCGTCCTACACTGAATGTAATCAAATGTGATAGAAACGGTTTGTTCTCGTAGGCTGCAAGATGGAAAGTGAGGTCAAATCATCGTGAGGTCATACCACGCATCAAAGACAGCATTCTAAATGTGTGGATGACATCGTCATGACTCCAAGCCAACTCGGAATGTATTCATATGACATAAATATGATATCCACACAAATCCAACTGATGTAACTTTTACAATAAAACAACAACAACAATATATTCCTGTTGTCAAATCCAATATTCTTCTGCTTGTCATGCCTACAATCCTGCCACTGAGACAGAGTGCCACAGCTCCTTACTACAAATGCATTGACACACTCACTGTCCTGCTTACAATACAAAAAACAATCAGTGTTTAAATAACACCTTATTTTAAATATATACTGAAAATAAAGGTTATTCTCTTAAAATCATCAGCTTGATCAAATCACTTTTGGGTTCGTCTTTACATTGCAGATTAAGTCTAAGAGTTTTTTCTCGATGTTGAGCCTTCATTTTTGAAAAAAATGAACACTGTCACAAAATCAGCTGTTTGTATTTAAACTGCGTACCTCAGAATAATTCATTCCACTTTCCAGCGATCATCGACCCGACGCAGTCCCCCATGGTTGTTGTTGTGAGCGGCATAGAGTGGTGCGAGTCCTAAAACCAGGAAGTGAGTTAGCATTTTACCACTACCGGTTCCCTCGTCTCAGAGTCAATGGGATTTCTCCATAGGATTTTGGAAAATAGCTCCAAATAAGGTCTGTGGTTGACACAAATTTAAGAGACGGATCACGTTTTGTTCTACGACATTAAATACATCAGCAGTGACCCCACTGGTGATTTTTGAAGAGTTTACGTGTCTGAAAAACGATGGTTGTTACCAAGTGGCTGAATAGGACTACAGAAATTGTCGAGGCCGTTGTACATCATTACGCCTAACACGTAAACACTCCCGCTAAGTTTGTTTCCCCTGTTCTGCTTGAAAGCAAGTACCTGCGCTCTTACAAACTGTTAAAACAAATGCTTCAACTTGTACAATTTCTGTATTTTTGAAAATCGATTTTAAGTTGGCGTGACGTTGAAGTCGTGCGACCCTGCTGTACCCGGTTGTAGTTCGTTTATAGCATAACGTTAGCCTTTTGCTTCTAGCGATTAGATTTATGATTCGAAAATGTGGATATTATCCGGCTGAACAAAACGTGTATTTATCAAACAGGTTCGTTTTTTACAGATCTTATTTTGAGCTATTTTCCAAAGTCCTATGGAGAAATCCCGTTGACTCTGAGACGAGGGAACCGGTAGTGGTCAAATGCTAACTCACTTCCGGGTTTTAGGACTCGTCACTGCACCACTATAGGGGAGAAGATCAGCGACGTAAACGGTGATGTAATGACGCAGTCGGGCTCTGGGCGGTGGAAACACAACTGGGGCTATAAAGAAGAACCAGTGTGGAACCGGAAAAGCAGAAGCACAGAGCTAGAACTGGAACTGGTTTGGTGGAAAAGGGGCATATGTTTATTACCTATTTTAAACACATTTAAATTATTGTTTTGGAATTAATTAGTGGTTAGGGTTGGACTTAGTATTTATGGCATTTGAGGTGTTTATTAGCTGGTAATATTTCTGTATAATACATGAACTCTCTACAATTCTAGAAGTGTTAATAATATAAAATGTTAATACTTTGTAGTGTCTGGGCCTCTATTCTCAAGCTTTGTTTAGTGTCCAATTTCACATATCTCCATTATGTGTTATGATTGTCCTTCTAGTTTTTAAAGCTGTGAATAAAAAATGAATTACATTTAGGCGGTGGCAACAGTATTATACGCAGTCAAACACCTGACCTGAGATAATAAGACGTGTATCATTCAACAAACAATTTATTCTGAAATAATACTCTTAAGCTGGTCAACTTATTTCACATTTTCCAGCAGTGTGCTCAATAAAAATAATACTCTCAATGGCAATATGAGTAATAATAATACAAATAATACATTGTATCTTTATTTCATATGTAATTTACAAGTGGACTGACATGACATTATCTTCTCAAGAAAATAATAATACAATCACTCCTAGGACATATTTTTCACAAATTTCAATATGACTTGACAAAGATGTGATTGTCGAGCCTCCTCTTCTGTAGCGGTGGTGCTTTCCTCAGATTGCACTTATCAATGATCCTACACAATGCACACAAACATATGAAATTAGATTTTGTTAGCAGCAACAAGAGTGTGCATTGTAAATGACCGGTTAAAACAATTGAGGCATTCACTGACATATTTTGTATTGTGGAATACAATTTTAAAACGTAGTTATGTTGAGGCAACATCATCACTTGTTTGTATTTAAAGAAAAGATAATGGTTTTGGGAATTATAAGTCGGTAATAAAAGTTGGTTTATTGCATATGATTTTGATTTTTAAAACTAATTGTATTTGCATTTGTTTTAACTGTACACCAGGCTTAGATTTGAGGGGCAAGGCCATTTGACCTTTGGTGTCACAAATGTTTTCAGTGCACAAAGGCCACATGCCAGGGCACAAAGGCCGTTGAGGGAAACATTTGGATTTGGAGGTTACAAATAAATAACTTCACTTTCTGATAAGAAAAACACACAAATGACATGGAAAACAAATCACTTTTTTAATATCAATAATGTCAAACATGATATCATCATATAGGCCTATGCCTCCTTAGTATTATCGTATATAAAATGAAATACTCTACTTTGAATAATTAGTGTTTGGTATTTTTTCCATCTACTACTTCTCCCATTCACAAATCCAAAATCAAATAAAAAAATCTAAAGTTCTATTAATATGTAACAAATCAAGTTTTATTTATATAGCACATGTTGATATGTGGAGATTATGCTAAACAAAACGTGTGTATCATGAAAGTACGGAGCCTCTAAAGCGAAAAAAAAAAGTCGAGATAATACTTTTTTTGGTTGAGAAAGTTACCGGTGCGCCATGGAGGAAATGGAGCACACCGGAGACAACCATTTCATTGCAGACTGTTATGTTTACGTTGGGAAATTACAGTGCATACATTATTTTGAGATATCTTTGAAATAGGCACCTTTACAAATAACATTAAAAATGACTTTTTCACTCATCATCACCTTCTTATTGTCTGTTAGACCTTTAGGTCTAGGTCACCCTTCCTCGTGTTACCATGAGTATCTCTCCTTCTTCCTCTAGCTCTGTCAGCCGTTCCTACACAGAGAGCAGAAGACATTACTACTAAAACTTCCCCCTCCTGGATTAAAAATACCTCTGTGGTACTTGAAATAATCCAATAATAAGACATTACCTTTGATATCCACTGCGTCTGTCTGCTTTGAGAACTCAGGATCATCTGGTTGAGTGTCATCAGACTTCTTATAGTAGTATTACCTGATATGTCTGATCCAGCGACTCCTGGTCCTTTCATCAGACGGGAAGCGATAGAACGAGCAAGTGGTATGATCACTTTTGTGATTACAACCTGGTACAAAGCACACAGGCATCTTGTAAAAGTGAATTTATTGGAGCAATCTCTTATATTTATTGGAGGGAATAAATCAGTTATGAGATCTTCTTCTTCTTCTTTGCTTTAATTGCGAGTCGCAACCAGTCTTGGAGCATTATCGCCTATGACATCACTTACGCGACCCAGAATGGGATTTGTAGTCTTTGTAGTCGCGTATTTTTCATAGTCTTATATTTCAGCAGTTTTACGACAAAATGTGACTTTTTTGACATGGAAATGATTGTTTAAGATTGACAAACATCATATGTGTAATTCGTGGCACAATTCAAACGGGATCAAAAGATACGTTTTCTTTCTCCATTGAATTCAATGTATAATTTTTCGCTTCCGGGGTCCCATGGACCGGAAGTAGATGGGCGTGACTTCGCCTCTCTATTTAACCCTTCACATTCCAACAGAAACTGAACAGGCAGATTCGAAGGATTTATTTATTTGGAAATGTTATTTTAAATACAATTAAATGAAGTTATTTAGGTAAAACTAATTAAACATTTAACAAAAAAAATAATATTTAAACATTTTTTAAATTTATTTTTATGTTTTCAAATATTATTTTTTAGAATATCTTAGGCCCTCACAGAGCTGACGGCTCGCCAATGCACAGAAGTCGTAACACAGTTTAACCTGGGCGGATCCCATTTTTCCCTGGGCAGATGTTTACCTGAGAGGATCACAGTTTACAGTTCACAGCTGAAGACTTCTCCACGCCGCTTTCAAACTGTGAGTAAACAACGTGTGCTTCACTTGTGCGGCTTTCACACCAGCGCTTTTCCCTTTCTAGCTCCGAGCTAGAGCTTTTCTGGTTCAGCTCCGGTTTCCCTTTTCTGCTCCCGCTCTGTTCACACCGCCCAGAGCCCGACTGGTGCTGCCGCTGCTGCGTCATGACGTCACCGTTTACATCACTGATTTGCTCCCCAACGGCGTTACGGCGCTCACACAACAACGGGGAACTGCGTCGGGTCGATGATCGTGTTGCTTTTAATCACACAAAGCCAGATTAAATTAAATAACGACTTCTCCAACCTTATACTTTTCTCCAGAGTGCCATGGTTCATTGTTTATTAATGTGTTTCTGCAGCATTTACCGACCGCTGCAGTGTTGGCTGCTCTTCCACGGAAGTTTATTCTCCCGTTAGCTCCCGGTTAGCTCACACTGCAGCGGCCGCTCTAAAGTATTCACTGTCCGACTCAAACAAGCAGCTGCTACATATCCCCAGTTCCCCTTAGTCTAAGTGAATGTGTGTCAGTCTGAATTGACGCTGTTTGGCATCACAACGCTGTTATGAAAGTTTCTCTGGTATAAAATGGGTGATGTTAGCATAGCAACCGAAGCTAAACTGACTACTTGCTATTGCTATCCTATTGTGGCATAAACCGTTTTCTACAGGCACATTTTACCGGCGTATTTTTATTATGATTCTACTTGTGATAGTCGGACAAGACAACCTGTGCAGCCCATGTATTGATTCCATTCGATAGCTGCTATAATACAAAACAAAATGTCTGTCTCTCTCCACAATGATCAATAACAGTGAACGGATGGTCAAAGTAAGGTACAAATAAACAGAATCACACGAAGCCTGGTTAGTGTTGCCTGACTTTATAACGTGTGTTTATAAGCACTACTGCTTGTAGGCAGGCATGACAGTCGACCCATGTTCAGGGGAGGTGGGTTTAGTTTCCTGCACACCTCGACGTAAGCGACGCCACCTCTTAGCTCCGAAGCTTTGCCTCTAGACCGCTGTGGTGTGAACAGGAAAAACCGGCACTTTTCAGGCTCCAGCTCCGAGCCGGAGCTGAAAACGCGTTGGTGTGAAAGAGGCAATAGAGGCTGTCTGAAGGTGTACACAGGTCTCAGATGGACTTGGTATCACATTAAGAACGATATTCAGTAATAAGTCTGGCAACAATAGCTGGTTTAAATGATTTATTGGAGCTCGCAATGTTTTGAACAGACATCCCCAGTCAACTCGTTTTTCTTTTTGTAGTCCCCGCTGTTCGCGTCCGGATATCTGCATTGTAACCACAACCTCACACACTGGTACTGAATGTGCATCAAAGTATTCCTACCGAGCCAAATATACCAAAATATGTATGTAAACGACAGAAGAAGCGATCGAAAATCACCCCAGTTGATCGGGAAACCAATTAACGAGGGAACCAGT
>CADEHL010001139.1:220000-236011 GCA_902827135.1 Harpagifer antarcticus | reverse complement strand
GCGGGGGGGGGAGCTGGTACACAGCGGCTGACTCAGTGCTTTTTACTCCATTATTCATTTTGGTGAGGCACACACAGTCTCCCCCAGACATCCCATGAGCACACTGCGCTGTTTCTGACACTGTGAAAGTGGGGAGAAGATTCATCTCTTGGGGGTGTTTTCCATTTTCTAAACACCCAGAGCCTACTGGGTCTTAGAGAGTCTGAACGGCTAACGGTTTAAAGTAATTAGGAATAATAATACTTCATCCCAGAAGAGAAGACGCCCTCGAGGTCACGGTCAGACACATTTGTAACTTTAGAACAATGTAGGCTTGCATTAAAAATACCACAACTTCTTCTAACATCACTCGATCCATGACCTTCGGTTGCCCTCCAACCCATTCTTTTGAAAAGTTATTACGAATGACATGTGTGGTATGTGTGACTTTGGTATGAGAGCATCAGCAGGACTTTCTTTGTACAGTTATAGAACATTGCTAAAGCTCCTATTAGCCTATAGCAAAGGTGTCCAAACTACTGCCTGTTGTCCAGTTTTATTGTCAGCTAAGTCTAAAAGTAAATTGGAGTATGGCCCACACCTGAAACGTATGCTTGTCTTACTGTATATTTGACTTCTTCAAGTATCAAGCTAACTTATAATTTAACTTATGAGGCAATATACCTCTAGTGAGGGGCCCAGACCTTCATATGTGTTTCTGTATGTGACCCTGGCCTATAGCTTTTCCAAAAATATAATAAAGGCCTCTGTCTCTTCTCAGCAGTGTTGCTAACACGTCAAGTCTCTTTCTTATTATTGAAATATACAAGAATCTAAAGTTACGTCCAAATTAATTTATTCTATTTACAATATACATCCTTCTGATTGGTGATATCATCCGCAGCCATGGGTTTCCACTCCTACGCCGACGACACCCGACTGTACATCAGCACAACACCCTCTGCCCATCTCCCCCTCAGTCACTAACAACTGCCTACACGACATTAACACCTGGATGACCACCGACCCACTCAAAGTAAACAGTGATACACCTCATGGCTGTGGCCCCCAAGGCACGGCTCGGGAAGCTTGGAGATCTGCTCCTCAACATCGACGGTTCCATCATCTCCCCATCCCCTCAGGTCCGCAACCTTGGCGTTGTCTTGGATTCAACCCTCTCATTTCAAAACCACATCAAGCCTGTTTCAATATCAGCCTTCTTCCAGCTCGGAAACTTATCAAGACTCCGGCCATCACTGTCCGATTCTGTTGCAGAGAAGCTGATACATTGTTTTATTACCTCACGCCTGGACTATTGCAACAGACTCCTGTCCGGGGTTCCCAGCACAACTATGGACAGACTCCAGTACACACAGAACCCAGCTGCCAGGGTCCTCACACGCACCGAGCCCTGGCAGCACATCACCCCCACTCTTTCCACCCTCCACTGGCTCCCGGTCAAGTCCTGCATCACCTCCTCCTCACCTCCAAGCCCCTCCGTGCCCTCTCCCCTCAGTCCCTCACAGATCTCCTCCACCCCCCGTCCCGCACCCTTCGATCCTCAGACTCCGGCCTGCTCTCTATTCCACCTTCACGCCTCCGCATCTTCGGGGACCGTGCCTTCAGTGTCGCCGTCCCCCCCTCCCCTGCCCTCCCTGCTGAAATCCGCAACGCCCCTTCTCTCAACATCTTTAAATCAACCCTGAAAACTCATCTGTTCAACATCGCCTTCCAACAATAACTGACTCCCCCCCCCCACTGCAATGTTACACTTCCATTTCTGCCCGGACCTTGAGGTTATGAAAGGCGCTATATCAATTCAAGTTATTATTATTATCATTTAACAACATGATTTTCAGGAGACTTCACCTGGAGAGCCTGATTGGATCTAATTGAAACACACACACGGCACACGTGGAGTAATTGAACACAAAGGGAAGGAGGGGACTGAGTGATGAAACGCTGCAGCAACAGCTCAGATATTTACAGGCAGTCTTTCAAATGCCACGTCTAGTGAGTCACTTCACAGTTTAGAGTGCTGTAGAAGGGGGGGGGGGGGGGGTCATTTTGAGCTGTCGGTCAGTGTGTCAGACTGTCTGTCTATTTCTGCTGCTGAGAGGTCAGAGGCATGACCCTCTTTAATGTCTAAAGGGGGGAAGGAACAGCAGGGGGTCTGGGCGAACACAGTGAGAAATGCTGGAGAGATTCCACCAATGACAGACAGGACCGGCAGAGGGTGCATGTACAGTAAGTGTGTATAAGGTTTACACGTGGGTATAGTGTCTGTCAATCGATGTACATTTGATGGAGTTTATCACAATAGTATGCTCTGATTAATCATGATGACTCGCAAGACTCAAATACTAGTATTTATTTGTATTTGGGGAGATTAAATAAATCCATGTGGAGTTTTTACTTCATTTGAACATGATTTTGGAAAGGCTTAATTGTCGGCTTAAACGTGTTAACAATAATAATACATTTTATTTCTATAGCGCTTTTCTTGAACCCAAAGACGCTTTACATTTGTGAGGGAGGGTCGACAAACAAAACAGAAAAGCCGTCAGGAGGAAGTTGGTGGAGAGGGGGGGGGGCTTATGGATGCAGGTGGGTTTTGAAGCGGGACTGATGACAGGCCTAACACGAATGCAATCCTTTTAGACACTATACATGTAGTGAAAGGATCCGGGAAGCATCCCAAACAGATTGGGTTTTGGTTTCACTTTTGTATCCGACCAATCGGGTGGGCTTTGGTAAATCCAGGTGAATAGTCTGTATTTGGAAAGTAAGTGAAATCATCATCAGTCTGGCAATGATTTAGATATCTGCAAAGTCTGCTTGTCTTTCAACTCCAAGTCCATTTCTGTGGATCAAGTGTCTCATCGGACATTAACAGTGACAGGAAGTTCTTAATGACTCATCTCTGACACGTTGAAACTCAGAAAGACTTTAACATTTTCTTCCCTGTCCATGTGATTTAAGTGATTTCGCATTTTCCAGATAAACCGAAATACACAATTTCTTTGTCTTCTTAATAATAAATATAAAAATAATTGCGTTTTCACCGAGCTGTTAACAGGTGGGTTTAGCTTTAGAGACAATGGTTTTAACAGAACAGCATCGATTTACTTTCGAGATAGGGACATGTTAGCTATTGCGTTTTTACATTACATTACATGACACCTTTGTCCAAAGAGACTTTCCATAAGTGCTAAAAGCGTAACGATTCAAACTCCGAACAACAAGGAGAGTGCAGATATATCACTTCAAGCGAGATCGTACCATCGTAAGAGCTGGTGTTTTCTTAATGCTTCATTGGTAAACACCACACACTGCAATGCTACTCACAGCACGTACGTTCTGGAAAACTCTGCGTTCCTGTTCCAAAGCGTAAAAACCAGCACTCGTCATTTGGGACTAAAGTGAACTCTTGAGCTCCTGCTTTGTGATAAATCCTCAGCTTATGGTTGATGTCTAAAAGCATTCCTCCAGCACAGAGCGGTGCTGCGTGAGAGCAGAGTGATGAGGACCCTGATGGCTGAGAGGAGATTTACTCATCCTCTCACAATCCACGTTGATGCCCTAATGATTGCTTACGCTGCCATAGAGATGGAGAAACTGTCATGACTACCAACGTGGTGCATTCCTTTGGAGTGAAGTATGATAGTATGTCTTGGAAATACTAATACCAGCTTTTTAAATGGTTGGTACTGTGAATAATTGGAAAGCTACTCACAGAAGGTCGGGTGCCGCTTGAGCCAAATGCGTTTCCCAGGTTTAGACATTAGAAATACAACCAGGAGATCAATTAAGAGTTCAATCAGGCCCTTAAGATAAGTGTATTTCTTACCTTCTGCTGAGAGCCCTGTTACGTTCACTCCTTTAGCGTCCAGGAAATTGAGACAGGCGTCCACATTCTCGATCTGTGGAGAGGACGAGAGAGGGTCAGCACAAAGGACACACAGACAGCAGCAGGAGGAGGAATGTGGCCATGCTTAACATTCAAAAAGTCTAAATGTCTGGAGGCGGGGGGGGGGGGGGGGGGTGATCTGCATTATTACCCATAAAGCACATCATTGTGTGGTCATCACCCAACCCTCCCCCCCTAAACTGCATGACATACTGACCGCAGTGTGCTGCCACACACACACACACACACACGCACACACACACACACACATACCATGTATACATCACTTCAGGGGACATTACATTGACTTATCCTAACCTTAACCATAACCAAGTCTTCACCGTAAATAAATGATTCAGACAGATTTAGGTCCCCACAAGTATAGTAATGCTAGGCCACACACACACACACACACACCACACACACACACACACACACCACACACACACACACACACACACACACACACACACACACACACACACACACACACACAACACACAACACACACACACACACACTCCCATCAAAAAGTAGTGAGCAGACACTCATCGCAAATAGAGGAAGTACCCTGACTTCACTATTTCCCCGCACCAACGTCAAGTCATCACTACTGTAGCACTTAGATGGCGCACTTAGATGACATCACTACCTGTCTGCAAACACCCTAATCTGCACAGGCAAGGGCCGGTATAAGATAAGACAAGAGGTACTTTATTGATCCCAAACTGTGAAATGTGTGTATCTCCTGTTGCACAGAGGTGTTTTGTATCAACGTCATCCTGAGGGTCCTCCTGCATCAACGCATTACAAAGGAGTCTACTCTCTTTTCCATATTCTTATATTGTTGTATGTCCAGGTCTGTATTGTGCAATGGATGTCCAGTCATCAGTGAGGTAACAGAAACGTTCCTGCTACTCCATATCTCAGTGCACTGCTTCTTCAACATAAACCCAAAGTGTTCAAGGTGGTCGACACAGTTTCCCGCCAATACAGCCACTTCCTCCACTCAGAAGCAGCTCAAAGGCACCTCGAGGAGTTGATGAAGACGAGTACCTTCCCTCTTCGTCACCTTCCCTCCTCAGACTGATGTGTTTACACTTGTTGAATCCACGGGCATCTCTGTGGGACAAGCAGTCCAACACGAGCGTCTCCGTCTGCCCGACACTCTCACAGCAGGCATCAAACCCCCTCACATGTGGGCTGCCATACTTCCTACCCACACACACACCCACACACACACTCTGACACATGTGTGCTGGGTGCTAGCTTGTTTGATTATCTCTCATAAAGGCTCTGAGGTTTGTGTGGAGAGACATGTGCTGAGCAGCGTTAGAGACCATCGTTAATGCAGCGATAATGAGACTGAGGAAATACACTTCCTGTACGCAGAGCAATAAGTAACGAAGTACATTTAATCAAGAACTGTTCCTCGGTACAATAACTTTGTACTTCTACTCCTCCGTTTTAAGCTACTGTGTACACTTATACCCCTCTACAGTTCAGAGGTAAATGGTGTACTTGTACTCCACTACATGTATTTAATACCTTTAGTTACTTCACAGATCTGGATGAATGATGTGAAATCTAATCCAAATGTTGAATCAGACTTTAGTTCCACCTGGAGTAAATCCACCAGCTACCCTGCAGTCTACAAAGTACTTCAGACTAGCTGCACCTTCACCAGCTTTGAGAACACTTTCATGATCAATCATTATAAAACATATCATATATATTATTCTGAAATGGACCAATCTGCACAACGACTACTTTCACTGTCTTTCACTATATTTTGATGAGAATACTTTCCTACTTTCACTTGAGGAACATTTTGAATGCAGGACTTTTACTGTGACAGAGTATTCCTACACTCTGGTACTTCTACTTTTACTCAAGTACAAGATCTGAGTACTTCTACTTTTACTCAAGAACAAGATCTGAGTACTTCTACTTTGACTCAAGTACAAGATATGAGTACTTCTACTTTTACTCAAGCACAAGATCTGAGTACTTCTACTTTTACTCAAGTACACAATCTGAGTACTTCTACTTTTACTCAAGTACAAGATATGAGTACCACACAAAGTTTGAAGAAGCCTTGAAGAAATGTGCATCTGTTCCCCAGGCAGTGTGTGTGTGTGTGTGTGTGTGTGTGTGTGTGTGTGTGGGTGTGTGTGGGTGTGTGTGTGTGTGTGTGTGTGTGTGTGTGGGTGTGTGTGTGTGTGTGTGTGTCCGTTTGAAGGCTGCTTTTATATGCTGATAGAGACAAGCAGGAGTGAACTCATAAACACTCTGGAGACAGACTCCTTTAAAGGACAGACTCCTTTAAAGGACAGGCTTTACAGATGAACCTTCTTCCAGAGAGGCTTCACGAGATGTTCCAACCATCAGCTCTGAGGCTTTCAGACCAAACCGCTGTTTGTTTGCACTCAGCCCTAACTCTAAAATGACGCAAACAAGCGGGGTGATTGAAGGCGTTGATGACGGCGGGTCCTGGCCGTGTTTAACGGCTCGTCTGGTGGCTTTGTGGCTTTGTAGCATCCTGCAACAGCTCCTCCAGAAACCAACATCATTTATTTTTCCAAACGCAGCTGGCAGATCCACACAAGCCATTAAAAGCAATTTGGGAAAGGGCATTTTGATGAGGCGCACTTCACGGGATCATGAAGAGCAGGGAAATGGAAACACGTTAGAGACCCGGTGCGGGAAGGAGACTTGTCACCAGGCTTTAAAGAATAATGAGGGAGCTGTAAAGTTTGGTTTGATAATCAGTTTCAATTAAGCTACGTTTCAATTACAGCTACTACAAATCTAAATATTACGTTTGAACTGACGGAGTGGAGAGAACTAGAAGTTGTACTTGTGGCTGGTGAAGCGAGGCAAACCCGCACTTAACCTTTCCTCCATGTCTCCTAAGATCACAGAAAGTAGAGACTGAGGGGAAATGGATTTTGTGATGACCTTTGTCACTAATTAACCTTCTTCTGACTACATTTGGATGAAGGCCCAAATAGACCAATCCTTGGAGCTCCTCCCACATCAGGACCCCGTGGCTAACTAACAGGGAGTCCCATTGACTTGCATAGAGCTCCCTGGTTGGTAACAGACGAGTTGGGATGGTGGAGAAATGCTCTCCGCAGACCCATTGACTCACAGCGTTATAAACCTTTTTCTTTCACAATATCAAGCCACACTTGTTGTTTTTACTTCGGCTGTGAGTGTGTGTGTGCTCAGGATGAGTTTCGCTCGTTCTCGCTGTATCACCGACCCGGAAACCTGTCCGCTCCTCACAGCAACGAGCCTCGCAACGTCCCGGCCAATCAGAGCACACTGGGCTCACAGGGAGGGGGGAGAGAGTGAATACACAGACTAAACAGAGATGCTGGATGAGAGACCAATGAGAGTTTGGAACATTGAACAGTTTAAATCTATTCTAGTCGACCTCAACAATGGAACTATGATCCGTAGAAATGGCCATGACACGGGACCTTTAAAGTTACAAAAAACTAATGAGAAACACAGGGACTTTAGCCTTTGCAGACCATTTACATGCACTATAATCTATTTAACACACTCTAGGAAAGGGAAAATCCCCCAAAGACTCTTTAAACTCGCTTTTAATGAATTTGCTGTAAATTACTGGTTGGCCCTCTAAACATATAACGTGACTGATGCGTGGTGTCTGGACGTGTTACCCTTTAGATGCAGAGCAAACTCCTTAAATCCAGGATTGGGAAAACAGGCGTTAGCGCTTCATATGAGAACAGCTCGATAATTGAAGGGTTATATTCCAAAAAGCTACACGTCCACTGGAAAATAAAAGCCACCTTAAATCCCCACTTTCTTAAGACACAGATGAGTCAACGTTTGCAGACAAAGATATCCTGTGAGTAGGTTTCGTGTTTTTCTTTCCAATCAAACCCAGTGGTTATTTACTTAATGCTGTCACTGTTTGGTTACAAACGCCCACATGGAGATTATGCTGGTTAATAGAAGCTGCAGGTATGATTGGGTTTCTTGGCAGAAAGCAAAGCAATAATTCAAGAGATTCCCCGACATATAAACCACTGTGACATCGATATTATCCAGCGGATCAAAATCGATACCAGTTCAAGTTAACAAAATGAGTTTCGCCTCAAAACACTATGAGATTCTTTCTTCCACTCAGCAGAGTTTTGCGAGGGTGAACACACACTTCAGGTACTTATTAATTCCACTTCAGTCACACGGGGCGACACACACTGATCACAGACAGATACACTTTATTAAATAATGCTTTTGAGCCGACCTGCTTTGAAGAATCTAAGAGTCAATGCAGACGGAGCCCTGTGCTCAGAGCTGTGGCTCAGAGGCGAGAAGTCATTGGGGTTCATCCAAAGAATAGAGTACGATAGTGTCTGATTTTGAAGCCTCTCTTTTACCAAACAAACCTCCTCTCTCATTGTCCATCAGTTCTTTTCTGCAGATCTCAAGGTCTCACACCGGCCTTATCCAAAAACACTCCTTTGATTCCTCTTCCTATCGCTCTGAATGCGTCCAGAGCAGACAGCTGCTGACAGGCGATGAATCAAAAGCAGATGAAATGGGACCGAGCTTCACAGCAGCTGATGGGCACAGGGTTAAAGAATCCCGGTTCATAATCCAAGGATCATCGCTCATCATGTCAAAAACACAAAGTCAAGAAACATTTTGTCATCTGGTATCGGCTCAAGAGCGGTTTTAAGCAATGTTGTCCACAGTAGCACTCCCGATAATCCCTTAACCCAACAGAAGTCTCTAATAGCTGAGGATCTGTATTCTCTAAAGTATTTAAAACAATGCAATCGCTCATGTGTAAGTGTAAACCTCACATTGAGTCCCGTGCGTCCAGATTGATATGGCCGCCTTAATGTTATGAAACTGAACGCCATAAGCTAAATAAAATAACTCACTTTAAAGTAGCCGAGGTTTCACAGACAAAACAAAGTCCTTTTCCACAAGATTTGACTGGCAGTGATGCTCCTAGATCAAGTCAGCATATACACACACAGAATCTGCATGGCAACACAAACGTATATTCATAGATGTCTCAATTATATATGGTGGTTTAATTAAAAATGTTTACAGCATCAAACACTTTAAGGGAAATCACGTGGCTTTGCACATCTGCTGCACAGACGGACGGTATGTATGGAGGTGTATGTATGAAAACAGCTTTAATCTTTTCCTCACCTTTACTGAGTTGTTTTGAAATCTTGACGTTAAAGCCTCAGTATAGCACAGTCACATTATTTTAATTTGTATGCAACATTTCTTTTGGCTATGCTGCACTTACGGAGCTTTCTCTCTGTCTGACTCTCTGTGTCTGGCTATAGTCTCCCTCAGTGTGCCTGATAAACCAGCACAGCAAATTGTACACCAGCTTTTCCCAGATGTTAAATGTCATGTGCAGTGGTCAGTCAGCAGTAATAATTCACGAGCAATGCTGGTTTGCATATTTCCCTATTTTATAGCTTTGAACAGTAATTCTAGTTCTTTATAAGGTAAGAAAAACACAATCTTCTTCTACGAAAAAGGTCAGAGCATTGTGTGGGAAGTGACGTTTGCCTGACACTTTCCAAAAGACTCAGCAAATACAGTATTTCTGGACAAAAGTCGGAAAGTTTGGGAAGCAGTGCTAATGAGGAGAATAGTACTTAAAGGTGGGTTAGGTAAGTTTGAGAAACCGAAATACTGCTGTATACTGAGGACACATCTTCACAGTTGAGAAGCTGGGATGTTTTCTACGCAAATAATTAGCAAAATTGTAAAACACTTCAACAGCTATTTTAGTTTTTTTTTGTGTGATCTACATCAAAAAATCAGATTTCAGAAGTTAAATGAAGTACCTAAAATGTCTACTTTCCTACAATAATTGAGTAGATTTACTTAGTTACATGCCAACACTGGCTGTCAACGGGTCCTTGTGCAAATACTGAAGAGGATAAAGCAGGACGATAACACAGCATTACTCCCAAATGCATCATTTAAAAAAATAAAAAGACTGATTGATTTATACTTTACTACATGCTCCCAGTAATGAATAAGTGAAGGCTGCAGCTGGAGCTTTGCAGTCAAACCAGATCAACGGTTGTTTTTAAAAAGCCTGTTTAACCCACCAGCTCACCGCTCACTTAAAGAGAGGTCTGCCTGTGTCGTTCGGTTATAATGAGTAGATAAAAGCTTCCAATTGAGCTACAAGTGAGCCTGCTGTACCCGGGGTCAGCACCATGTAGAGAACACGGAGGAACAAAGACGAAGATGGACCTAAAGGAGCTTCACGAGAGTCAGAGAGCGATGAGAGTGATGTTAAAACTGTGTGAGGGGAGTTCTAACAAAGATAGAAAACGCTGAGAGCAGCATACAATAAAAACCAGATCGCACTAAGATTGGTACTGGATCTAAACATCCTATTTTAGGACATAATACTAATTCACACATATAACACCCACAATGATACATGCAGACACTTTATATGTTGTTCTTGACTTTGCTTTTTCTTTAAGAGAGTTGTTTGTCCACATTGGCTTGCCGTAGTTTCTTATGTATAAAATGGATCCATAAAGGTTGTTTTCCCCTCCTAATCCATTATTTTTCTGCTTAACCCTGAAGCACATGTCATAAGAAGTCTGCTATAGTCAATATCAATACAGCAACAGTTCTTTAAAACAGTTGATAAATATGTGTGGAAACTTAAAAAAATTGCAATGCTAATCGCGTTAGCTTGTCAATGGCTTTTCTAATGTTAAGTTAGCATTCATGCTAATCGTCAGCTCTATGTAATGCATAGATATCTCATCTTTGAGTATTTATGTTGTATAGGACAGTGCTTAACAGTGTTGGGCAAGTTACTTCCAAAATTGATTACAGTACATTACTTATTACTGTCTTTATAAGTTACATGTGTAGTGATCACTAATTGACTATGTACATAATTCAATCATGGAACTACAGGTTGGGGGTATTGTTCCGCACGGACATTATTGCTTATTGTACCTCCGGTGTATATACTGTGTCCTCCTCCTTTTCTCTCTCTCTTGTTGTCCCGGGCTGCGACCCGACAACACCTGCATTTCTGCTCCGCAATAAGGTTGCCTTTTGCACCTTCGATGCACCGCCTCCGACTCCATATCTCTCGGCACTACAATGGTGACCCTGATACGTCTTGAGAAGTTTCCGGGACGGAGCCGAACACGGCAAAAGGAACTCGAGTTCCTTTCTCGAAATGCCGGGATTTTTGGAATCGTCCGTGGCTGCCACCGGCACGCGGACTGAGGCTCGGTGTGCGCCCCGCGGAATGGCTGGGGACGTTGCTCGCCATTCCCGCATCGGCCTTCCTGCTACAGGGAGACCATGCACGACCTGCTGGGTCGACCAGCAACCCGATTGCTGCCTCGTGGGTTGGTTTCTTCAGTGCGTGCGGCTGCGACGACTAGCAGCTATCCACGTGGGGCTAACGACGGCTAGCAGCTACCGATGGCTGCCAGCTAACGGCCACAGCTAACGGCTAGCTGCTAACGGCTATCGACCTTTTGAGCTTTTTCCCCTGGTACCTGAGAGGAGGTTCGACCATGTCTGGTCGGCCTCGTGTGGACCCTCTCGCTTTTTCACCACCTCGACGGCGGCTTCGGACGACACCCGTGCTTTCATCGGCGCCTGGGTGGTGTGCTTCTGGACCCCGTCTCGCCTCGACAGTTTCGGACGTCGCCCATGCCTTCGTCGGCCCGTGGGTGGCGCGCTTCGGGACCGTGTCTGGCCTCTTCCTTCGCCTTGGCGGTTTCGGACGTCGCCCATGCCTTCGTCGGCCCGTGGGTGGCGCGCTTCGGGACCCTGTCTGGCCTCTTCCTTCGCCTTGGCGGTTTCGGACGTCGCTCATGCCTTCGTCGGCCCGTGGGTGGCGCGCTCCGGGACCCTGCCTGGCCTCTCCTCTTACCGCGGCTCACGGTTCACCACGACGGCGGCTCCGGACGGCGCCCCGTCTGGCCTCTCCCCTGTCCACGGCTCCTTCCTCCCGGGGATGCTGCTCCTGCCCCCCGGGGACCCGGCTCTTTCCTCCCGAGGACGTTGTGCCCTCGCCTGCGGCCCCCTTCCGACGGCCCGTTCAATGCCGCGGCCTCGCCCTCCTCGGCCCCTGTAGTGCTTCCTCCCGGACGCGAGGATTGTGCCCATGGTTGAATTCTGGGGGGGCTTGTGTAGTGATCACTAATTGACTATGTACATAATTCAATCATGGAACTACAGGTTGGGGGTATTGTTCCGCACGGACATTATTGCTTATTGTACCTCCGGTGTATATACTGTGTCCTCCTCCTTTTCTCTCTCTCTTGTTGTCCCGGGCTGCGACCCGACAACACCTGCATTTCTGCTCCGCAATAAAGTTGCCTTTTGCACCTTCGATGCACCGCCTCCGACTCCATATCTCTCGGCACTACACATTACAATATTACTGTCTCTGAAATGTGAGTTACACTACTTTTATATTACTTTTGAGTTACTTTCACCAAAATAACCTCAAAAGAATGGCTAGGTATTTTAAATGCTAAAATGTAGTTTAGCGCAGCTCATTATACATCCAGTGAAGGGCGATGTGGTATAGCATAACAACTGTGTAGGCCCTTAAGGCTACTGACAACTTGTATTACACAGCTTAGTTGAATACTGATTCTTAACATGGAGGCTACACGTTGTTAATAAAGTAGTACAGACCACTGTCAAGGACTATAATGCTAAGGAGGATCAAGAAAGAGGTTAAAAGACGGAGCGCTGGACGTCAGATAAATCACCAGAAGAAGGCAGACAGGAAGTAAACAATAACAGGACACGGAATTGGCTCTGTAGTTTGTTTAGTATGTGGCCGTGTAATAAGCGGGATAACGTGCAGCGAGGCGTCCTTATGGGGAAAAGAACACCCGACATGCTGATCAGGGATCTTGAAGACCCTGAAGGGTGAACACCAGGTTTACTAATCTACCCGCACAATCTTTCTCTGGTGTCGGAATGTCTCACGATGTTTGTAAATTCTTAAAGAACAAAACACCATTTAACTTCGGGTTAAAATGTATTAAAATGCGTTACTGAGAAGAATTGTAACGTGTCGTATATTACCCAAATGTCATTAATAATGCGTTACATTACTTTGTTACAGCAAAAAGTAATACATTACTGTAACTCAACACTGGTGCTTAATGTTTTAATTGTTGTTAATGTGACACTGGAAGTCAAACTTTTACACTTTACACGATCTTCAGATAGCTAAACATCTTAAACGTAGTCAAATCTGCTTAATCAAAGACACTGTTAGCTATCGGTTGAATCAAGACAAATGTGTGTTGATCAAAACAAGACATATAAGACATAACAACAGTGAACACAACGAGAGAATGAATGATATTCCCTGTGTGGTTTCAGCAGTCTAAACTAGCCATCTGCTGCTGGCCTCTGTAGGACACTCACTTGGCATTACAGAAGACATAAGGGAATCTTTAAAAAGGCCCATCATCCATTTGCCTGTGTGTTTCCAAACCGACTGACCCATAATAGGTGCTGAGAGCCAGAGCTGCTGTACTGAATGACACACAGATGAGGGTCGGTTTGGCCTGAAGGAACCCAGATCAATTAGAAGCGGAGATTAATGGCGAGGTAATGCAACGATACTGTAGCAACGTGACTTGAAGTGACCGCAGCTCTGATGGAGGTTTTCTGCCATGTAACTGTCAAAGTCTGCTTTCTTTTTCCATGAACCCGTCTTTAACCCCTGCCATAGCCTGTGTTACCCTTTCTGTCTTCTTCTGGTAATGCAATATTCACTCCCCTTAAAGCTCTGTTGTTGGGCTCCGGAGAAAGATATCTAGATCTTGGTTCTTCTTGATCTAAAGTAAAGCAACTCTGCCTGTAAAAGAAGACGTTGGTGGGGATTATTCAAGCTAATTTGTGTCCTATTTTGGACAGAATCTGCCTTAATCTAGATCAGTGGTTCTCAACTGGTCAGGCCTCGGGACCCACTTTCTACTTGGTCAATACATCGCGACCCAACATTTTGAAGCACTCAAATCTATTCAACAAAAAATCGTGCTGTAATATATACGCTTTCCAGCCTACAATATTAATAAAAGTGAAGTACAGTGCATATATCCCTTATATCCCTTCACAGAACTAAAGTATGCTTTTAAAAAGGTTTAATGAGATGATGGAATCAAAGCTGAACTATATAAAAAGGCACACATGCTGAAAACCCAACCCCAGAAGGGGGTCTGGGGGGATTCTCCCCCAGGAGGTTTTTAGAAATACTAAAATAAACTACACATTCTGGTACACTGAGAAGAAAATAAATAAATCTATCACTACCCGACATATTAATAATATTTTATGCCATTGTTTGTTTTTCACTTTGTTCTGAAGCTGAACTTGCTGCTCCTCACAGAGAGAAGAGCAAAGAGGAGAGAGTCTGTGTGACTTACTTTAAATTGTGGGTCAGGGTAGATAGCTCCCATTGTTCTGTGACCTGTCAGTCATCAGACCGGGGGTCATATTTCATTACGTGTTCATTTGTATCTGAAGTTGTACCCATGGATGTATAAAGAAGAGTTCTACCGCAAAGTTATTCTCCGTGGGGACTTCCGGCAACACTCTTGATTCTGATTGGCCAGAAGACTCGAAAAAACATCAGCAAAGATGTTTTATAGAGAAGATGATCACTACGTGACAGAAGTTTTCAAAACCGTTTATGGTCTCCGGTACTTCCAGTCCAACGCCGACTGCATGCACAGCGTTAGAAAATCGGGCCTTCAAAATAAAAGTTTGAGTTTTTTCCCAAAAAAAAATTCCAATTTCTTTTTTCAATTTTTTTTCTTCACTTTTTCCGCGACCCACTCGAAAGGGGTCCGCGACCCACTTTTGGGTCGCGACCCACCAGTTGAGAACCACTGATCTAGATGTCCCTTTGTCACTCTCTCAGCCTTCTATTACCAATTAAAAATGACCGCTATCAAAGTCTGTTGTCTTTGCCATTAACCCGTCTTATCCCTGCCATAGCCTGTGTTACCTTTACGCTGTTTTCTGTCTTCTAGACATTTCTGGGATTGAAAGAGAAGTCTAATATAATATCGCAATTACAAATCCTTAAACCTCTGTTTTTGGGCTCCGGAGAAAGATATCTGGTTCTTAAACTTAACCCTATTTTCACTGAGTAATCTAAAGTAACTCTTGTTTATGTCATGCTAATGCGTAGCCTATTTTGGACACAATCTGCCTCAATCTAGATTTAGTTTTGCCACTCTCTCAGCCTTTTACTACCAGGTTATTAAATGTGAAAATGGATCCTTCTGCTCGAATGTCGCACAGATGCCAGTGCAGGAACTCAGATCAATTAGAAGCCGTGCCGATGATGAAGCGTCAGGCCGGTGGAGATGATATTAATGTTTGTCCTCTCGTCTGGCTGCTGTGCAAACCTCCAACAGATGGAGCCCAGATGAGACTGCTGGGCTTTTCAAGTCTCCCGGAAACCCTACACTCTATTAGGGCCTCAAACGCAGCACATGGAACAGTGGGACTTTTCTACTTAAGTTAGCTATGTGTCGTTGAAGTCACTGACACAGTTGCATGGCTTTAGCGATGGCAATGTTTGCTAAAATATACCAGACACCTTTGGATTCATTGCCAAGAAGTTCTCTACATTAGTCCACTCAGATTCTCAATTTCTCTCTCTTTAGATTTACTGTTAAATATATGTCTGAATTACATTTGTTAGCCTCACCATTCATTTAAGCTTCTTTCATGACCTCTATCTTGAGTTTCTTCCTCTTCTCTGACACATTATCCCAAAGAAAATGGTATTCAGATGACCTTTCATTAAATCCTGTTTGAAACTATAAAGCAAGAACATATCCTGCTGACACCGTCATGGCAATGTCATGGTGTGTTTATAGATTATATCTTGAACTATGTCGAGCACTTAAAAGCTGCATCGCAATTTCACTCAAACGCTCCATCAGTGCACTGACAGCCATGTAAATGAAACAGTCAAATCAAACTGGACAAGAGCCAAAAGTGCGAATAGCTGCTCTGAACAAGATCCATGACACACTTTCAAAACCTGACACATAGAA
>CADEHL010001139.1:215000-217500 GCA_902827135.1 Harpagifer antarcticus | reverse complement strand
ATCAGCAGGAGAGGACTCTTTAAAGTAGAGACACTACATACTGATATACACCTGAACATCAGCAGGAGAGGACTCTTTAAAGTAGAGACACTACATACTGAAATACACCTGAACATGTAGGTTTATTGCCACATGTGTAAAACATGATCAAAGCCAAACAGCACACTTCAGACATCCCTTTCAAGGTACACAGAGCATTAAAGATGGATAACAATTGAACAAGTGGAGGTGAAACACTCACCATCTGCGACTGGCTCCTCGGGCTGCCATTGATATCCTCCACCTTCTCATTCGCTGAAAGAGAGGAAACCAAGAAACCGTCACCATCGTCCCGTCCTCAACTCTAACACCCAGTGACTCCAGGTGCTCAAATCCAGCAGGAAAACTACTCTGGAGGTTATCACAGGAATGTGTGTGTGTGTGTGTGTGTGTGTGTGTGTGTGTGTGTGTGTGTCTGTGTGTGTGTGTGTGTGTGTGTGTGTGTGTGTGTGTGTGTGTGTGTGTGTGTGTGTGTGTGTGTGTGTGTGTGTGTGTGTGTGTGTGTGTGTGTGGGAAGCAGCGCTGCGTAATTCGTCAGCTGCCGCCAGAGAATTACTGACAGGCTGCTCGGACTCATTGTCTGTTCAGGAGAGCAGGGAGGGTAAAGTTTCAATCACACACAGAGAGAGAGAGAGAGAGAGTGTGTGTGTGTGTGTGTGTGTGTGTGTGTGTGTGTGTGTGTGTGTGTGTGTGTGTGTGTGTGTGTGTGTGTGTGTGTGTGTGTGTGTGTGTGAGAGAGAGAGAGAGAGAGAGCGAGAGAGTGTGTGTGATAAGTCCCAGATAGAGAAAAGTTTAGACCAGTAATATGAGACACAAAGAGAAAGTCTGACACAGAGAGAGAAAACACAAGTGTGTGAGAAAAGTATTAAAAAAACGAAAATGCTTCTCAACGACTGATTGTTTATTAACGTGTGATTAATACTGGGTTCAACTCAGCACTCAGTTTCAAAGGCTTTGACGGATTTAAAGTAGGGAAATATTGTAAGCAACTGTAGGTTAAACCAGTCCAATCAATTATATCTAAATATCCTAAAATGAGAAAGTGCCTTTAGGGGCAGAGAAGAAGCCACTAACCATGTGGACTGGCTCCTGCACGGATATGTAAGCGAATATCAATAAGGCAGGAAGTTGATTTAATCTTTATTTAAGTTAATGATTCATGATGTCGGCCCACAGCCTCTCTCTCCACCAAACTCAACTACTGTTTTCAGATCATTGAAATGCTCACGTCGCTTCAGCTCATTAACTTTCTCTCTGCCGTTTGCCGGATAGAAACTGTTTCTTTCTCTCTGAGCTGGAAATCTGAGTTTCTTTATTAGTCAAACAGCGGGGACATTTACGGTGTGACAGCAAACGTGGCAGAGCAGGTAAGAAAGGCAGCGATAACTTATTAAATATCCAGAAGAAATCTCTCAATCTCATCTCAAATTACAGATAGAAATAAACCAGCATTAGAGAGTAAGACAAATATACAGATTACCGGGAAGATAACAAATCTACACACTGTATGACAAAAAACCCTATTGAAGGTTCAGGATATTATTTACATAAAGTGTGCGAGGAATGTATGTTTTTACAGACAGTGTAAGAGTGGTTGTTGCATTTGAAGCACAACCCTCGAATGTATCGCAGATCTGTGATCAGGGAGAGTCAGCATGAACATTGAGTGTCTGCAGATTCATGACTGTGCAGGTTTATAACACACAAATCACTTCTCTGTGAGTATACACACACACACACACACACACACACACACACACACACACACACACACACACACACACACACACACACACACACACACACACACACACACACACACACACACACTCTGATGTGCTGCTGTTGCACTGAGGACAGTCTTATTGCACTAAGTCTACACCTCCATCTTACTCCTGGTGATACGGTGAAAAAGCTTCCAAGAGTAACTGTTACAGAGATAAGTCATGTGATCAGTCCCTTACTCAGCACCCATTGAAGAAATGAGAGGAAGGAACTAAAGACTTTAAAGAGAGGAAGAGACCAAGTACAAGATCGTATTACTTCTTCTTTTACTCAAGTACAAGATCTGAGTACTTCTTCTTTTACTCAAGTACAAGATCTTATTACTTCTTCTTTTACCCAAGTACAAGATCTGAGTACTTCTACTTTTACTCAAGTACAAGATCTTAGTACTTCTTCTTTTACCCAAGTACAAGATCTGAGTACTTCTACTTTTACTCAAGTACAAGATCTTAGTACTTCTTCTTTTACTCAAGTACAAGATCTCAGTACTTCTACTTTTACTCAAGTACAGGATCTTAGTACTTCTTCTTTTACCCAAGTACAAGATCTTAGTACTTCTTATTTTACCCAAGTACAAGATCTTAGTACTTCTACTTTTACTCAAGTACAAGATCTTAGTACTTCTTCTTTTACCCAAGTACAAGATCTTAGTACTTCTTATTTTACCCAAGTACAA
>CADEHL010001139.1:117500-212500 GCA_902827135.1 Harpagifer antarcticus | reverse complement strand
CTCTGTGTACGAAAGGATCAGTTTTCACACGCGAACTTGCGAAGGCTTTGTTATTTTCTCTTAAGTCACCATCACCAACGTTTTTAAGATGTCCTTTAAGATTATAATGCATCCTTCCCAATGAGTGTTACAGATGTGGAGAAACATCTTTATTCTTGCTGCCTTAATCTTCTATTAAATTATTTAGTGTTCAAGAAGATTCATCTTCTTCTTACAGACACATGCATTTCCTAACATTCGGTCTATATGCTGTGAAATGTATTATCTCTTGGATTTACACACGGCATCTATTGCACGTCTGTCCGTCCTGGGAGAGGGATCCCTCCTCTGTTGCTCTCCCTGAGGTTTCTCCCATGTTCCCCTTTAAACTGTGGGGTTTCTCTGGAAGTTGTTCCTTGTACGATGTGAGGGTCTAAGGACAGAGGGTCTAAGGACAGAGGGTCTAAGGACAGAGGCTCTAAGGACAGAGGGTCTGAGGACAGAGGGTCGTTTTTCTCATACTGATATTCTGAACAATCTGTGCTGTTGTATTTGCTGCAAAGTGTCTCTACTGTAGGCTATTTTTATTATACGTACAGCACTTTGGCTCGACCAAACATCGCTTATAAATGTGCTATATAAATAAAACTTGATTTGATTTGTGTGTGCTCAGGATGAGTTTCGCTTGTTCTCGCTGTATCACACCGACCCGGAAACCTGTCCGCTCCTCGCAGCAACGAGCCTCGCAACGTCCCGACCAATCAGAGCACACTAGGCTCACAGGGAGGGGAGGGGGGAAAGAGCTCCAATAAGCCGTGTAGGACAGAGAGTGAATACACATACTACACAGAGATGCTGTGAGAAACCAATGAGAGTTTGGAACATTGCACAATGTAAATCTATTCTAGTAGAGCTCAACAATGGAGTTATGATCAGTAGAAATGGTCATGACATGGGACCCTTAAGTTTACTTAAATCACCAAACTTTTCACGATCTTCTTCCATGTTCCATCTGTTCAGAAATGGAACATGGTGGGTCTTTTGTATGTAAAGAAATCCCTAACTGTATAGGAAAGTAAAGCTCTTATTTAAAGATGTAGGTTTTTCTGCGCCCTACATTAGTAGTCAAACTGCACGGTGGTATTTTAATCTCTTCCACAGATGAATGTTTAAATAAAAACATGCTTTGGGACATTTCTCAGGGAATACCCTCATAAAACGTGTTCCTCATGATGAAATAATCATGATTTCCCCTCATTAACCTCAAACCGCTCACAATTAAAAGCGTTTTCTCTCCCGCTCTTTCTCTGTTTTCTTGGAATAGAGACTCCTTTAAAGACGCCGCCTCATAACTCTGGATCTGTGGTGGTTTCAGAGCCACTTTCTCCATGAGAGCCACTCATCTGCACATCTATAAACACACACAGGGCTCACTTACACGGACACAGAGGAAAACACAGAACTCTAAAGAAACCACATCCCATCGGGGGGGAAGTAAACAAACAGGAAGATGGAGAAAGTGTGTGTTCTGCCCTCACTGACATCGACAGTCACGTTCTAAAAGAGAAGATTAACGCAGCGGGAGAAGGAGTAAAGACCTCTGCCAGACAAAGTCAGATTTACATCCAAATGTAGCGTGAAAGCTAACTTAAAGGGGACCTATCATGCAAAACGCACTTTGTGATGTCTTTTATACATAAACATGTGTCCCCGGTGCGTCGGGGAACTCACACAGCGTCAGAGAATAAAACCCTCTCTCTTTTCCTCCGTACCCAAATCCTTTAAAACAGGGGTACAACCATGGATGTATAATAAGAACCGGATACAGGCGGGGCCTCATTCATTCCTATGAGAGTTGCTCATTAGCGCATGATGATAAAATGGCCCAACCTTTGAGAGAGCGAAACGTCACAGATTACCCAGCATGCCTGAGAAGTACCCGTATGTGCGCTCATAGAGCATTCGTTCACATTAAGCACGTGAATGTGCGTACACGTAACAGCACCGCGTTCATGACAGCTTGGTACTGGATTTATATTAACGAGGCGGCAGTGAGCAGCTAACGGCTAGCAGTTAGCAGCTAGCGGCTAGCTAGTAAATTATGCTAAGTTACACATCAATCGGTATGTACTTATATATTACGCTGACATCAGGATCTAGTGATATCCAAGCAACAGAGCTTAGCATGATACCTGTGTGGGTTGTAATGAAACCACTTGGTAATATATAAACATGTATATGTTGAAGCCTGTTATGATCAATTGTGAGTTAAAACGTTATCTAAAAGGTAAAGCTGATGATGGATTACTGTGGTGGAGTTAAAATAACAATAGCCTATTTCTTTTTGAAATGTGATGGAGTAAAAGGATAGTAACTGATTATTCATGTTAAGTAGAAGCTACAGGAACGTTAATCTACGTCGGTAATATTAACTTTATTTAATACAAGATTTACGGTACAAGATTTACATCATACAGCCCATGTAGTATAATATTTTATAAATGATGAATTACAGCAACATGTGCAGCATATCCATTCTTACAGCTCCGTGGCAGTGAGGCGATATGGTCCGTTGTGATTGTGCATCCATGGGTAAAGAGAAACTCATGTAGTAATGATCACGTAACGTGAACGTGCCGGGCGGCGCGGTCTCGTGGGTTAGATGCGCGTTCATAATGCAGAGGGAAATAACTCTCAGAATAACGTTATTAGCACATTTTTACAACTTGAGGAACGAATGTTTTTAATAAGGGCTATGCAAGTGTTCATACTGGGTAGTTTATTTAGTTTAAAAAAAATTATCCAACGAGTTACAGACGTCTCTTTCCCCATGTAAGTCAATGGGAACAAGTGTTTCCGGGCCCAGCAACCTAAAGGACGTGTAGTACCGCCGTTTGGCCACAACGAATATTCTCATCAGACTCCGGCGCACTTCCTGGGGGCTTGCGTAAAATCGGCAGCGGACCCACAAGAAATTGCTATCAGAAACAATGCCTGACGTGTTTTGGACGTAATCTCGTCTTTGTTTACATTAGCAAGCCTGCTAACACTCAGAGCTAACCTGTACTGGAGAGCACCTTGTGATAAACCAGCAAGAGAAAAAACATTTGAGCTCCATACTGTTTCAGAAATCATCTTTGATGTGGTTTAGAACAGCAGAATTTAACTTTATCTTAGGTAGAATTCTGATCAGGCATTAGCTCCGCCTCCTCCCAAAGGACCCACAATCCGCGTTTACAGCTGGAATAGAGGGGTTTGAGCAGTATAACGGGTGAACTGTTTGGTATTTTAAACTTCACAGACGTGTTTTGTATACGTATGGCCCAATATATTTTTCCAATATAGCATGATAGGTCCACTTTAATTTGAAGGGAATCTGCAGTGAGTGAATATGTGTTTTTAGCACTGCTTTTATGCTAATGTTAGGAGTAAAGTGCAACTCAAGAAAGAGTTAGAGGCTTTCCAAGTTGGAAATTAAATATATGACAGGGTAATGGAAACACACTTACTGTTTCCAGGAAATTAAAGAGGTCTTTCAATCAAGAAAGAGGAAGTAAGTGATCCATACGCCAAGAGGAGGGTGTGATATGTGTAGCTAAATGGCGGCTAACACTGTAGCTACATAAGAGCTGCAGCTCAGACTGTGTTTGCATTTCATTTGGAGAGTTTTAATTCATGCTGCTTGGGGAGGATTAGCCTTCACTACAACAGGCTGTAAGTAAACCAAAGAGACTTTAAACACTGCTCTGGAATAAGCTCTGCATGTAGGAAATCAATTAGGTATCTCTCAGGGTTAATAAAGAGGCGAAGTCACGCCCTTCTACTTCCTTATTTCGGAAAAAGTATGTATTGAAGTCAATGGGGAGAGAAAAATTATCCTTCGATCCCGTTTGAATTGTGCCATGAATTACACATATGATGTTTGTCAATCTTAAAAAGTCACAGTTTGTCGTAAAACTGTTGAAATATAAGACTATGAACAATACGCGACTAGAAAGACTACAAATCCCAGAGTCCCGGTCCCGCATGCTGGCTCTTACAGAACCGACTAACTCCCCTTGTGTGTGCACAGCTCTCAACGTGCACAGACTTGGAGTGATTTTCACCTCGTTTAATACTTTCAGCCTCGTTCTGAAGGAAAAAAGTGAAATGTTCCAACGTGACGGCCGTCTGGGTGTGTGGTGCGAGATGGGAGATGTAGTTCATTGAGCGGTTTCACACAAAAAAATGTGTTCACAGTTTTACGACACATTTTAATTTTTTTGACTTGCAAAATGATCTTTTAAATTGACAAACATCTGTGTAATTCGTGGCACAATTAAAATGGGATCAAAAGATAATCTTTCTCTCTCCATTGAATTCAATATATACTTTTTCCGAAATAAGGTCCCATGGAGGAAAGGGAGGGACTTCGCCTCTATTGATGAAACCTATAGTGCATCAACAAAAGCTACTTTCACCTACTGTTGGAAATGTCATCTTAATCTAACCATGTACAGATGAACAGAATCAGTCATCATTTTAATTCCCTCTTTACTGGACTGTGAGAAAGCGCTGAGTCAGCTATACTTTCTTTGTTTTGGTCCAGCCTTTAACGGACACGATAAAGCTTCCAGCCAAATAACCTTCACATTGCTTATTTTAACACACAAATCAAACACCTTTCCATGCACCGATCTGCACACATAGATACATAATGAAGGTACAACACTTTGAACGGTTGAGGAAAGTGAGAACCACAAACGTTTAAATCTAACATCAATTTGAAACATAACAAGTAAAGAGCGGGAGAAATGCAATGCTGACGACAACAACTACAAGTCGTCCTGTTCTCACACCAACCTCAAGTTGACCCTCAAAGCTTCTTCGCATGTATTGGTTAAACACACAAATCAAACACATTGCCAGTCACCAATCTGTAACAATAGATAAACAATGACGACAACACTTTGAGAGGTTGTGGAAAGTGACAGCCACCAACTTCCAAAACAATTAGAAATATTAGAAGAAACACATTTATGGTCGAGGATGAGAAGAACTACAACTACTTCCTGTTCTCACACCAACTTCAAATTAACCCTCAAAGCTTCAAGCCGAAATCCTTCACATCTATTGGTTGAACACACAAATCAAACACACTGTCTGTGACCAATCTGTGTTTTGGAAGTGTCGACCACCAACTTCCAAAACTATTAGAAATATTAGAAGACACACATTTATGGTCGAGGATGAGAAGAACTACAACTACTTCCTGTTCTCACACCAACCTCAAATTGAAAGCTTGGAGCCAAAACCCCTGTCACCAATCTGCAATAATAGATAAAACTATACATGGCAACTTTGTTTTGGAAGTGTCGACCACCAACTTCCAAAACTATTTAAGTTAAGAAGTAATTTATTGAACACAATTTGGGAAATGTTGGCGTTGCAGCAGAATAAAAAGACATGGCATTGAAATGAAAAGAGTAGAAACTACTTCCTGTTCTCACACCAACCTCCAGATCAATCAGAAGAAGCATGTCACATTTAAATGTCAATCTCAGTTTGAACCTCACCTGTCACCCCCTCCTCACTTTCTGTCCCCCTCTTTCCGCTTTTCTAACAAAAAACACTATTATGAAGAAAGCCGTCCTCCTCTTCCTCTCTCTCCGAGTCACAGTCGCTACAACAGAGCATCAGCAACAACGCCTCCTTCAGTACCGCTGATCACACACACACACACACACACACACACACACACACACACACACACACACACACACACACACACACACACACACACACACACACACACACACACACACACACACACACACACACACACACACACACACACCACACACACACACACACACACACACACACACACACACACACACACACTTTAAACCCCCCTCCTCTTGCCCACCCTCTTCCTGTCTCTCTCTCGGCAGCAGGCAGCATTAATCAGCAGAAATCGAGGGTCTCTTTCCTTCTGATGCTACATCTCTTCTTCTCTGCGGAGCCTCTCTCTCGGTGTCGCTTATATCCAGAAGCCCCCTCCCTAAAATAAGATCTTTTGTAGCCGTCCTGATCTCAATGCAGCGACTCCAGCTACGCAGGTGTTGGACGAGGCTGCAGTGATGCTGCTCAGCCTCCGGAGAGGGGGGGGAGTCAGGGAGGAAAGGAGGGAGATGCAGGAGAGAGGGGAGACTGTGCAGGACCAGGGTGGGAGGGTGACTTTAAAATGTAGTCTGTTACAGTTACGGGTAAAGTGGATTCAGTAACGACATCTGAGTATAGACTAGATATGATACGACGAAAAGACAGTCAAAACTATTAACCGAAATACCTTAACGGATTACTTTAAAATACTAACGTAGATGAGAGTTAAAAGATAAATGGAACATTATAAAAAGACAAGATAGAATGTGAAATATAAATAAAATGGATAAATACAACCAATAAAATACGAGAATAGAGGACAACCAGCTCTTACTATATCAAAGTAATGTAATCTGATTACTTTCCGTTAGTTTTGGAGTGCATTTAAACTAAAGAATAGTAGTTTATAAATGTTTATTTGAAAGCATCAGGTGGTCACCATCTGCATTTAAGACCATGATAATTAAATTAAAGTAGCCTTAAAGATAACTCTGACAGTACGTCTCCTTATAATATATTGATCTTTATTTTAAAATGTTGTAATCATGCTAGTAAATGTTAAAATTGTAATCAGATTACTTATTTTTTCGATGTAAGTGTACATACAGTAACCCGTCTTTTGTATCCTGATTACTTACAAACTGAAATGTTGACTTTAATTAAATGTATTATCTCAACTGTTATCTCCCGTAAGGAGGGGCTGCCCATGTTGTTGATGTTGTTGTTGTTGTTGTTGTTGATGTTGCCAGTTTGTGACCGGGCACCTCTCGGTCAGAGATGTTATAGTTGTGGGACACCTGGAACACATCCTTCTCGGGGTGTAGATGACCTCGAGCCATAACCGACAACAACTGTGATCCAGTGTCCTCAGCTGTTTAGTCTCTCTATTGAAGAATGTTGATTATTCTGTTTGATTAAAGTCAGTTTCCAGGACTCTATCACTGACCCTCTGTTAATGAACGGCCTCTTTAATCAGGGCATCATTCCAGCGCTGTGTAATAAATTAACGATGTATTTGCTTTAAGGGCTTTGAGCTCATACACAATCACTTGGAAGACATTCGGCTGTGTGATGCAGTTTGAAGCCGGCTAGCCAGGAGAGACTCTGGCTCCAAAAACACAAACTTGGCATCAATGCTGCTGCCATATTGGTTTCTAAATGTAATTAAACACAACATGAATCTGCCTTCACTAAACGAGACCAGAGACAACGGGATCGATGTGATAAAGATTGTTTAAGCCTCGTCTCAGCCGCGTGACAAAGCAGGAGTGATGGACACAGAAAGGAGGCTGTCAGCTCAGCTTCTGGACGAAAGAGAAACCCTCCAGAGACTCAGAGTCGACAGAAAACATGTGACGGTTTCGCTGGTCAAATGACAGGTGATATCAGGTAAGAAGAACGGTAATTTGGCTTTGTTAATTTTATTTAAAAAACGTCGAAATGTGCTTCAGTAAAAAGTACCATAGCTAGCAGCTGCTTTAAAGAGTACCTGACCTCCCTTTATATTAATAGAACAATAATGTCATTGTTAGCTAATGAATGTTTCCATGCTGAACAACGGCAACATGACAACGTTTCCATTGGTCCCTCTTCTTTAGAGAAGACCAGGAAATGATGGATACACGGATCGTGTTCAAATCAATAGGCACGCAATGACTCTAAAGAATAATGATCACGCATCAAACACACATTCAGACTAAAGGAACCAGCTGTTTGGGAAATGAGAGAAGTAGAAAGTACAGGTATTTGAGTTCAACATGTAAGAAGTAGAAAGTACAGGTATTTGGGTTCAACATGTGAGAAGTAGAAAGTACAGGTATTTGAGTTCAACATGTAAGAAGTAGAAAGTACAGGTATTTGTGTTCAACATGTGAGAAATAGAAAGTACAGGTATTTGAGTTCAACATGTAAGAAGTAGAAAGTACAGGTATTTGAGTTCAACATGTAAGAAGTAGAAAGTACAGGTATTTGAGTTCAACATGTAAGAAGTAGAAAGTACAGGTATTTGGGTTTAACATGTAAGAAGTAGAAAGTACAGGTATTTGGGTTCAACATGTAAGAAGTAGAAAGTACAGGTATTTGTGTTCAACATGTGAGAAGTAGAAAGTACAGGTATTTGGGTTCAACATGTAAGAAGTAGAAAGTACAGGTATTTGGGTTTAAAATGTAAGAAGTAGAAAGTACAGGTATTTGTGTTCAACATGTAAGAAGTAGAAAGTACAGGTATTTGGGTTCAACATGTAAGAAGTAGAAAGTACAGGTATTTGTGTTCAACATGTGAGAAATAGAAAGTACAGGTATTTGGGTTCAACATGTAAGAAGTAGAAAGTACAGGTATTTGAGTTCAACATGTAAGAAGTAGAAAGTACAGGTATTTGGGTTTAAAATGTAAGAAGTAGAAAGTACAGGTATTTGTGTTCAACATGTAAGAAGTAGAAAGTACAGGTATTTGTGTTTAAAATGTAAGAAGTAGAAAGTACAGGTATTTGAGTTCAACATGTAAGAAGTAGAAAGTTCAGGTATTTGAGTTCAACATGTAAGAAGTAGAAAGTACAGGTATTTGAGTTCAACATGTAAGAAGTCAAAGTAAAACGTAGTGGAGTAAAGTACTGATACCACAAACATGTACTTAAGTACAGTAACAATGTATTTGTACTCCGCTACTTCCCAACTCTTCCTAATCCTGAGGTCAAAGCAACAGGAAGCTCCACTCCAACTCCCAAACACCAAAATAAGGAGTTTATTCCAGCGATACACAAATCCTACGCTGGACGTTTCCCCGTGGCCTGGCGCCCGTACAGAGAGATCAAAAATAATAACTTTATTTACGTACGTAGGATGCAGAGAATGAACGGCATGAATGGGATGTCTTTGCTGCCTTGCCAAGTGTCAATAACAACGAGAGGAAATCTGTGTTTACAGCTCGAGTACAGACGCTGATAAAACACAACGATGCCGCCTCAGACGTCAAAATAAGAAAGATTGAATGTGAATCATCGATTTATGCATAAATGGGGCTTATATAAAAACACACTAATTACCTCTAATCCTTCCAGGCTTCTTTCATTCCCCAGCCAACGTCTTACTCACCGTTTCCTGAGAGCCCGTTTGTTTGGCTTATTGCATCCAAAGGAAAACTGATTAACGTGATGCCTTCATGTGTTCTAATGTCACAGCAGGATTTGGAAAGACTTGTCCATGCTTTTATCTTCAGTAGACTCGACTACTGCAATGGTGTCTTCACAGGTCTCACTAAAAACTCTATTAGGAAGCTGCAGCTGATTCAGAACGTTGCTGCTCGAGTCCTCACTAACACTAAGAAAGTGGATCACATCACTCCTGTTCTGAAGTCTTTACACTGGCTTCCTGTGTGTCAAATAATAGATTTCAAAATACTGCTGCTGGTTTATAAAGCTTTGAATGGTTTAGGCCCAAAATACATTTCTGATCTACTGCTAAATGATGAACCATCCAGATCTCTCAGGTCTTCAGGGACTGGTCAGCTTTCTGTCCCCAGAGTCAGAACTAAACATGGAGAAGCAGCGTTCAGTTATTATGCTCCAAATATCTGGAACAAACTCCCAGAAACCTGCAGGTCCGCTGCAACTCTGACTACTTTTAAATCCAGACTAAAGACTTTTCTTTTTGTCGCTGCTTTTAATTGAACTATTCATATCTTAGACTGCACTGTAACTTTTATCCATGTATTTTTTCTTTTAATGTTTATCCATGTATTTCTTCTTTTAATGTTTATTTTATTAGCTTTTCTTTTTAATGATTGATTTTAAATGCCATTTTCTTAATGTCTTTCATTTGTTGTAAAGCACTTTGAATTGCCTTGTGTTGAAAAGTGCTCTATAAATAAACTTGCCTTGCCTTGCCTTGCCTTGCCTTGCCTTGCCTTGCCTTGCCTTGCCTTGCCTTCAATGTCCTGCTGCGTATTCGGCCACCTGCACTTTAAAAACTCAAAACCTTACAAAGTATATTCGTCTCATTTCTAGTCAGACTTGATATAAGACCTAATAACTGAAGAGGTAGCAATGCAGTGAGATAGAGGGTCTTTTAGAATGCATCTTCAAGACATCTTATTTTGTATCTCAAATTTAAGCTACTGTGATTTTTGATTTAAAATAAAAAAGGGTTAACCCTAACCCCCAAAATCATTTACTGATCCTGGTAAGATATAGTTCAAAATAAGTTTATCACAAGATCTCCTTTATCTAAATATCCCGTGTTATTTCAATAGATCTAACCAAGCAAACGTTCCCTTGTTCTACTGGCTGATCTTTTGACTTATTACAAGCGAAATTATTCTTTTACTTGATTTTGGAGCATCACTTAGAAGCTGGACATACAGCACAGGTGCCTTGCTCATGGGCAATTACGTAGAGTAGCTGTAGTGAAAGAGAATTACGATGTAAAGAGACAGTGTGAAGGATTTGGCGAAGTCTTGTTGCAGATCGAACCACATGAACCACATCGCCCTCTACTCAGTTCTCCTATTACAAAAGCCTCCGGGTTCAAACACACCTTGTGGTACCTTTAAGGACCTTTATCAAGCTCCAATACCATCCTTACAATAACAATACCGTATCAATTCAACTGTAAAGCCAGAGTGAGTCTAACTACGGTAGAGAAAAGGGCGACGCAGTGACTAGTTATAACATTAACGTAAACAGGACCATTGTCACTTTCAGGTGATTACACGTCAATAAAAACATGGTTATGAAGATTTAATGTCATGGTTGTTGAAGGCTTGATTCTGATTGGTCGATTTGGACATTCTAGAGGTCTGCTATCTTTCGCTATCAGACCGTTGCAGTGCCGTCATATCAATTTGCAGAAAGAAGTCCGGTCAATTTGCCATTTGATTGGTTTTCTCCATCAGAAAACACAATGGAAAACTTTATGAATGTTCATTTTTAGATTAGTTGCGAGCCTGTTGTCATGATGGGTATCAACAAGAATAAGGTATTGGCTCTAGCGGTGTTTAAAATTAAAGAAGAAGAAGCAAAATAAACCCTGAATCAGTGCTGCCTTCAATTCAAATTACTGCAATTCTGTCCCCACAGATCCAACGGTGGAACGGACTATTTATCCTAAGCTGAAGCTATAAGATCTAAATCAGAAAACTTTATTTTGAATCTATATTGTGAGTCAAGACGTTTATTTAGTATGTAGCTGTGTAATAAGTGGGATAATGTGCTTCGAGAAAGTCATTAACGAAGAAAGAAGGTCACCAGTTCAAGTCCCGGCAAGACCAAGTGCTACAGAGGTGTCCCTGAACAAGGCACCGTTCCCAGAGATTGTGAGTCACATTTTCTTTACAAATTCAATTTCAGCAACTACATTTCCCTACATCCTAACTGTCCCTTTAAAGCAGCAGCTCCACACTCTCATGCTAGCATCACATCAACCAAATGACCTCACTGCAATCAGCAGACAACAGGAGAGAAGACGCTAAGGATCTGAAACATTGAGTCATTGTTTGCTCATCCCCCGATCCGCCAAGCCACTTCTTCGTCTCGGGGGAAATCCTGAGCAGAAAATGACATAATTGCATGGAAGGAAAAAAGTTTGGATGTCAGTCAGCGCTGATCTGTCACGGTGCAGAAAGAGAAAGTGAGGGGCCAAAGAGAGAAGAGAGAGGGAATAAAAGAGGGGGGAGGTCAGAGGGGAAATGACAGCCAGGAGACGAGTTTGTTCAACATCATTTTGAGAGAGATAAAAGCAGACAGACAGGAAGAAAGGACCGAGAGACAGGTTTGTAGACCAAACACAAGCTGTCAGCCGGGGAGAAATGCTTTAAAGAGCCAGGAAGGCCACATCTAAATCATCAACTGTCCACTGCAAAAAATACTGCTCCAAAAACAAGTAAATATATAATAAAAACAAGGTGTTTTCGACTTTTAATAAGTGAACAAATCTGCCCATAGAACACGTACAAAATGGCGTGGTAAGATTTCTCAACGTAAAGATGGGATATTCAGATACATGACATCTTGTGTTTAGCTGGGGAAACTTATTTTGAACTATATTTGACCAGAATTATGGAATTTGTAACAAAAAAATACTTGTTCTGTTCCCTGCTGTTAGTTAGTTGGAGATTTTCCTATAAAATAAGATGTTTTTAAGAGACTTTGACTTAAAAAGATGCTTAAGATGCCTTTTCTAAAAACAAGACTTAAGTTGTGTGTCTATAAAGTGCATATTCTGACTAGAAATTAGACTTATTAATATTTTGCTATGTCACAATGTGACCCAAAGACTGAGAACGACCGCATCAACACATCCATTTTACTGCAGAACCAACGAAGAAGAAGCATCGCGGGAACAGATTCTGGATCTGCAATAAACTGACACTTGTTTAAGTTCAGCGGCTTTGTTTATAATGCATGGAAGTTATATCATACTACCTTCAAACACACACACACACACACACACACACACACACACACACACACACACACACACACACACACACACACACACACACACACACACACACCACACACACACACACACACACACACACACACACACACACACACACACACTTCCTCCCTCTGACAGAGACATTGACTCAGAGACCAGAGGATGAGAGTAACCCTCTCTAAGTTCAGCAAGTCATTAAGCTTTAAAGCACACAGAGCTAAGGAGGTGAAAGTACTTCTAGGTAGTAAACATTTTGAAAATAACAAATGGAACTTAATAGGTTTGCGGAAAGGTACATAAGGTAAAACTTTAATGTTGGCTTTGTGACTCTCAGAGTGTTACTGTCATGGCAGCTAATCTTTTGTTAGCCTGTATATATTATAGAACTTTCGATGATGAATAGATAAAGTTCAAGCATGACTGAATGTGCAATATTTCGTCCCCAAAGAGGCCATATATTTTCAAAATGTGCAAACTTCAGTCAACTATTGTATTTTTCTAAATCATTTTAATTATATTTTCGTTATTTATATCCTCCTGTCTACAGAATGTTTTAGTACCTTGATATAAATCGTAGAAAACCCATAAATAACCAAAAGCAAAGTGGTGTGTTAGAGACATAATCTCTGCTCCTTAAATACAGATGGTGCACACACACACACACACACACACACACACACACACACACACACACACACACACACACAGCTGATACTTAGCTGTCTACAGCCTCACGCACCTCACTGTTTACAGATATGTCATCTCTGTTGGCTCCTCCCACTCCAAACTAAAACAAACTCAAGCTAGATTTGCACCAACAGATCCTTATCATCTCCCCACAGATCGCTTCTCCAAACTGCCTCCAACACATGATGATCTCTGTGTGTGTGTGTGTGTGTGTGTGTGTGTGTGTGTGTGTGTGTGTGTGTGACTCAGCGTAGGCCTGCACAGATTCGTCACACTTCCTCTCTCTCCATTGAACAATCATGACTCAGCTGCTGAGGTTGAGCTGTAATTGGAAGAACTTTCACTCACGATGCTTCAATAACCAGAAACAAGACGCCCGCCTCTCTAAACAGCGATGGATACGAGTTATTTCAGATTGTTACAGCATTTCAATCAACTGCGAATGACGAGGACTGCAATATGAACACAAGGGATGCGATCAGTCCAGAGCAGATCACCATCTCAGTCCTGTATAGCACCTCTTGTGGTGAACCGAGGGATTTGCATCATGGATGTGCAGCCGACCAAATTCCCCAAATTGGGATCAACTAAACTACTTCTTATCTTATCTATCTGTAGCAACTGCGTGATGCTATGAAGAAGAAGAAGAAGAAGAAGAAGAAGAAGAAGAAGAAGAAGAAGAAGAAGAAGAAGAAGAAGAAGAAGAAGAAGAAGAAGAAGAAGAAGAAGAAGAAGAAGAAGAAGAAGAAGAAGAAGAAGGAACCCTTTATCATCCCACTAAGGGGACACTAACATTCTGCATTTGACCCTTCGACCCTTAGGAGCAGTGGACGGCCATGTAGCACTTGGTCTTTCAAGGACTTGAAACAAGTGAATTTCCGGTTACCAAGCCAAGTCCCTACGGACTTCGCCACCACTGCCCCTCTGCCCCTCTGCCTATCATGTCAATATGGACTCTGAGGAATGTTTCCAGCACCTAGTTGAGTCAATAATAGGCGCTTTCACACCAAGTACTTTTCCCAGGAATAGTTCCTGGAACTTTTATTTCCTGGAACTATCTAGTAAATTCGCGTTCACACCGGAATAAGTCCCTGAGGGAGCCGCTGACGTCACTTCTTCTTCTTCTTCTGCTTTGGGTTTACTGGCAGGCCGCAAACCACTTCACGGCGTATACTGCCACCCACAGTCCCCGGCCGGAAGTCCCCGGAGTTGGGGACTGGCTTCAGTAGAAGCTGCTGGGACTCCCAGCAGCTTCTACTGAAGCCTTCCGAGTAAATCGCCAGAACGCCGACACCTCCTCATCTCCACCGCTCCCATGTTTTCTTTCGTGTTGCCATAAGTTAGTCTCTCTCCGTTGGTGCGCGGGGCTAATGCTAATAATGCTAATGCGAGCAAATAAAATGGCGGCTTCATAAAAACTTTTCAGAGTTTTACGGGGCGTGGTTTGCAATCCGCCCAGCCAATCAGACATTGGAACCTTTTTCTCCCCTTTTTAGTCTCTGCTCTCGAGCTGGGACTAAAAAATGGGTGAAAAGGTTCCAATTTCTAGGTTCTAGGTTCTAGTTCTAGATCTTTTTGGTGTGAACGCAAAATCCCAGGAACTATCGGAACTATTCCTGGGAAAAGTACTCCGGTGTGAAAGCGCCTAATGCCACAAAGACTTAAGGTAGGACTGAAGGCAAAAGGGGGTCCAGCCTGGTACTAGCAAGGCTGGAGTGTGTATAAAGCCCTAAACTATGGCAAACACTGTTCTTCTGAAGTAACTAATCAATCAGCGGCTCACCAACCTGCTGGAGGTGTCTGGCCTTTGTTGATTTTTTGTACAAAAGCCCATTAATAATCCCGTTTTATATGCAGCACAGAACACATGTCTGTTTGCTTTCGATCGGGGCTGCCATCTGGTTGTTGAGAAACAAATTAATGTAGATGGCTGGATTAATGGCTTTTTGATTGGCTGCCAGTAGCTGTGTTTTTTATTTTGTACCAACGCTCCTCTCAGAGGACGAGGAACGGGACAGCGACTCCACGCCCGGACACTTAGCGACGCATTCAGGCTGATGAACTCTGATTGTTTGTAAACTTCTGATGAGCCAGGCCTGGAGCTTTCAGAAACACACACAGAGGTTTGATTCGTGTCATTAGCATCAAGAGGGCTTTACTTTGGAGGAAGCTGTTAAGTGCAGGCAGAGCTAAATCAAATATCACCCCTACTTTAGCTGACATTTCAATCTTGCTCTCTCAAGTGCTATTCCATTACGACGCTCAATGACATGGTATTTCTATCGGATATGCTGCAATAATATTGACAAATCAGGTATTAATATAAGACATGCCTACTTATATATATAACTTTGCACAGCTGCTCTTATTCAGTGTAAAATAGCATGTGTTTAAATTGTATTTCTTTTGTATATGTTACTATGCGATGCACTTTATCTTAGTGTTTTATTATTATTATAAGGTGCTCAATTTGACCAAAGAAACTCAAAATCCTCCACAGTCTGTGTGTTTTCTATAGTACCTCGAAACTGTGATAAGTTAGCCGTACTTAAGTTTCATATGACAACTTTCTTTTGATATGTTTTAGATGTTATCACTGTGTTTTATTACATTACATTACATTGCATTTAGCAAACTAGAAATAGGAAAGGTTGTGTACTGTCATTGGACTTCAGGTCAATACCCTTCTCCTTTTGTATCTATATTTCCTGTCATTTCACGTATTATAAAATGCTTTAATGTAATACCAGTTGCCCTAAATAAACTAAAATTAAGTTGTGTTAGATACCGTATGTCGGTAAGACGGCCACATGTTTAAAAAATATCCTAAAAACACAATTAAGACATCAATCTGATCATTTTAAACCACACAGAATTATTAATGACGCAGGTTATTAACGCTGAAGTACACTTCCCCTGATATACGCGAGTCAGGTGAAGGGTTTTGTTAAATTAAAGAAATGTTTTCCCTACAGTGTCCAGCAGGGGGCTCCACCTCACTGACCCTCTTCCTCCCTCTTCCTCTCAGAGCCTTGCTGAAGAGCTGCACATAACCTCAAAGATCATCTCTGTTTTCGAGGGACGGCCTTTGAACTCAGAGAGGCTTTGGCTTCGGAAACAAATGAGGCATACAGTACTTCCTGTCAGCCATAAACCAGATCCTCAGGTCCAGCATGAAATGCCCATTTAAAAGCTTTTAAAACTAACTTTTATGAAGAGTTATAAAGCAGAACAAACTGAAAAGCATTTGGAAAGAAACTAAACATACCCAGACCCTTTTGTTTTGTATGATAAGAAGCTCAATGTTGTTTCTTTGTGTAAGGACTATGTGTAGTAACATTGTTGATTTTCACAATAACCTTTTACCTATGACTTTGCAACGTGGTCCCACTTTGTCTGAAGACAGATATCTCGTTCTCACTTAACATCTCTTGGAAGATAGTTGTGTACTCAATTGAACTGAAAGATGAAGTAAGAGCACAGCAAGAAAGAATAATGTCTGCAGAACTATAGAAGCAATAGTTTCGTAACCTTAAACACACACATGTATTAACCGTGAACACACACACACACACACACCATGTATACATCACTTCAGGGGACATTACATTGACTTACATGCATTTCCTGGAGACTTACCCTAACCTTAACCATAGCCAACACATGCCTAACCCTAACCCTTACCCTACTCCTAACCAAGTCTTAAGGTCCCCACAAGTATAGTAATGCTAGGCCACACACACACACACACACACACACACACACACACACACACACACACACACACACACACACACACACACACACACACACACACACACACACACACACACACACACACACACACACACAGTGATGGCGACATTATTCCCTAATGATGTGTACTATGGTCCAGAGCTCTCTGCATGACTAGCTGCTACTGCAAGATTAAGATTAAGATATAAGATAAGAAGTACTTCTCAGATCTCTCAGGTCTTCAGGGACTGGTCAGCTTTCTGTCCCCAGAGTCAGAACTAAACATGGAGAAGCAGCGTTCAGTTATTATGCTCCATCTGGAACCAACTCCCAGAGACTTGCAGGTCCGCTGCAACTCTGACTACTTTTAAATCCTGAGCCGTTGTATTCATGAGTAAAGTGGAACTTCTGTGTGAACTATTCATATCTTAAACTGCACTGTAACTTTTTATTCATGTACTTTTTCTTTTAATGTTTCTTTTATTATCTTTTACAGTTTTTAAATGTCTGAATGTCTTTCATTTTTGTAAAGCACTTTGAATTGCCTTGTGTTGGAAGGTGCTATATGAATAAACTTGCCTTGCAGCAGCATAAGAAGACATGGCATTGTACAATACAAATTAAAAGACAACATCTCAGGCTTATTATAAACAAGCACCCTGGGTTTAAGCATGACAAATACTCTCTCTTTGTCCTACTACGATCATTCATCTTATCTTGTCTCTTTTCATTTGATATCCCTTTGCTTTTGATTGAACAACAACGACCATGTGTCCCTTAAATCACCTCCACGTGCAGACAGGAAGTTCAAACCCTTCATATGCAACCAGCCGTCAAAGAGCCACAACAAACAGGCTGTAAACCTGACATTTACTGTAAATGTGGAACTGATGTAAACATCTGGGGCCGAGCTGGAAGTGTGTGACTCGGCGCTGAGTCACAGGTGAGATGTGCTGAGTCACAGGTGAGATGTGCTGAGTCACGTGACTTCTCTCTCCTTCCAGCCGGCGACAGACTGTGAGTCGCTCCTTCATGCCTTCTGTGTCACTGTAGCTTTTACATTTCTGTTTCTTAATCACTTATTTCTCCTTCATCATTGACTGTGTTTTGAAGATGACAGAGATTCCCAATGTAAGCATTAATGTAGCATTTCTTTCAATGTAAATACTGGTGTTGCTTCCACGAGGGGCTACGGAAGAGGATTAGGGCAACATGAGAGGATATGTTGGTGTAACGGAGTTAAACATGTGTAGACATAATTATTAGTTATAAATTACGATTTATAATAGGTTGTGAATTTTTATTTTGAAGAGATTGTTTCCTTTTGGTGTTTTTCAGTTATGTTTCTGGTGGGAACACTTTCCCGTTGCACATCTTTTCCCATTTCCTGTATGTCATTTCCGCTTTGCCCTCACATTGAAGTGAGCACTGCTGAGGGTAAGCTGTGCTAGGAATTGTGTTATAGTTCATTACAAATTAGTGTGGTAAACCGGCTATCTAAGTTTATGAAAGTGATGTATGTTGTTAAGTGTCAATTTGGGAATATTATTAACCCGTTTTTGTTACGTTTCCACCGTGAGAAATTGTATTTTTGAGTGATATCTACGGTGTGGTTTTGGCGGGAAATAGACGCGATCTGCGCCATTTTCTTTGTTTACATGTCAACACTTTCTGAGTTCTTTCTTTTCTTTTGTAAAGACGCGGATGCAAAGAGAATATTATTTTTGTTCTCAGGTTTGTTTGTATTTTGCATTATCACTTAAAGGTAGGGTAGGTAAGTTTCAGAAACCGGCTCGAGTGCACTAAAATTTGAAAGCACACAGCCGAAAAGAATCCGCCCCTTCCTTCAGACTTCCTTACAGAGCACCTCCTCCAACACACATGAACGCATGACGTCAGCAGACTGGTGACAGTGGCCGTCTGTTGCTGGCGAGTCATTGAAGTACTGCTGCAATGCACGCCCAATGAGGGCACGCCCAATGAGGGCACGCCCAATGACGGCACGCCCAATGAGGGCACGCCCAATGACGGCACGCCCAATGAGGGCACGCCCAATGACGGCACGCCCAATGAGGGCACGAGATGGAAGGCTGACAGACAGGGGGGCCAGCTAAATGGATTGGTTGTGCTTTTTACAGTACCACAGCTTCCACAGATGACAATTTGTTTATGTATGTATTGTCAAAGCACTTCAGATATTCATTGCTATCGGGATGTTCAGAGCATTCCATGGAATATAACAACAAGTGTATCTCGAGCCGGTTTCTCAAACTTACCTACCCCACCTTTATAAATAAGATTGTCTTGGTAATTTAATAATTTCTCATTGTATAAATAAATACTAGAAGACATTGCAGTGAGCACTGCTGAGGATGTGCAACGCGGATGCAAAGAGAATATTATTTTTGTTCTCAGAATAAATGCCAGAAAAGACACCCAGATGCTTCGCTGTCGTTTCCCGATCGATAACCGGTCGCTTACGGTTGTGACCCGTTACATTGGGTTGTGACCCGTTACATTGAGTTGTGACCCGTTACATTGGGATGTGACCCGTTACATTGGGATGTGACCCGTTACATTGGGTTGTGACCCGTTACATTGGGATGTGACCCGTTACATTGGGTTGTGACCCGTTACATTGGGATGTGACCCGTTACATTGGGATGTGACCCGTTACATTGGGTTGTGACCCGTTACATTGGGATGTGACCCGTTACATTGGGATGTGACCCGTTACATTGAGTTGTGACCCGTTACATTGGGTTGTGACCCGCTACATTGGGTTGTGACCCGTTACATTGGGATGTGACCCGTTACATTGAGTTGTGACCCGTTACATTGGGTTGTGACCCGTTACATTGGGATGTGACCCATTACATTGGGTTGTGACCCGTTACATTGGGATGTGACCCGTTACATTGGGTTGTGACCCGTTACATTGGGATGTGACCCGTTACATTGGGTTGTGACCCGTTACATTGGGATGTGACCCGTTACATTGGGATGTGACACGTTACATTGGGTTGTGACCCGTTACATTGGGATGTGACCCGTACATTGGTTGACCCGTTACATTGGGTTGTGACCCGTTACATTGGGTTGTGACCCGTTACATTGGGTTGTGACCCGTTACATTGGGATGTGACCCGTTACATTGGGTTGTGACCCGTTACATTGGGTTGTGACCCGTTACATTGGGATGTGACCCGTTACATTGGGTTGTGACCCGTTACATTGGGTTGTGACCCGTTACATTGAGTTGTGACCCGTTACATTGGGTTGTGACCCGTTACATTGGGTTGTGACCCGTTACATTGGGATGTGACCCGTTACATTGGGATGTGACCCGTTACATTGGGTTGTGACCCGTTACATTGGGATGTGACCCGTTACGTTGGGATGTGACCCGTTACGTTGGGATGTGACCCGTTACATTGGGATGTGACCCGTTACATTGGGTTGTGACCCGTTACATTGGGTTGTGACCCGTTACATTGGGATGTGACCCGTTACATTGGGTTGTGACCCGTTACATTGGGATGTGACCCGTTACATTGGGATGTGACCCGTTACATTGGGTTGTGACCCGCTACATTGGGATGTGACCCGTTACATTGAGTTGTGACCCGTTACATTGGGATGTGACCCGTTACATTGGGATGTGACCCGTTACATTGGGTTGTGACCCGTTACATTGGGTTGTGACCCGTTACATTGGGTTGTGACCCGTTACATTGGGATGTGACCCCGTTACATTGGGATGTGACCCGTTACATTGGGTTGTGACCCGTTACATTGGGATGTGACCCGTTACATTGGGTTGTGACCCGTTACATTGGGATGTGACCCGTTACATTGGGATGTGACCCGTTACATTGGGTTGTGACCCGTTACATTGGGATGTGACCCGCTACATTGGGTTGTGACCCGTTACATTGGGATGTGACCCGTTACATTGGGTTGTGACCCGTTACATTGGGTTGTGACCCGTTACATTGGGTTGTGACCCGCTACATTGGGTTGTGACCCGTTACATTGGGATGTGACCCGTTACATTGGGTTGTGACCCGTTACATTGGGATGTGACCCGTTACATTGGGTTGTGACCCGTTACATTGGGTTGTGACCCGTTACATTGGGTTGTGACCCGTTACATTGGGTTGTGACCCGTTACATTGGGATGTGACCCGTTACATTGGGTTGTGACCCGTTACATTGGGTTGTGACCCGCTACATTGGGTTGTGACCCGTTACATTGGGATGTGACCCGTTACATTGGGTTGTGACCCGTTACATTGGGATGTGACCCGTTACATTGGGTTGTGACCCGTTACATTGGGTTGTGACCCGTTACATTGGGTTGTGACCCGTTACATTGGGTTGTGACCCGTTACATTGGGATGTGACCCGTTACATTGGGATGTGACCCGTTACATTGGGTTGTGACCCGTTACATTGGGTTGTGACCCGCTACATTGGGTTGTGACCCGTTACATTGGGATGTGACCCGTTACATTGGTTGTGACCCGTTACATTGGGTTGTGACCCGTTACATTGGGTTGTGACCCGTTACATTGGGTTGTGACCCGTTACATTGGGATGTGACCCGTTACATTACAGAATTCAGAGCTATTCCAAAAACAACATCACACAATATGTTTTCTCATGTCTCCCTAATCCTCTTCTAAAGGGCTTCAGCTCACACTAACCCACACTAACCCACACTAACCCACACTAGCCATTATTAGATAAGGTGTCAGTGACAGCTTCGTTATTTGACTTGTCCTCACTCCTCTCCCCTCGATGTGAGCAGCTGTTACAGCAGAGGTCAGAGTTCATTCAGTCGTCGCTCCGCCAGGATTTCCTTCTTTTACTTTTGGAGAGGAAACATCCTGAGGTGCCTCTGTCGAGTGGGAAACAGCCGCGTGTTAACAGATTCATGGAGACTGAACACACACTCGTACACACACTCGAACACACACTCGTACACACACTCGTACACACACTCGAACACACACTCATACCATCACTGTGTTACCTGCTGACAGGAAACAACACAGGAATCTTTCTGACACACACACACAGGCGCACACACATTAAAACACACACACACACACAGGCACACACACAGCCGCACACACTTTAAAACACACACACACACAGGCGCACACACAGGCGCACACACACACATTAAAACACACACACAGGCGCACACACAGGCGCACACACATTAAAACACACACACACAGGCACACACACAGGCGCACACATTAAAACACACACACACAGGCGCACACACAGGCACACACACATTAAAACACACACACACACACATTAAAACACACACACAGGCGCACACACATTAAACCACACACAGGCACACACATACACACACACAGGGGCACACACATTAAAACACACACAGGCACACACATACACACACACAGGGGCACACACATTAAAACACACACACACACACACACACACACACACACACACACACACACACACACACTCAGTCACCATGCACAGCTATCAAAACAAAGGCCAGACAGGGGAAACAGAGCGAGTGTATCTGTGTGTAAACGTGTGTTTGTCCAAGAGGAGAAAACGAGGCGAGAGGTTCTGAGAGAGAGGGGTAGAAAAGTGTGTGTGAAAGAAATCTGATATTTAAGTTTTATTTAAGTGGCAATCTGAAGATCTATTGTTGAAGGAGGTAAGAGAACGATAAGTGGGCCTATTGCATTGATGGAAGTATTGTATCATGTGGTATCAAGTACTACAGACTGGGTGTGGGAACATTCCCCAAAGAATGCTGTTTCTCAGTTTCCCAGTTTCTCAGTTTCTCAGTTTCCCAGTTTCCCAGTTTCTCAGTTTCCCAGTTTCTCAGTTTCCCAGTTTCCCAGTTTCTCAGTTCATCAATTCAGATTCTGTACAAACGGTTAGGTTTGGCTTCAAATCTATGGTGGCTGAAAGGAGCCAATGGCCTAAAACTATTCCACTAGGAAAGACACGAAAAGGATGCAATTATAAAAACTCAAATAAGTGAAACTTGCACGTTATTTTGATTTGATTTGATTTACTTTATTAATCCCTCGTGGGGAAATTGCAGTGTAGGGAACAGTGCCTTGCTCAGGGACACCTCGGTAGCACTTGGTCTTGCCGGGTCTTGAACTTAAACTCAAACCATTCTGTCGTTCGGGTAAAAGTTGGGATTTTGAAAAACATCTATTTGAGCCAAACAAAGGCATGTTGTTCTTTTACGAGGGAACCTGCAGGACATGCAGCCGGGGCAGAAACGAAAACACAGGAGCTATTTCTGACCTGAGTCAGGTTGACAAATGGCCCGGGCTTTTCCAATCCCCTCTGACTGCGTTCCTTACAGTCCTGATGCTCGTGCTGTGCACACAAAGACAGCCTGTGTCTCCAATCGCTGCGAGGTCGAGGCAAACCCTGCTCACATGCATCTTAAGGCTTTCTTTGTGACCTGCAAGGAAAAGGCGACACCTTCAGAGATCAGTGCAGCGACGGGCTTTGTCCCTCCTCCTTGTTCTTCAGAGGGGAATTTGAGAAGCTGCTTTCAAAGGGGAAAGGCTGCAGGATCTTTTTAAATCATCACGTCAAGCTTTAGAAACCTCAGGGGCTTTCATCACAGCTCGTCTAAAATCTCTTTTTGAACCGGGAATTAACAGCAGCAGCCTTCCCCTCTGTAGCCTGTTAGCTTCTCTAATTACCACAAGGAGAAAGGTGGTGGGGGGGTCAGGTTACAAGGACCCTGACAGCTTTATTTATCGCCCGTTCATTATGGATTTGAAGTGACAGCAGCTTCAGTCCGCTGGCAGGGTCAAAGACAGACAACTCACGCCCAGACAGCTTTGTTAAACCTGGGGAAGAAGTGAGCAAGAAGTAAGGAAAGTGAGGAGAAGTGGACGAGGGAAATGTTTCTTCTCTCCCAGGAGTGAGAGTGACGGAGAGAGATGTGTCTGTGACGAGACAGCGAGCATTTTTCCAGTCTATTTGCCCTGCGTCTAGACGAAGAGTCAACGGGACAGGCCCAATAAAAGCTGGATATTACAGCAGAGCGCGGGTGAGACAGAGTCCACCACTCTGTAGAGGGGAGGAGGACACTGACCTCCAGGGAAAGACATTATGAAAGAAAACGTATCAAAAGGGAACGGGGATTTAAAGAGGCCTTATTCTACTTTACGGTTTTCCATTTCCTGTCGTGTGTTATATGGGTTTTAGTGCATGTAAATGGTCTGCAACGGCTAAAATGAGGGGCATCACTTTGTAACAATCTCGCTTCTGCACTGATATACACCTGAACATCAGCAGGAGAGGACTCTTTAAAGTAGAGACACTACATACTGATATACACCTGAACATCAGCAGGAGAGGACTCTTTAAAGTAGAGACACTACATACTGATATACACCTGAACATCAGCAGGAGAGGACTCTTTAAAGTAGAGACACTACATACTGATATACACCTGAACATCAGCAGGAGAGGACTCTTTAAACTAGAGACACTATATACTGATATACACCTGAACATCAGTAGGAGAGGACTCTTTAAAGTAGAGACACTACATTCTGATATACACCTGAACATCAGCAGGAGAGGACTCTTTAAAGTAGAGACACTACATACTGATATACACCTGAACATCAGCAGGAGAGGACTCTTTAAAGTAGAGACACTACATACTGATATACACCTGAACATCAGCAGGAGAGGACTCTTTAAAGTAGAGACACTACATACTGATATACACCTGAACATCAGCAGGAGAGGACTCTTTAAAGTAGAGACACTACATACTGATATACACCTGAACATCAGCAGGAGAGGACTCTTTAAAGTAGAGACACTACATACTGATATACACCTGAACATCAGCAGGAGAGGACTCTTTAAAGTAGAGACACTACATACTGATATACACCTGAACATCAGCAGGAGAGGACTCTTTAAAGTAGAGACACTACATACTGATATACACCTGAACATCAGCAGGAGAGGACTCTTTAAAGTAGAGACACTACATACTGATATACACCTGAACATCAGCAGGAGAGGACTCTTTGAAGTAGAGACACTACATACTGATATACACCTGAACATCAGCAGGAGAGGACTCTTTAAAGTAGAGACACTACATACTGATATACACCTGAACATCAGCAGGAGAGGACTCTTTAAAGTAGAGACACTACATACTGATATACACCTGAACATCAGCAGGAGAGGACTCTTTAAAGTAGAGACACTACATACTGATATACACCTGGACATCAGCAGGAGAGGACTCTTTAAAGTGGAGACCCTACATACTGATATACACCTGAGCATCAGCAGGAGAGGACTCTTTAAAGTAGAGACACTACATACTGATATACACCTGGACATCAGCAGGAGAGGACTCTTTAAAGTAGAGACACTACACACTGATATACACCTGAACATCAGCAGGAGAGGACTCTTTAAAGTAGAGACACTACATACTGATATACACCTGAACATCAGCAGGAGAGGACTCTTTAAAGTAGAGACACTACATACTGATATACACCTGAACATCAGCAGGAGAGGACTCTTTAAAGTAGAGACACTACATACTGATATACACCTGAACATCAGCAGGAGAGGACTCTTTAAAGTAGAGACACTACATACTGATATACACCTGAACATCAGCAGAATATGTCCTCTTTAACATTTCCTCAACTAAACTTTGAGAGCTCGATGCTAACGTTAGCCTCAGTAAACGCTCTACTATTAGCTTCCATGAAATGGGGCAATTAGAAGTGATAAGCAGCGCAGAGAAGAAACTCCACAGTTTCCTGAATCCTGTCTAAGGGATAAATACATAAATTAAACATCAAGTTTGGGTGCCGAGGATCAAAGTATGCTGGGGTGTTTGATGTAGGCACGGGTTGAAATGTGCATAATTCAAAAGGGAGTTCAGTGTGTGTGTGTGTGTGTGTGTGTGTGTGTGTGTGTGTGTGTGTGTGTGTGTGTGTGTGTGTGTGTGTGTGTGTGTGTGTGTGTGTGTGTGTGTGTGTGTGTGTGTGTGTGTGTGTGTGTGTGTGTGTGTGTGTGTGTGTGTGTGTGTTGTGTGTGTGTGTGTGTGTATTCTGATTAATGCACATCAAGTGTTGGTCCTGCCGTGTGATAATCAGTGTCCGACGATCAAACGATGGTCGGACTGGAGCTCTCTGTGCTGCAAAAAGCATGACCACGAGTCTCTGTAACTCTACAACATCACACACACACACACACACACACACACACACACACACACACACACACACACACACACACACACACACACACTGTAAACTGATGTGTCTAAGCTTAGGATTTCCATTGACTAAACTCCTAAACAGCATGGTCTGTAAAAGTGTACTAAAGAGAGGGATGAGGTCACGGCTCTCCGGCTTGAGAGTTACTCTCTGGGAAAAACAATGATTGATTTGTGTTCCCTTATTTAGCGGAAGAAAGAGGAGCAGAGCTGATCAGACACCACGATCGATCGATCGATTGCCTTGCAGAGAGGAAATTACAAAAAATGACAGTGTGTGTTTTGAGTTTGTTTACGAAGCGTTTTTCTACAACTACCAACCATTACTCCATTTGGAAATAAATGAAGGTTAGGAATTCACATATCGTGCATTCAAACAGGACTTAATGTATCCGATGTTTTTCTACGTCAACAATGCAGCGTGACGCTCAAGTTTCTGTACTGCTATAAAAATTGCTATAAAAGCATTTCAACTTTGTTTAGCAGACAAGAGAGAAGACAACTAAATAGTTCAAACGTGGGCTATAAGAGATGAAGAAGCCACAGCAGAGAAACTATACAAGCCTTTGATTTCTACTAGTGTTGCAAAGGGGCGGAACATTTCCATGTAAGTTAAGCTGAGGAGTTTTGGAAATATTCGATTCAAAATTAAACAAAAACATGACATTTCAACAGATTTCTTTTAATTAAAAAAAGTTTTTAAGTAGAACAAAACAAGTTTGAATTATTTGATCGAACAATTCTTTTTTTCATTGACGAACGAAAACAGGAATGTTGAGTTAATTATTACTCATGTGTGCATGTGATGGAGGACTGCACAGTGCCTGTAGGGGGTGTGGTCTCAATAGCCATGCAGTAAGCAGTGTGCTATGGCATGGATATTCAAGTGTACTTCAATGGCATCTGTCAAGATTATGCTAAAATATACTTTCCCCCACTATATTTAAGTTCCCTTTGAAGAGCCAACCTTCCATTTTGAAAATTCCCAGTTTATTCCCGTTTATTCCCGTGGCAAGTTTCCATTTCCAACCCTAATTTCTACACATTATAATGTATGTTAAGTTTACAAATGCTCACAGCTGGGAGGTCCTCAAATGTTGGAAAGATGCACCTTGCCCCCACGTACTGAAAAACAGCACTTGTGTCCATATGCATGCTCACATTATATCAAACATCAATAAAATAGTCCTCAAGTGAAAGCGGGACAGAGGCGTGAGAGGGGGAGAGGAGAGATAAGGAGAGGAAGCAATACACCCTTTATCAAACCTCGTGATGGTTCTGGCAGAGCAGAGCAGGCGATAGTGAGTGCTCAATGTTTCTGTAGTCAAGGGCACTGTGCCTGGTCTGAAGTGATCTCCTGTCTCTACACATTCAACAACACATGAGGGCGTAGTAAACAGACGCAGTGACATCCTGCCTTTTACTCCTACGGCCTGTATTTTAAACAACTTTCTTTTCTAAAGCAATATCACCCAACTGGGATGTCCTCCTAAAAGACAGAGACAAAGATGGATTCAAGATGGATTTCTACAGCACCTGCACTCTACATTCTTACATCATTCCTGTACTGTTTTATAACAACTCGTGTCTCTTAAAGTAGCAAAACAACGGGCAAAATAAGGCCCATTTAATAACCATCCCCCCACCTTCTTCCTTCAGTCAGGATCATGTGAAAGAAGACATTACGTGGATATATATATTCCCAATGGAGACCCCGAGTACCCCTCCCTGCAGCTGTACATTTGACAAATAAATATAACTTATACAATTTCTTGGAGGCTATAATCCAAAGTGCTTTTCAGTGTGGAAGGTGTGGATCCAGAGGGAACCCCCAACCCTTATTATATTCCCCCAAAACCCACACACACACTTGTTCCTGTTTCCATCCTTCCATCTTCTCCCGCTTATCCGTGGTCGGGTCTCGGGGTAGCAGTTCCAGCAGAGAGCCCCAAACGTTCCTTTCCCCTCATCAACCAGCTCTGACTGGGGGGTCCCAAGGCTCTGACTGGGGGGTCCCAAGGCGCTCCTGTTTCTTTCATTTGAAATGTGTGTATTGAAAGTCATCAGTCCGACACAGTTCGATGTGTCGCTTGGCTTCACAAAAGTGGATGGAAACGCTTCTGTGTGAAAGAGAGACTTCCAGCTGTAAAAGTAGAAGTACTCAGATCTTGTTCTTGAGTAAAAGTAAAAGTACTCAGATCTTGTATTGAGTAAAAGTAGAAGTACTCAGATCTTGTTCTTGAGTAAATTATCTTGTACTTGAGTAAAAGTAGAAGTACTCAGATCTTGTACTTGAGTAAAAGTAGAAGTACTCAGATCTTGTACTTGAGTAAAAGTAGAAGTACTCAGATCTTGTACTTGAGTAAAGTAGAAGTACTCAGATCTTGTACTTGAGTAAAAGTAGAAGTACTCAGATCTTGTACTTGAGTAAAAGTAGAAGTACTCAGATCTTGTACTTGAGTAAAAGTAGAAGTACTCAGATCTTGTACTTGAGTAAAAGTAGAAGTACTCAGATCTTGTACTTGAGTAAAAGTAGAAGTACTCAGATCTTGTACTTGAGTAAAAGTAGAAGTACTCAGATCTTGTACTTGAGTAAAAGTAGAAGTACTCAGATCTTGTACTTGAGTAAAAGTAGAAGTACTCAGATCTTGTACTTGAGTAAAAGTAGAAGTACTCAGATCTTGTACTTGAGTAAAAGTAGAAGTACTCAGATCTTGTACTTGAGTAAAAGTAGAAGTACTCAGATCTTGTACTTGAGTAAAAGTAGAAGTACTCAGATCTTGTGCTTGAAGTAAAAGTAGAAAGTACTCAGATCATTGTTACTTGAGTAAAAGTAGAAGTACTCAGATCTTGTTACTTGAGTAAAAGTAGAAGTACTCAGATCTTGTACTTGAGTAAAAGTAGAAGTACTCAGATCTTTGTTCATGAGTACAAGTAGAAGTACTCAAATCTTGGTACTTGAAGTAAAAGTAGAAGTACTCAGATCTTGTACTTGAGTAAAAGTAGAAGTACTCAGATCTTGTACTTGAGTAAAAGTAGAAGTACTCAGATCTTGTACTTGAAGTAAAAGTAGAAGTACTCAGATCTTGTACTTGAGTAAAAGTAGAAGTACTCAGATCTTGTACTTGAGTAAAAGTAGAAGTACTCAGATCTTGTAGCTTGAGGTAAAAGTAGAAGTACTCAGATCTTGTAGCTTGAGTAAAAGTGAGAAGTACTCAGATCTTGTACTTGAGTAAAAGTAGAAGTACTCAGATCTGGTAGCTTGAGTAAAAGTAGAAGTACTCAGATCATTGTACTTGAGTAAAAGTAGAAGTACTCAGATCTTGTACTTGAGTAAAAGTAGAAGTACTCAGATCTTGTACTTGAGTAAAGTAGAAGTACTCAGATCTTGTACTTGAGTAAAAGTAGAAGTACTCAGATCTTGTGCTTGAGTAAAAGTAGAAGTACTCAGATCATGTTCTTGAGTAAAAGTAGAAGTACTCAGATCTTGTACTTGAGTAAAAGTAGAAGTACTCAGATCTTGTGCTTGAGTAAAAGTAGAAGTACTCAGATCATGTTCTTGAGTAAAAGTAGAAGTACTCAGATCTTGTACTTGAGTAAAAGTAGAAGTACTGAGATCTTGTACTTGAGTAAAAGTAGAAGTACTCAGATCTTGTTCTTGAGTAAAAGTACCAGAGTGTATGAATACTCTGTTACAGTAAAAGTCCTGCTCTCAAAATGTTCCTCAAGTGAAGGTAGGAAAGTATTCTCATCAAAATATAGTGAAAGACAGTAAAAGTAGTCGTTGTGCAGATTGGTCCATTTCAGAATAATATATCTGATATGTTTTATAATGATTGATCATGAAAGTGTTCTCAAAGCTGGTGAAGGTGCAGCTAGTCTGAAGTACTTTGTAGACTGCAGGGTAGCTGGTGGATTTACTCCAGGTGGAACTAAAGTCTGATTTAACACTTGGTTAGATTTCACATCATTCATCCAGATCTGTGAAGTAACTAAAGGTATTAAATACATGTAGTGGAGTAGAAGTACACCATGTACCTCTGAACTGTAGTGGAGTAGAAGAACAACGTAACTCAAAATGCTAGTTAAGTACAGTACTTGAGTAAATGTACTTAGTTACTTTACACCTCTGCTTTACTTTATTTTGATACAGAAATCATCAACCATCTGAGTATTACCCAGAGACGCATCTGGTGAAGAGTCTGTTGAATCTAAATGACTTGATTCCTGCAGAGTTTCTATCTGAGTTTATGGTCCTTCTGTTGCTCTCTCTTTCCATGCCATCCATCATCCTCTGAGGTCACCGCAGCCTTTCCACTGAAATATTCTTGGCAGAGCGAGAAAATCGTCAGGGCAACATTTTAACTGGCTTTGATGGGGGATACTAACGGAGGAAAAATCTGCTTTTTTACAGAAAAACCATGATATTTTTCTTTAAAGAAAATGGGCAACCCCTTAATTATCACTAAAGCCCAGAATGTTCCACATGCTTTGAGGCAGCGTGACGTCAAGATGTGTCTCTGTTGGAAATGAGACTAAATCATCAGAGTTATTTTGACCCATAAAGACGGGACGGCTCTGAAATCTTAACCCGCAGGCGAGCAGCTTTTCATGGAGCGTGTCAGTAATTCACCCCCACCAACATGGGTGAATAACCCCCCATCACCGCAAAACCTCATCTTAATACCCTGATATACAGAGAGGCCTGTAGAAAAGGGAAGGGGATGAAAAGAGACTTGTCTTCAAAGGCTGCTCTCAGATCAGTTTGTGATGAAACTCAGCCAGCTGGCGCATGCACTTCAACGTTGAGCTCTAATTTGAAATGCCAAATTGAATTGGGATTGAACCGATGCCCCAGCTGGAAGCATCGTCCGACCTGATTGGTTTAACCTTGAGGATACAATACAAAAACTATTGTTCTGAAATCACTGCAGCTAACATTTTTGATAATAGTTTATTCGACTTAAATACCCCACCAGAGCTTCAGTAAAAAGGATATCAGGCTGGCAGAAAATATCAGAGAGAATGGAGGTTGCTGGTTCAAAACAGCCGGTGACCTCACACACTCAGGTACACACACACTGAGCTCACACACTCAGGTACACACACTGACCTCTCACACACTCAGGTACACACACTTACCTCTCACACACTCAGGTACACACACTGACCTCTCACACACTCAGGTACACACACACTGAGCTCACACACTCAGGTACACACACACTGACCTCTCACACACTCAGGTACACACACACTGAGCTCATACACTCAGGTACACACACACTGAGCTCACACACTCAGGTACACACACACTGACCTCTCACACACTCAGGTACACACACACTGAGCTCATACACTCAGGTACACACACACTGAGCTCACACACTCAGGTACACACACTGAGCTCACACACACTTAGGTACACACACACACTGAGCTCACACAGTCTGGTACACACACACACACACACACACACACAAGCACACACACACACACACACACAACCACACACACACACACACACACACACTGACCTCTCACACACTCAGGTGAAAGCAATATGGATTTAGTCATCACATGTTTTTACTTATTTACTAATAACTGTTAGTGATTTTTAAAATGGATGTTGATGGATCCAAGACATCCCTGAGAAATCTGGTCTCTAATCTAAAACAATAAACACACATGGCATAGCTGCAGGTAAGAGGTTCGTCCTAAAGTGCAGCAGGCAGACCTCAGGGCCTGAACCTTGGTCCCCGAACATTTGTCAAACAAACTCTCAGTAATGTGTGGATCTGAGAAAGCCTCACTTTCCCCCGAGCCTCGCAGGAATGCAGCAGCAGAGAGTTTCCAGTGAAGCACATCAAACGCTGACATGCTCAATTACTCCTGTAATTGAACCAGAGCTGTCCGTCACTGGTCTTAGGAGCAGGAATACGATCAATGCGTCAATCAGAAATAATGAGAGAGAGGTGATTCAATTATTATCTGCATTTACTTTTCTTTCCTACTCTCATTCACTCTCTCAACTACCAAGGAATCGTCGCTCAGAGGTTTAATTAGGCTCATCGCTTTGAAGCGTTTCAAGGGAAGAGGCCATACTGAAGTTATAGTTTAATGATGTTGAATGAAGACAATAACACAAACAACAACAGGACCAAGCCGTCAACAAAAAAAGTTAAAACCAGAGGCCTGTACTACGAAGCAGGATTTTCGTTTAGCGGCTATCCTCAGGGAAAACTCGGGGTTTCCGGTCCTACGACGCTGGTTCTCTTGTTAGCGGGCTAGATCTCCATGGTAACTAATGCTGTGCGGCTAACCTGCCCCGGAGCAGGTTAGGTTCCAGGATAAGAGATCAACTCAGTGAAAGCACCGCCTGCTGACCAATCAGAGCTCAGTGTGCGGAGTTTAAAGTGATCAAGTCATATTACAGGAGAAAGGAAATACAGAAAAACTGCCGTTGCAGGAAAGACGGCCGGCAAAAATCACCGACTGTGTGAACGTGAACATTAATAGAATATCACCTCCATCTTCAGAACAATCTGACTATTAGAACAATAGCGTTAAGAAAGCTTACTGAAATATCTGCCACAACATAAGTAACCGGATCAGAGTAACATTAAGTACAGTCCGCGGCATATCACTTCATAATGTATCATATGTTTCCTTATCTGAGTCAGCTGAGCCGTATCTGGCCGTGCAACACTCAGTGTCACATACTGTATGCAGAAGGATTATTTTAAGCAACACATTAAGTTGAGGAAACACTCGAGTCAAATGTAATTAAAGTCAGATCCACTCGTGTCTTAGACGGGCAGTGATATCATAAACCTGTTAATGTACGCATTCAAACACTTGTTCTGGTACCAGCTGTGTTCACCTTGCAGCTGCAGCTCTGTGGCTTTGATCCTGGATCAAGTGTTTAAGTCATGGATGTTTAAAGTTTAACTTCTTCATATGTCTAATATTATAGTTGACTTTTCATTCAGGAAGTATGACGCTGCGCTGTCAGTGCGCTTCTCCATGTTTGTGATTGGTCGAATGCTCCAGATACCCCTCTCATGTGAACACCTAACTAGATAGGACACGGCTGGCTTGAGCGATCCACTTGATAACCCGCGTCGTGGGACCGTTTAGCGAGAGCGCGTATGTTTTGGATTAGGCCAACCGGCTAACTCGAACATATCCAGGTTAGGTTGAACCAGCTTCGTCGTACAGGCCTCAGCTCAACCTCTTTGTCATACAAACAACAAGCAACCATACAACATAAAAATGCGACACATGCCAGAAGTGATAATTAAATACAAAGTGTGCAATCTAGACTAATAATGATAATGAAATCAATAATAAGCCATCTGTTTACATCTTGCAAATTATTTCTCTACATATCACATTCCATTTAATTATATATAGACTCTTCTATTCTATTCGTATTTACTTGCACATCTCCAAACATTCTCTTGCACTATTCTCTCTGTTTGATTTATTCTGCGACTGTTGGAGGAGCCTGTGATTTCAGTTTGACAATAAAAGCCTTGAATTGAATCTTAACTTTCAGTTGCAACCTGTGTCTGCAGGACAGTTGATCGATAGTAAGTTTCACTTTGAAGCACAGAAAGTGTCATCTCTCGCAAATAAGGTTAAGTTTAGTTAAGTGTTTTTGTCTTGTGGCTTCCCCCTTTATTTTTGAATACTAACCTTCCCTCTCGTTTCAGATACTCTGACCTTCCTTCCTTGTGTGTCTCCCACTCCTGATTGTCTCCACCTGTTCCCCATTACCTGGTGTATTTCATTTATTAGTGTGTTTCCTCATGACGAGTGATTTAGTTTTTTGTACCCTTGTAGTTGAGCTTTGGTTTGAATAAACCTTTTTTTGTTTAATCCTGTGTGAGTTGTGCATTTGAGTTCAAACCCGTTTACTCAGTCGTCACAGAAAAGGGAAGACGTGAAACCAAGTCTCTACACACACATTGGTAAACACATGTATATAGACTTTAATTATGTATTGTGTTATATATGTTGCATCGTTGGAGCAGCTCAGAATCATTTCCATTTCTACACTCTGTGCATACGACCATAAAACCTTTGAATTAGACGTTTCTGATCTCAAACAGGACTCCTAAATCTCCAGGTTTGTATTCTAGTCTTTGTATTTGATACAAACAAGCGTTCTCTCAAGTCTCTTCTGGTGAAGCTCAGCTCGTGTCTTCCTATAACTGAACGGTGCCAGCAGGTAAACACGCAACAGACGAACGGCATGTCTGTGAGAACCAACAGGAGTCTTCTTATGGTTTAACATGCTCTGCCTTTATGTTGAACAAAGCAGAGGGTAAGCATGCTTGTTTCACATCATTAACCACCACCACTAATGCTCCGAGACAAATCTGCTCCCCACAATGTCACTGATAAGCTTTATCACACAATCAATGTGCCTACCTCTAATTAGGATATCAAAGTCTCAACACGGGCTCTTTCATCTCTTCCCCACCATAGCTAATTGAATCCAGAGCTGGATCTAGAGATCTAGTGAGAGTGTCAGTGGATTATTTGGGTCTGTCACCAGTTTCCAAATGACTCTGCAGAGCTTCCTTCTCGATATCCGCCTGATTACGTTTTTCTTCCTGCTCCACAATCCCTCATCTCTGTCGCTGTGTGTCGAGCAGGAAATGAGAGCAGATGTGAAACACGACGGTTCGCTGACTTCAGACCCCCTTGTTTGTTTGCCCCTTGTCAGCTTGAATATCTGATGAAATAAGAGAGTTCTAATTTGGAAAACAAAACACAGCCCTTGGGTTTCTCTGTCTGTTTGTGAAGCTTTCATATCCTCACTTTGTTTTGACTATCTCCACTCCACAATATGTTGTTTGTTGGTCTTGTTTTAGTCGATCCGTTCTGGGTTGTTTTTCCAGTCTTGACACATGTTAGCATTCACCAATCCACACACACTTCAGAAGCAGGAGCTGCCATACTTGATGCCACCTGCTCACCGGGAGAGAGGAACACTCACACACACTAATGGCACTGCAGCACGTAGCACTAGGGCTACTTTTTCACCTCCAAGATCGAGGTTCTTAGCGGGCCAACAACCGGGCTGAATATGCTAAACTAGTGACGTAAACACTCTCGACTGAGAGAATCGCTAGCAAGGGGGCTACAACTACAACAACATTAACATATTGTACCGTGATTTAATTGTAATACACGTTTCTAAATGATGCCGAAGTAACAACATACTGATAGCGGTTAGTAAAAACCATGAATTAATGCTTTGACAAGTCTGCAGACAGACGGCAGAGAAACACCTTTTAAAATGCGTGTTTTCTGAATGGAGATCGGCTAAGCTAACGTTGTATATGCTCCGACCGTCCACACTCACAACAACGGCCTACAGACATAAATAAAGCAGCGACTGTATTCTCCATGACACAGACAGTCTGTGGTTTGTACTTGTTTCACTTCTGTCTAGTTTCTGAACAGATATGAGGAGCTGTGAGCTCTGAGGGCTAACAGCTAACGGCTAATGTTGGTTTTGTGGTTCGCATTGAACAGCCGATCGCCCCCCAAAACCGCCGAACAGCCGATCGCCCAGCCTACACTGCGTTACTATAGTTACTGCCCCCAGTACCAAACTGTAATGAAAACGCAGCATAAAGTGAGCCTGGCCTAACTGTACCGTACTAAACCGTGCAAGGCCCTGCAGTGGAAAAGCGCTATAAGTCCTCAAGATCAATCTGGGATTCGATAAGCACGAGGAAGCATTGACCACCTGATTGGTCAAGGCAAAAGCAGTTTCCTTGCAGCCTTGTTTTGCCAAAGATCTTGAATTTTGACACAAGGTTGCTGTTGTCCAGCTGTTGTGTGGAGAGGCAACACGACCCTCTCTTTTGCTTCTTGGGCTGTTGGTGTTAAGTGTACGTCAGTGGCTCTAACACGTTCACCTAAAACCCCTTCCCTGTATTTCATAGAAACAGTATTTCTGAAGAGCAACCAGACACTGATGATCTAGACGTCTCTCACTAACTACATGCAGATCAACAAGCACAGTTTGTGTCCAGTAAAACCAACAAACTATCAAAGTAGAACATGCTACTCCTTAAGTCCTCAATATTTGCCTGTCTCCTCTCTTGCTTTTCCTTTCTCATGACCTCCAACAGGGTCAACCACTGGGTCATCTTCCTCTTCCTCCTCCTCCTCTTTCCTCACTTTTGAATGCTAACAGAACGGTTGCAACACAGGAACTCCTGCTGGCCGAGCAAGCATGTCTGTGGAAGTGCGTCCAAGCTTTGTGATTCACTTCTAACTGTGGGGTGTGTGAGATAAGGATGAGAGGAGAAAGACTGGTGTGTAGTCCTGAGACTTCAATGATCTTTAAATACAAAGCAAGTCTAAGATAGCTAATTGCTTATCATCCAATGTGCTGGAGCTACAATGCAGACAGTTGTATTGCACAGTCTGTGAGAGTGCAGCAGGTGCCTTCAGTGATGTGGCTTCAGTCGGCGGCTGCATTGAGTCACTGTGTGCAAAACCTGTTTTTATTAACAGGGATAAACTCACAACAAGAAGCCAGGTCTGCTCAGCAGTGAACTGGATACGAGCCTGTCAAACCCCTGATAAAAGGCTACAGAGGGAGGTGAGCTGGAGAGCGTCCAACCAGGTGCTGCTGCAGGGTGTGTGTGTGTGTGTGTGTGTGTGTGTGTGTGTGTGTGTGTGTGTGTGTGTGTGTGTGGGAGCTAGAGTTTTATGGTTATTATATTATCATATCGTCCTGGGAACTGGTTCTAAATTGCTGTTTCCTGCCTCTGGGAAAGAGAGACGACAGAGTTTGAGAGATAAATGTGTCCTATTGAAAGGATGGGAAGTGTGTGTGTGTGTGTGTGTGTGTATGTGTGTGTGTGTGTGTGTGTGTGTGGTGTGTGTGTGTGTGTGGTGTGTGTGTGTGTGTGTGTGTGTGTGTGTAAAGTCAAGACTTATCTTTCATTTTATTATATAATACTTCTGACAATATGGCAAACTATTTTTACAGTTATCAGAACATGGCTTCCTGTTTAAGAAGGCCATGCTGGCGTTCCTCCTCTCCTGTAGTGTGTGTTATGTGGGTTTTAGTGCATGTAAATGGTCTTCAAAGGTTAACATTTCAACGTTTCTCTCCCACACACAGAGTCGGGCCCTTTTAAGTCACACACACTCACACACTTCAGAAACTTCAAAGCCTTGAGGCGGATTGAGGCGTCAGAGGTGGACTGACAGGTTTGGATGGTCGCAGGGCTTTGGATTCAAGGTGCAGGTGCGACTCTGAGGAACCCAAGCCGAGGAGAATGTCAACACACACACACACACATGCACACACACACACACACACACACACACACCCCCCACACTCGCCTTTGATGTTTAACAGGGTCTCTTAGCTACCCGCGTACTAACACACAACACACAACACTTTGACTCAGATTGTCTTAGAAGGATTTATCTTGTCTCTGCTGGCCCTTACATAAACACACACACACACACCACACCACACACACACACACCACACACACACACACACACACACACACACACACACACACACACACACACACACACACACATAGCAAGGTGTCAGAAAGGTATGTGATTGTTTATCCTTTGCCACCATGCAGGCACACAAACACCCTCCAGAGTCTGACGCTGTCTTTGAAAAGAAACCTCCAGACTTTTCTCAGAGAGACAGAAAGTGTTCTGGGCTGAGAAGAAACAGAGTGACATCACAGCGTCGCTTCAAACAGAGACGCTCCACAGCTCTCTGTCTGTCAGAGAATAGTGTTCAGACAGGAGCTCCAGAGGAACGACACACACACACACACACACACACACACACACACACACACACAAGTGATAATCGTCTCGCTTCAAGAAACACTGCCGTCTTTTCTCATATGAAAAATGAGTGTTATGAAACCAGTAGGAAAGACTTTATTCTAAAAGCGTGCACATGGTGAAAAGTACCTAACTCAAGTATTGCCTTAAGCACAATTTGGAGGTACTTTTACTTTTAATACAACTTTATACTTCTCCGCTACACTTTGGAAGCATATATTACTTATTACTGTATTTAATGCTCATTTGACCAATTCATAATGTATGAGTTGAGTATGCCCGATGTGCATATACAAATGTCTTTACAATATTATGCATGGTTTAGTAATGTCTCATTGCAGTACAAAGTGACATTTTGTGTAATTTGAATATACTACTTTCAAAATGTCAATATGACAAAGTAGTATATTCAAATTATACAATTTATCCGCTCTTGTTTGTGTTTTCCGATGTGAACTGACTTGAAATGTGAACCACATCCAGTCAAAGCTCCAAGTTAAAGTGCATTTTTCTCCATGCTAAATATCTGCTCACTGGTAATCAAAGTCCTCTGACGTTTTTAATAAAAACTGAGCACTGAAACCATCACAACCGCATCTAAATAATCCCGCTGCACCGCTCATAAAAACACAATCCATCAAGAGTTGCTCTGCATCTCCTCCATGTTTAATGAAAAGCCTGCAAACAGTCTGCAGCACCCTCTCAGAGGAAAGGCTTTGCACACTTCACTGATGATTCCTCCTCAACTATTCCAATTACACACAAATCAATGCGCCTGCCTCTGGCCTGGAGGAAACACTCACTGCACATTCTTGGACGGTCTGCAGACTGACACCGCGTCTAAATACACGCCATGTGCTTTACGATAGGGCCGTTTAATCTCCCCTGTTAGTGTGTATTAGGCTGCTACGAAACTGTTTCCAGGTCAGCGCCGTGTGAAATGAGCCTCAGGCGTGACGACAAAGTCCTTTGAGGCGCAGTGTTCTCTAACTTAACCTGAGGACAGTTGCACAATAGGGACTGAAAAGTATCCGCGAACATCCTCCTTGTTGACGTGTCGTTGAAAATGAACCGTCAGATTCAAGGGATGTCAAACAAGTGGTAAACATTGAGGAGTCTGTGACCTAAGATTGTCATTGTCATAACGGCAGAGTCCTGCATCCGGTCGGGTACCGCAAAAAAGGTGATTCGCGGGTGGTATTTTTTCAAACACTTTTTTCCGGGTTCGGTTCTGGTAAAACAAAGATGATGCGGGTCGGGTCGCGGGTATTGCATAATAAATATATTAAAAATAATCACAATTTAGTTTAATGTTTAAATCCTCAGACCTTTCCCCCGCGGGACCGCGCATCAATCTGCTGCTGAGCGCGCCACATCCGAAATGGCTGAGGTGAAGCTCTCAAGCGGAGAATACAGCATTTTCAATAACACTTCCTCAAGAGCGAAACCCAACGTCTGGAGGCTTTTGGTTCCTAGATGGAGAAAAGAACCAACATCCCACGCTTTTTGAGACAAATATGCAACTGCGTGTGTTAATAATTGCACGTTTTCACTGCACATATATAAGCTATGCGGGTTCGGGTCAGGTTGCGGATCTTGTGCAGACGGGTCGGGCCGGGTTGGGGAACTAATTGGCAATATGTGCGGGTAGCGGGGACGGGTCTTGAAAATCAGACCCGTGCAGGACTCTGATTCACGGTAGCTACTGTCTGCGCAAGTGACAATAAAAGCCTTGAAATGCGAACTTACCTGATGCTATGTAACCTTCTTAGCAATGTACGAGGCATACGCATATAAGAGTCTAGACTAGAGCAAGAAGGGTTTACTTAGACTCCAATAAAGTGAGAAACAAATGAACATTTAACCCTGAAAAGTCAAATTTGCCAACAGAAATTGCCTCATATATTGACACCATTAAGTCTATATTGTGCACAACCTCCTTGTGTTTCAGCTTTAAGTCCATGGCTCTCTGAATTACGCATGGTCTCGAGGCAACTTGCGTTTAAGGACCAAACGGTGTCTTGTCACGTGAGTACATTTCTTTCTAGTTGAAACACAGAGCAGAGATGGCAGTGTTTGTGCACAGAGCGCTCAGATAACCTGAATTCTGTTCACAAGGCAGACCGTCGCGTCTCCCAGCAGCCGACCGGTGTAAACAACATCCTGTCAGCTGACCTGTTCGTACACAGAGAAGTGCCAGACATTTGGAAAAAGCATAAAAGTGTGCAGACTAGTGTCTCTGATGAAACAGTGCTGAACACATGTCCTTTTTAAGAAGACAAGAAAAACAAGTTTAAATGGAAAAAAGATTGGATCCAAACGTGGATGTCTTCAATTTCTTATATGTATTTATCTCGAAAAGTTATACTTAGCATCCAGCAGAGGATTCAAAGGGCCAATGCCTTGCTCAAGGGCAGTTTCTCAAAGCTCTTTTTAATTTAAATGATCCATTGCAGATTGACAACAAAGTGCCTTTTCCCCCAAAATGACTATATGAGGAGAATAGCTGGAGAACGTGTGCATGCTTGGTAATTGATATTTCAACATGTATATTTTCTACTATTTGAGATGTTTACCTTGTAGAATTGTTTATTAGTACACTTTTGATTTCTGTACAATGCCTTGTTTTTTTATGCTGCTGCAACGCAAACATTTCCAACATTGGGATCAATAAAGTACATCTTATCTTATCTTATGACGTTTTGAAACTGAAGGTGGAAAGGAGAAAGGAATACATCTGCGAGTCAAACCTCCAAGATAAAAGCATACGAATTATGTTATTTCTTGTCATTGTAAAAGTTATTTCTTTTTTTGGTTGTTTTGTAGAAAAAAAAGTATTTTGTTTACAACATGACGCTGATGACCTAATCGTTTATTTTCAAGAAAAATGTACGCTAGAGGAGAGACCAGAAACGGTTGTTTAAGCCAGTGCTTCTCAAAGTGTGGTCCGCGGACCACTGGTGGTCCGTGAGTATATTGGTAACATTTCACATTTGAAATTAATTAATTAATTTGAGTTTTCCGCACTCTCGCGGGAATATCTCCGCAATGGAGCGAGCTTAAGTTTCACTTTCAATTGCATGATATAGCCCAGCACAACACCTTCATCACACATGTTGCCCCTTGTTTGTACCGTATTCAGGCGATTTCTAATCTGTTCTAGAAAAACGATGTTATTTTGGATATTTGTGTAGTTAGGTGGTCCGCGAGTGTTTTTTTTATTGGTTAAGTGGTCCTTGGTATGAAAAAGTTTGAGAAACACTGGTTTAAGCTATTTGAAACGATTGTTCAATACATTTACTAATACATAAATAAATGATAATAGGAAGGTGTTGACTGGAGTTGAAATAGGAAGAACAGCTTAAGGGTGGCATGACTTATGGAAACATACAGAAAGTGTTGATCCAGTAAATCATGCAGAAAGCTCAAGAGGGGCATAATTCCACATGTCAAAGAGCATCAATAAATATGCTCAAATATTGAAACAGATTTCCCCTAATTACAGCCGTCCTGACCTCTGCACCACTTCAGGCTCGTGTTGAAATACCGCAGATGTAACTCTTTCCGTTTGGCGTCCAAGTTCGTTTAAAATGGAAGGCATGCAGTGCTCACCATCTTCCAAAGAAAACACACTTTCTTTACCCAGCTCATTCTGCAGCCCGAATATAAGAGATGGCAAAAGTACACACATCTTTTACTCAAGTAGAAGTGTTTACAAATACTCTGGTAAAAGTACTGACTAAACTTCTTTACTTAAGTGAAAGTAAAGAGGCTTTGAAATGTACTTCAGTAAAAAGTACCCATAACTAGCAGCTGCTTTAAAGAGTACCTGACCTCCCTTTATATCAATAGAACAATAATGTCATTGTTAGCTAATGAATGTTTCCATGCTGAACAACGGCAACATGACAACGTTTCCATTGGTCCCTCTTCTTTAGAGAAGACCAGGAAATGATGGATACACGGATCGTGTTCAAATCAATAGGCACGCAATGACTCTAAAGAATAATGATCACGCATCAAACACACATTCAGACTAAAGGAACCAGCTGTTTGGGAAATGAGAGAAGTAGAAAGTACAGGTATTTGAGTTCAACATGTAAGAAGTAGAAAGTACAGGTATTTGGGTTCAACATGTAAGAAGTAGAAAGTACAGGTATTTGGGTTCAACATGTAAGAAGTAGAAAGTACAGGTATTTGAGTTCAACATGTAAGAAGTAGAAAGTACAGGTATTTGAGTTCAACATGTAAGAAGTAGAAAGTACAGGTATTTGAGTTCAACATGTAAGAAGTAGAAAGTACAGGTATTTGAGTTCAACATGTAAGAAGTAGAAAGTACAGGTATTTGGGTTCAACATGTAAGAAGTATAAAGTACAGGTATTTGAGTTCAACATGTAAGAAGTAGAAAGTACAGGTATTTGAGTTCAACATGTAAGAAGTAGAAAGTACAGGTATTTGAGTTCAACATGTAAGAAGTAGAAAGTACAGGTATTTGAGTTCAACATGTAAGAAGTAGAAAGTACAGGTATTTGAGTTCAACATGTAAGAAGTAGAAAGTACAGGTATTTGAGTTCAACATGTGAGAAGTAGAAAGTGCGGGTATTTGGGTTCAACATGTAAGAAGTAGAAAGTACAGGTATTTGAGTTCAACATGTAAGAAGTAGAAAGTACAGGTATTTGTGTTCAACATGTAAGAAGTAGAAAGTACAGGTATTTGGGTTCAACATGAAAGAAGTACAAAGTTGTCAGAAAATAAGTAGTGGAGAAAAGTACTGATACCAGAAATATGTACTTAAGTACAGTAACGAAGTATTTGGACTCCACTACTTCCCACCTCTGGCTATCATCAGCCAAGGTGTGTTCTGCTGAGGACAGACACTATAAGGCTGGCTTCTGTCTCAGATGTTTGGGGTTGGGCAGATTTGAGGACAGCGGTGGAAAAAGTACCCATCATTTCCTCCTAATGTCCCCCCCCCCCCACCCCCCCCTTCTAATACACTGCTGACAAAATGACTCATTTAGGCTTAAGTGTCTCTCGTTCCTTTAACCACCGTGTCTCTTCGTGGTGCTGACAGCTCAGGCTAATGCCAACCTTTGGCAATGTTAAAAATAACTTGTAGGATATAATTATTATACATTAAGAGTGATTTATTCTGATGCGCTAATCTCCTGGGCTGTTTCAAGTAGGGAAAGATGGAAATATACATATTGGACGCATCGGAGTAACTTTTTAGGAGTCAAAACATTATTTTATTTACCTGTTTTTACAACTCATGACAATACTAATAATACATGACACTTACATAATAACGCTTTTCTAAAAACTCAAAGACGCTTTGACAGAGAATAAATCACAATTTCACTTTTAAACAAGCTACGAAGATAGTTTAATAATGCATGTTTGAAACTTCACAGTAATATTAAATCAACCCTATTATGCCCATTTTCAGGCTATTCAAATGTTGTGTGGGAGAGATTTTAGCGTTTGCAGACCATTTACATGCACTAAAACCTATAGAACACACTATAGGAAAGAGAAAACCCCCCAAAAAAGCATAATAGCGCCCTGGTTTGACTTCAGGAGTACTGCAGATGAAGTGAACCCCGTGGTACGACACACACACACACACACATACCATGCATACCTCACTTCAGGGGACATTACATTGACTTACATGCATTACCTAGAGACTTGTCCTAACCTTAACCATAGCCAACACATGCCTAACCCTAACCCTAACCCTAAGCAAGTCTTCACCCTAAAATTAATGATTGCCCTCATGGGAACCTCCATTTGGTCCCCATAAGGGAGGCGAGTCCCCACACGTGACTATATACAAGTCTAGTAATGCTAGGCCACACACACACACACACACACACACACACACGCACACACACACTCTTAATCAGACTGATCAGTTTTTCCTCCCGTCTCTGACTCATGTTTCCACCGCTCCATTCTGAACCCTCGCCCTTTCACACAATGAAATATTTAAGAGAGAGAGCGATGCAGCCAAAATATTGAAAATGTCAACGTCTTGGAAAGCTCTGATCACCTTTAATAAACATATTGAAGCCACTTCTCTCCCCAGCTGGGATATTAACACCGTGCATACTGTTGAACTCTATGGGCATTCTCTCGTGTGTTGAACTTCACATAAGGCTAGCTTTCTACCTGTGTAATTCACTGCTCATGCTGACATCTATACAGTAACACCTGTGGAAATGTCCACCTGGAGTGTTAGCACTGTGGTTCAAGTGGTCCTTATGTCATCATTAAGCCCTTCAATAGTGTTTTATTATCAGAGTTTATAGATATGTTATCTTCACGGTCAACTGTATAATTTCTACGTATGTGCAATGCCTTGTTTTTTATGCTGCTGCAATACACACATGGGTTTTGAGTTAACCAGACAGAGTTCATTTTGCAGTAATGACCGGCTGGACATTATACTGCTCCTACAAAGCTACTGCATAAAGTCAGTCGTCTCTATCGATGACTTTCATACAAGTTGCTTCACATCTCTTTCCAAACATTTTCTCAGAACCACAAGTCAATCCAACGTGGAGAGGAGGAGATACAACTCAACTTTACCATCACACACTTTGGTTTGGTTCAGGTCGACTGACATCCTGTCAAATGTATCCCTGGATCTGTCATCAAGATTTGTTGTCCGAATGTTGGGAGGACATTACCTTTCAACTCAACGACCCTATCTCCGTCTCACTCTAAAACACCGTGTATGTGATTCTGTGAGAGCAAACCCTTCCTCCTCCTGCTCTTTCAACACATCTGGAGAGCAGCGATCACGAAGGAAAACTCAAACATCCAGCCCAGTCAGCAGAAATATCGGGCCCCTCAGCCTCAGTGAGTCTACCTCGGGTCTGATATACACATCATTAAGGTTTCCCTCCTGCTGGTTCACATAAACAGCCCTATCAAACCGAATATATTCCATCGAGTGTTCACACCGTGATGCTGCCCGCTGAAATCAATTCTGTGTACATCCAAAGCATAAGTAAGTAAGAGCAAATGAGAAATGTCCACATTTAAAGCCATCCAACAGTTTTCTACTCTAAGGATGAATGATTAGGATCAGATTACTGTTACTGTTTTACACATACTGTATATACACATACCGTACATACTGCTGCCTTCACCAGAGGATCCATACTCCCTAAAGGCCATAACTCAAACCTCCTCCCCAAGACAAACGGCCTGTCGAGCTCACGGAAATGAACATCAGTCAGTGCCGAACTGCAGAGGTGGGAAGTCGTGGAATACAAATACTTTGTTACTGCACTTAAGTACATTCTTCTGGTATCAGTACTTTACTCGACTACTTATTTTCTGACGACTTTTTACTTTCTACTTCTTACATGTTGAACACAAATACCTGTACTTTCTACTTCTTACATGTTGAACCCAAATACCTGTACTTTCTACTTCTCACATGTTGAACACAAATACCTGTACTTTCTACTTCTCACATGTTGAACTCAAATACCTGTACTTTCTACTTCTTACATGTTGAACTCAAATACCTGTACTTTCTACTTCTTACATGTTGAACTCAAATACCTGTACTTTCTACTTCTTACATGTTGAACACAAATACCTGTACTTTCTACTTCTCACATGTTGAACTCAAATACCTGTACTTTCTACTTCTTACATGTTGAACTCAAATACCTGTACTTTCTACTTCTTACATGTTGAACACAAATACCTGTACTTTCTACTTCTTACATGTTGAACTCAAATACCTGTACTTTCTACTTCTTACATGTTGAACACAAATACCTGTACTTTCTACTTCTTACATGTTGAACCCAAATACCTGTACTTTCTACTTCTTACATGTTGAACTCAAATACCTGTACTTTCTACTTCTTACATGTTGAACCCAAATACCTGTACTTTCTACTTCTTACATGTTGAACTCAAATACCTGTACTTTCTACTTCTTACATGTTGAACACAAATACCTGTACTTTCTACTTCTTACATGTTGAACTCAATACCTGTACTTTCTACTTCTTACATGTTGAACCCAAATACCTGTACTTTCTACTTCTTACATGTTGAACCCAAATACCTGTACTTTCTACTTCTCACATGTTGAACACAAATACCTGTACTTTCTACTTCTCACATGTTGAACTCAAATACCTGTACTTTCTACTTCTTACATGTTGAACTCAAATACCTGTACTTTCTACTTCTTACATGTTGAACTCAAATACCTGTACTTTCTACTTCTTACATGTTGAACACAAATACCTGTACTTTCTACTTCTCACATGTTGAACTCAAATACCTGTACTTTCTACTTCTTACATGTTGAACTCAAATACCTGTACTTTCTACTTCTTACATGTTGAACACAAATACCTGTACTTTCTACTTCTTACATGTTGAACTCAAATACCTGTACTTTCTACTTCTTACATGTTGAACTCAAATACCTGTACTTTCTACTTCTTACATGTTGAACACAATACCTGTACTTTCTACTTCTCACATGTTGAACTCAAATACCTGTACTTTCTACTTCTTACATGTTGAACACAAATACCTGTACTTTCTACTTCTTACATGTTGAACTCAAATACCTGTACTTTCTACTTCTTACATGTTGAACACAAATACCTGTACTTTTCTACTTCTTACATGTTGAACCCAAATACCTGTACTTTCTACTTCTTACATGTTGAACTCAAATACCTGTACTTTCTACTTCTTACATGTTGAACCCAAATACCTGTACTTTCTACTTCTTACATGTTGAACCCAAATACCTGTACTTTCTACTTCTTACATGTTGAACCCAAATACCTGTACTTTCTACTTCTTACATGTTGAACTCAAATACCTGTACTTTCTACTTCTTACATGTTGAACTCAATACCTGTACTTTCTACTTCTTACATGTTGAACCCAAATACCTACCTGTACTTTCTACTTCTTACATGTTGAACCCAAATACCTGTACTTTCTACTTCTTACATGTTGAACTCAAATACCTGTACTTTCTACTTCTTACATGTTGAACTCAAATACCTGTACTTTCTACTTCTCTCATTTTCCAAGCAGCTGGTTCCTTTAGTCTGAATGTGTGTTTGATGCGTGATCATTATTCTTTAGAGTCATTGCGTGCCTATTGATTTGAACACGATCCGTGTATCCATCATTTCCTGGTCTTCTCTAAAGAAGAGGGACCAATGGAAACGTTGTCATGTTGCCGTTGTTCAGCATGGAAACATTCATTAGCTAACAATGACATTATTGTTCTATTAATATAAAGGGAGGTCAGGTACTCTTTAAAACAGCTGCTAGCTATGGGGGAAACTTCTGAAACAAGTGGAGTCAGGACTCAGAGAGACACGAGGAGAGCTGGAGCTTTGATGGCAAACACTGACGGTTTATTTGGAGCTTCGGCCGGAGAATTCACAAGACATGTCACGGGCCACGAGTTGACCACACGGTTCAGATGCCACAATCAATTCTGAAGAACTCTACCCCAGACCCATGTGTTTAGCTTCAGAGAGAGTAATCAACATTCTTCAACTAAACAGCTGAGGACACTGGATCACAGTTATTGTCGCTTACGGCTCGGGGTCATCTACACCCCGAGAAAGATGTGTTCCAGGTGTCCCACAACAATAACTATCTCTGACCGAGAGTTGCCCGGTCACAAACTGGCAACAACAGCAAAATGCTAGGGCAGCCCCTTCTTACGGGGGATAACGGCTGCTCAAGGCTGGGCATCTGCGTCAGAGGGCGAAAGATGAACATGTCGGGCAAATTATTCCCCAACAGTAGTTATGGGTACTTTTTACTGAAGTACATTTCAAAGTTCTTTACTTTTACTTGAGTAAAGAAGTTTAGTCAGTACTTCTACTTTTACCAAAGTATTTTTAAACACGAGTATCTGTACTTCTACTTGAGTAAAGGATGGATATGTGCCGTCCCCCTTCTTTAATACTGACTGTGTTCTGCTGGGTAGATTGATTGATTGATTGATTGATTGGCAGGGATTGGTAAGGTCCTAAATGGTGGCCAATGGTTCCCAAGGATCCTTGTAAATTCCCAAATAATGGTCCAAAATGTAGGGTATCTTTGACATGACACACCTGGCCCACAATGCATCCAACTCCTAATCCAATAGGATCAAACTCCTCTCCTTCCTCTTCTGTTCTCAGGCCCTTTCATAACTGCCTTCAAATGGTTTGACTCCTAGAAAGTTAAATATGGCTCATTAAATTATACTGAGGCAGTGTCCTGACACAACTTCCACTCTTTCATGCTTCCAATTTCTCATTCCCACCCTTCAACTTTGCCTCCCCTCCACATCCTCCGCCCCCACGCTCTTCGGTATCTTACCTTCAGCGCTTCTCCGCACAAGGCCAAGAGAAGAGGGAGCCAGATGCGGAGAAAGATTAAAGTTTAAAACCTGAATGAGGTGCCTGCATCTGCTTCCAATCCAGGGGCGAGTTAACTCCTACCATCCACATCTTCTTTCAATAAATACTGAAGAATAAAAGAAACAGGGCTGCCACTCAACCTCCCTTTTCTCTCTGAGTGTTTACATCTATTTCTACTTCCTGGTTTGCTAAGGGTGAAATGACCTTCCTTTTTCCAGCTAGAACAACAGAGTCAGAATTGGATCGTGAGTAATTCCTCGTATAGTGAAGTGCTTCAACTTCTCCACATGAATCGTATCTCTTGACTCAAATGATGCCTCTTCTTGACTGGTCTATCCAGAGCTTTGTTTTCAAGCACTCGCCCACTTAAAATGTCATTATCTAGAAATGATCCCTCAGTTTAGCCAGTTTACTGATTACACTTTGTTAATGTTTGTTTTCGAATGGATATACAGTACGTAAACATGGCTTATAAGAGGTTAGAGGTACAACTGCAATGTCTCTGGTTCACATCTAACAAGGGACCTTTATTTATGTCATAACTCCCCCAATCACCTCTCTGCTGACTGATTGGTCAACGGCTTAGATATGTCCCGACCCCTTAGCCTATCACGTACAATGTGGGGTTTTAGACTTTGCAGACCACAAAAAAGCTGTATAACACACTGTAGGGCTGCTCAATTAATCGTATTTTAATCGCAATTACGATTTTCGCTTGCAACGATTATGAAAACAACATAATCGAAATAAAACGATTTAAAAAAAAAAAAAAGAATTATTGTTTTTTCAATTGAATTATACTTAAAGTTCAGGGTAATCAACTTTTAAAAACATACTACACTTTTTTTTTCAATAAATTGATGTTTTCAAAGTAAATGGATAATCGTTTTTAATAATCGTGATATCAATTATTGACCCAAATAATCGAGATAATGAATTTTGCCATAATTGAGCAGCCCTAGCGCACTGTAGGAACACCTGAAAAGCATAATAGGGCCTCTTTAAGAAAAATAAGATGACCTGTTGATGGAGTTTGCCATATATTATAAATCTGTATTAGAAAGTGGTGAAGAGCAACGCAAAGGCCCATTGCATTTCATCTTGGAGGGCAGCTGACTTTGGACTGTAAGCCAATGGGATGAGGCCAGTTAGCATGTGGACGCTAACTCCTACAAGGAACCTCTTGTCCTCTCAAACAGCAACAGTAATGAGTCTCTGTAGCCCCTCTGCACCATTAAGGGATTATGAGGGGAAATGTTTTCATTTTTACCCAAGTTTTCTGGACCACCATAAATAAATCAGCCTCGATCCATGTAGCCATCACTGAGACAACGGCCTTCCAGTGTTGATAGGGACAAAGAATCTCTATGTCGAATCCACGTCCCCTTAACCACATGAGGGGCGCCAAACGAAGGATGTGTCGTAAAGTATAAGATTACAAATTAAGATTGAGTGCTATTCCTTAACAGCAAAACAGAAGAAATGTTTGGCAGAGAGGGCTCCCATTGGTTTAGCAACACCACTATCCTTGAAGCAGTTTTTCAACAATCAAGGCTGCCGGGCTGGGAGAGGCCTCAGAGGATGCATCAAGAAAGAAACAAACCCCGGGTTGTTAAAAGCGAGTATGAGCGTTCACGAGGGAGCAACAAAAACAGCAGCCAGTAAATAAAACCAAACTCAAATGTGTGTCGGGAGACTTATCCTGTGAGAAAACTCTCTCAGGCACACACAGCAGAGCTCTGTTGGCCAATAGTAGGGAGGATGAGGAGGAGGAGGAGGAGGAGGAGAGATTAAGAAACGAAGAAGAGGAATTCAAGTCAAAAACCCCAATTCTTGAGACAAAGTCAAGGGTTGGGAGTTTAAGTTTAACACACATTAATGACCAGTGGTGGGAAGTAGTGGAGTACAAATACTTGGTTACTGTACTTAAGTACATGTTTCTGCTATATTAATGGTTAAAGATGTGAAAAGTGATCCTACCTAGGAGTTATGGGACGATCCAATGTATCTGCTGAGGGGTAAAAGCTGTTCTAATTGGTCAGAAATGTGGTGTTGGTGGAAGTTAATGGCACCTTGACTTTATTTAACATGTTGTATTCGACACAGATGTCAAGTAAACATTGGTATTCTGCAGAAGTCCATATCAGTCGTCTCCTACTCATCACCTTTGTCAATCTGTGTGGTTTTCTCACAGCAATTTAACTGCACTAGGGTCTGATTTAAAAACCACAGCATGGTCTGCTCTAGATTACGATTACTGCATTCACAACTAACCAGATTAACCTCAACAGGGTTTGTACCGCAGGGAAACTTAATGGCTTGTGAAAGGGTCTGAAGACAATGGGAATTCACCTAAAAAAAACAGGGATTCCATGAAACTAAACAAGCATGCACGTTTCATAATTTCAAGGCAATTTGAATAAAACTCCCAAAACCTCCACATGGTGAAATGCCAGGGTTCTGCAGTACGAACATGTGAGAAAGATTTTCATTTGGCATTTTATGAGTCCTTACATAATGTGAGTCAACATGTGCTCTCTCTGTAAAGTTCCCTGTACAAAATCAGTGCCAAGGGTGGGTACAGAAAAGAACCAGCACAACCATCTGGGACTAAAACACCAGCTTACAGTCTCAGCAGCACGAACAGTCAACCCTTAATGGTTTGATGATTGATGCTGTTTCTGTTTCACATTCAAACTGTTACACACTTTCACACCTGGGATCTACCACTGAAACCACAGTTCATTTTAAAAGGAGCTTTAGAGAGGATACGATTCAGGTTTTTCCCCACATGGCCCTGGTTTCAAACTAGCCAACATAAGGATTTGTGCCAGCTGATTATATCCCAAGAAATACATCTATCTTCTGTTTCGTCAGACGGGGAAACCTGGTGTGTTGTTCATCATCAAAGAGACATTTATTTTTACCATGAGTGATTTGAAATTGGTAGTTTGAGACACTGCAGATGTCTAAATCTGTGTTCCTGTATGAGCCTTTTTCAGGAGACCTATCATGCAAAATGCACTTTGTGATGTCTTGTATACATAAATATGTGTCCCCGGTGCGTCGGGGAACTCAGAAAATACAACCCGCTCTCTTTTCCTCCGTATCCAAATCTTTTAAAAACAGGTGTCCAACAAGCGGATACAGATTCCATCCGAACTGACGTCAAATCGGCGACAGAAAGTTGCTATCAGAAACAATGCCTGACGTGTTTTGGACGTAATCTCGTCTTTGTTTACATTAGCTAGCCTCGCTAACACTCAGAGCTAACCTGTACTGGAGAGCACGTGTTTAAAAAGCAGGAAGTAAAAAAAGGAACTCACCTTGTGATAAACCCGCAAGAGAAAAAGCATTTGAGCTCCATACTGTTTCAGAAATAATCCTTGATGTGGTTTAGAACAGGATGGCGTTTTATCACAGCAGAATTTAACTTTATCTCCGGTGGAATTCTGATCAGGCATTAGCTCGGCCTCCTCTTTTTTTTTTTTTCAAGCTAAGGACCCAAAATCCGCGTTTCTCTAACAGGGTTTAAAAAGAGGGGTTTGAGCAGTATGAGGCATGGCTACAACGGGAGATCTGTTTGGTATTTTAAGCAAAAAACTTCACAGATGTGTTTTTTATAGGTATGGCCCTACAATATATGTTTCCAATATAAAATAATAGGTCCACTTTAACTTTAGTTGTTGCCATTTTGGTCGTGAATAGTTAATGTTATAAAGAAATACATGCATTTTAAAAGTAACGCTTCAGGGTTTTTAAAGGAATGAATTATGATATGCTTTATTAAACACTCACATTGAGGTAAAACAATATGTTAAACTGTCGAATGCGTCTAATGTTAAAACTGTTAGATCTTATTAATGCTGATCAAGTATTTCATCATTCAATCTTAAACCCAGAATTGTATCAACATGTTCTTTTTTAAGAAAGTAATATGTCAATCATTGGAGGAGAAAGTTACTTAAACATTTTCTGGGTTTTTCTTACTTTAAAAGGACTTGTTTATAGCTCTCTTTTCTATTTGCATATACCATACTGTGTCTGCTTCATAAGGACCTTGACATTGTGAACAGTGTTTTTTAAAAGGCACAGGGACATGAAATCAGAGCGGTAAAGGGTTTGCTCTTACTGAAAGAACGGTACATTCTTGAGCCCATAGGTCCACTATGTTCCTGTAAATCTAACTGTATATATCCGTACACTAACATTAACTTCCCTGCTCATTTAATGTGCCTCGGAAGTGCCCAGAAACACAGTAATCACGTTGATGTTAGTTATCTGCTGCTCTGTGAGCCATGAGTCAGCACCACAGACAGCCTGACTCATAACACCAGCATCCTCCTCTGTGTATGAAACGACTACACTTCCTCACAACAATGAGCCTTGTTAACATGAGATATCTGTTAGGATGTTGCTTCACTTTTTACACCGTTCGTTGTTGATTTCCCAGATGTTCTCCTGCAGCGGCATGGGTCACCGTTACAGGGAAAAGGGATCGAGAGGAGAAGGTAATAGTCTGTTTACCAGCTCATAGAGTCCCGGAAATGTTGAGTACTGATAGCTTTGTTTGTTATTCTCGCATCCAGGAAAGAAGCTTTAAAAGTAAGGAGACCAATGGAGTCTCTGAGAAGGTTCAAATGGGTACTTTAATTAAAATGGCGCGGTAATGTTACAAGCAGAATATTGTTCAGTGAGAAAACCAGCTGTGTTCTGGCTCTCGAGAGCAAAGGAAAGAGAGAAACACACTTTCAGCTGTTAAATATCCTCTTCTGGCTCCTCCCCGTGGGCCGGTTGGCGCTGCTGGGGGCCGGTTGGCGCTGCTGGGGGCCGGTTGGCGCTGCTGGGGGCCGGTTGGCGCTGCTGGGGGCCGGTTGGCGCTGCTGGGGGCCGGCCCTCCACGTCTTTAATGTCCGTTGTAGGATTCAGACATTGTACATTCAATATATAACTAAACACGCCTTTCCTCCTCATATTGTCTTTCATGACTTTTCATTTATTGCATTTTAAACGTTGTATTCAATACTTTAAAAATACTTCACGGCAGTTATCATTTCCGGTAGTTCCGGATGTTGTCATATGCTACCCACGTCTGTAAACAAAACGTATTCAAATAAACTATACCTTCATTTAATATTCAGCAATAATAATATCTCGACGTCTATAGTTGTAGTGTTGAAATCAGTAGGTTTCGGAGTGCAACACTCCGTGTCATGTCGCTACTAAATTCACCTCTATAGGAAATGGAATATTAGCCACATGCTAAATGCTAACCGGAGATGAAGGATTTTCAGAATAAAAGCTTGACAACTGGTTGTGCGCGAGAACTTCTGGTTTTAAACTGACGGTATGTTTAAACTCAATTATGCCGTCAAAACATTGATTTTAATTTCTAGCAGTACCCCAACTTTTATGATAGAAATGTAGAGTACGGGTCCCCAGCACATAGATACTGCCGGATGCTAACTTGCTGGGCAACTTGTACAATGAGCCTAAGTTGCATGAATTAGCATTAATGAGCATATACAGACAATAGCTTAACAATTTTGGTGTGGTTTTTGAGACGTTGAATCCATTTCTGAAATGTTTAGGATAACATATGGCAGTTTTGAGTCCCTTAAAACTTTATAATCGACTCACAATTCATCAGAATCAGCCCACCAGGAGTACAAATATGTCTCCAAAGTTGTCCAAATGGGCCAAGCCATTGTTTAGTTATTGTCTGCATATGCTAATTAATGCAACTTGTGCTAATTCTGCAAATTGCCCAACATATGCAAGTTAGCATCTGGCAGTTTCTACGTGCCGTGGACAAGTACTATACATTTCTATCATAAAACGTTGCAACATTTCCAGGTTCATATTGCTGGGGGATAGACCATAAGGGAGAAGAGAAGAGAGGAAGAGGAGGAAGAGGAAAGGTTATCTGTGACAACTGGAGAGACAGAATTGGGCCAGGTGTGTGTTCACTCTCTCCTGCTGCTTTTCTCATTATAAATATCACAGAGAAAGAGAGCAAGAAGACAGGGGAAGGTCGAGGGAAAAGATGATCGGGGGTGGCGGAAAAAAAGAGAATATGACAAAGAAAGAAGGAGGGGGAAAGGTCAGAGGAAAAAGGACAGTTAGTGAGTTTTAGGGAATGGAATAAGAGAGCGGCTCCAGTGAAGAGGAGGAAGGAGACACAGGAAAATGAGGCCAGGGAAAAGGACTCAGACAGGAATGCTGGGAATGGGAATGAGCAGAAAGACAGTGACAGGAGAGTGGAAGAAAAGTTGTGAAAAGTTGAGGATAAAGGAAGGAGAGAGAAAGGAAACACCAGCAAACAGACAGGCTGCTGACGGACGGATGAAGAGAGACGAATGAGAAAATGTGAAGTGGACGTAAAGACGGTGTTTGTGTCTCTCTTTCTTTATATTGACCTTTGAATCACCTTCAAGGAGCATCAGGTGGTCGAACTGTCCCTAATGAAGACGATCCAGACCCTTTCACCACTCAAAGAAAGACACTTTGTCCTCTGTAACTCGACCCCGAGAGGCGCTTTTAGACAATGTAATGATTGGCTGGGTTAACCTGCCATGTGGAAGCATTGTTTATAAGACGTGGTTAAGTTGAGAAGCTGCAGGATTGAACTTCCTATTCATCCGCAGTCAGTAACAATTATGTAACATCAACAACAGATCACACAGAATATGTAAAATATGCGTTTCTGTCTTTTATGAATGCTCCTTTTAGTAAATGGCAATAACCAACAAACAAGAGACCCTTCCCTCTTGGATCATTTAGCTACCTTCGAACCAGCAGAAAGGCCTGGAGCAAGTGTGTGTGTGTGTGTGTGTGTGTGTGTGTGTGTCTGTTTGTGTGTGTGTGTCTGTGTGTGTGTCACATTTACCAACACTTGTTTGGTTTTGAGTCCTGTTATCAAGCAGGATCAAGTGTAGGTCGGTGTGTGTGTGTGTGTGTGTGTGTGTGTGTGTGTGTGTGTCTCTTTGTGTGTGTACGTGTGTCAGTGTGTGTGTGTGTGTGTGTATGTGTGTGTCTCTTTGTGTGTGTGTGTGTGTGTGGCTGTTTGTTTGTGTGTGTGTGTCTGTGTGTGGGTGTGTGTGTCTGTTTGTGTATGTGTCTGTGTGTGTGAGTGTATGTGTGTGTGTGTGTGTTTGTGTGCCTGTGTGTGTGTGAGTGTGTCTGTGTGTGTCTGTTTGTTTGTGTGTGTGTGTGGTTGTGTGTGTGTGTGTGTGTGTGTGTGTGTAAACGCCAGCCTTTGCATGAGAGTATGCTAACTTTCGTGCACACACACATGCATATTTCCCTGCATCCAATCACGATTCCTCACAAAAACAGATTCAGAAACATCAGAGAGCGACACAATAACAGGGCGGGAGAGTCCCTTTAATCTCACTCATGTGTTGCATTATGGGCCAGCAAGAGGGAAACCCAGCTGCAGTCATGTCGAACAATAACTCTGTAGCTTTATGAAGCCATCAAGAGTTACTACCTAGACATGTTGGCGGCTTTTCTCATGTCAAGTTCAAGTACAGTTTCTCATGTACTTGAACTTGTTTTTACACCAGATCGTTGGTGATTCAGAGTGAACACGGTGACTGTACTTCCATGGAAGGGTATTTTCAACCTGTGTGGCTGAACTGTAAACACCAGCAGTGTGTTCTCCGTCCAACATTTAAACAGCATGGCCAACAGCAGACCTCCAGCAGAGAGTGTGTGTGTGTGTGTCACATTTACCTACACTTGTTTAGTTTTGAGTCCTTTTATCAAGCAGGATCAAGTGTAGGTCGGTGTGTGTCTCTGTGTGTGTGTGTGTGTGTGTGTCTGCGTGTGTGTGTGTGTGTCTGCGTGTGTGTGTGTGAGTGTATATCTCAGCAAATTCGGCAGGAGAGGACTCTTTAAAGTAGAGACACTACATACTGATATACACCTGGACATCAGCAGGAGAGGACTCTTTAAAGTAGAGACACTACATACTGATATACACCTGATCAGCAGGAGAGGACTCTTTAAAGTAGAGAAACTACATACTGATATACACCTGAACATCAGCAGGAGAGGACTCTTTAAAGTAGAGACACTACACACTGATATACACCTGAACATCAGCAGGAGAGAACTCTTTAAAGTAGAGACACTACATACTGATATACACCTGAACATCAGCAGGAGAGGACTCTTTAAAGTAGAGACACTACATACTGATATACACCTGAACATCAGCAGGAGAGAACTCTTTAAAGTAGAGACACTACACACACATTTCAACTTGAAAATTAGCATTATAGGCCCCTTTAAATTGTGTGTCCTTTATTAAGTATTTAATCAAATAAATGAGAGCCGATTTCCCCGACTTCTCTTCCAGATGTGGAGTCCGGCACACTGCGAGTTGGACCACCCATGAAAAGGACAGGTTCAGACACCCTCACATCCCACCCCCTCCTCCCTCTGCTGGAACAAGTTGGCCACTTCTTGCCTTCCTCTTTTCTTTCTGTTGTTTCAACAAAGTCAGAGCCACTCAAGGAGGGCAGCTGAGAGAGAGCCACAAGGACAGAGAGAGCACACTCTGAACCTTTGGTTTAAAACCATAGATACAGTATATATATATATATATATATTTCTGGTGAGCTTTGATTGTTATATACAACTTTGTGCAATATTCCTATGTGCAATTTTCACACTTATTTCTTCTTTAAATTAATATTTGTATTTATTTTCTTAGAAAGGTGCAGGATTTGTGATCAGAAAAAGACATGAAAACAAAAACAGAGGGTAAGAGAGGACATGAGAAACAGACAGTGACAGGCCCACCCAGAGGAAGCAGATGTTTGTTTATATTCAACTCACTCACTCAAACTCACTGGACCCCAACATTAATCCCTGAGGCACTCCACCTTCACTTTCCTACTCTCACCCCACCCATGTTGTTGCCTAAAGCATTATCAAGGGATGCACCAAACAAGAACAATCTGAAACAACAGATCATGGATATTATCCTCAATGTGCACACACACTTCAATAATTATTCTACAGATCAGAACAGCTGACAAAGAAGAAATAACATTGGATGCTTTGACAACAAACACAAAATGCTCTTTTGAAATGTAATATTAACCTGTTTATGTTTGTTTATGTACATGTCAGGGAATACTGTTCACACACACACACACACACACACACACATATACACATACAGACACACACACACACAGACACACACACACGTATACAGACAGCCCCCCATCACAGACATACAGACAGACAGACAGACAGACAGACAGACACACACACACACACACACACAGACAGACAGACAGACAGACAGACAGACAGACAGACAGACAGACAGACAGACAGACACACACAAGGAGAATCAACAGGATGTTTTGTATTCTCTTACTGAGGGAGTGTGTCTGGCACTAATCCGCACTTCCGGTAAACACTGTACTTATCTTTTTGAGTAGCAGCATTCCCCGATAACAGTTCACGATCATCAGAGGCCAGCAGCCTGCGAGTTTACAATAAACTGCATTTCTTAGATAAAAACTCATTCTCCATATACAGAGAGACTCTTTACTGTTGACTCAAGAGGGGGCATGTCAGGGTAGACTGACTGCACATATTAAGACTACTCTTCTGGTGTTGTAAATATCCTACTTGTGTATTTATCCCGCACCTAAATACTTCAAAACGTAAGCTATACAGTCGTACAGCTACTTTATTTTCAACACAATGCTCTGTGTCTTTGCACGACTTGAGTTCCCCAAATATCTTGCTCTCCCTCTCTCTTAGCGTGTGATAAAAACCGAGGCTGCGGTGACTTTGAATGCTAAGCTAATTGGTGTTTTGAAGCCAAACTGACTTCCTCCTACTTTAGAGCTTGATCAGTAATTGGCTGTTCTCTCAGGGTCAAGACGAAAAGAAAGCGGGATAAGAGACGCAAGCTCGTCAGTGGGATGTCATTTTACACATTTAACTCAAATCAAGGAGGATTTAACTTAATACAAATCTCAAAGGAATGTCACACTTATCTTCAAAGATGAATCCAATAACAGCATTTGGTCTTTTACTTTAAATTCAATGAAGCGATAAGAAGCTAATTTCAACCCGACTCTAAGTCAGTGAGCTGCATGATTTGGACAGCTGCCAGCATACTTGATGAACAAGATGATTTCATTATCTGTGGTGGTGGAGCTGACACTTCATTAGACTCAGATAAGCTCTTCATTCCTGAGAGAGGACAACAGGAAGTACAAACATCTTGCCTCGACATTCTTTACTACTTACTACTTAATACTTTTTTGTATTCGACATGTCACTTTTTCCCAAATTTTCAACATAGTTTTTTTGAAATATTTTTCGACAAACTATAATGCGCCTTTTTCATAATTTGACATACTTACTATACTATGTTGTTATTTAGCATATTTTCGACAGACTATACTATATCATTTTTCCAGACGCACTGACTGATGTGTCAGCAGAAAGGAAGCGAAAACACCTCGCCTTGTTCTCGTCTCCATCACACAAAGAAACTCCCTGACAGCCAGGGATCAGAGACGGAATAGGAACACAGGGGTTGAACAACTCATGCTAACGTGCTGCATGCTAATGTGTTAGCTGTGCAACGTAAGCATTGGTCGGCAGACACATCTTAAAAGTCATTAGCAGCCTCTCATTCAAAATGATGTGATGCCTTTAGGAGACGAATAGGAAAACACATTGACAGCTTCAGTCTCACAGCACTTTGAGATAATGAATTCAGATGTCTCTCTTTATGGAACAAAGCTCTGTACATGTCACTTTGCATAATATACGATGTATATATGATTCATAGGGTGATGATAACATGTTCACACATTTCCATATGCTACAGACAAACCATGATTAACATCTCCAACCATTACAACTACAGATATGTTGTCACTTGAAAGCTGTGGAGCATGTATATTTCAATCTGTCATGCAAATGGTTAGATTTAAACCGTGCAATTATGTAAATGTAGTTCAAACTTGATGCAAAATGCTTTTGTGCACGCTTCCTTTTTGACTTATCAACATGACATCTTAAAATAACAGATAAAATACCACCCAGGTCAGGATGTGTTGAACCTCCGTCAAACAGGCCAGCACATGTTGGCACTATTGTATATACGGGGGTTTGCATGTGCACAAACAAGAGTGCACACACACACACACACACACACACACACACACACACACCACACACACACACACACACACACACACCCACACACACACCAACACACACACACCGACAGGCCGGGGCAGGCAACAGTTCTGCCTGCTTTTGAGCTTCTCAAGGACAATGACATTTCAGAGAATTTAGCCGCTGCTTTACCGACAGGAAGAACACATCTTACAAAGCTCCAACAACAACAAGAGAAAGGGTCAGAGTTATAGCGTGTAGCGTGTCTGAAAACACAAGAGTACGAGAGTGTGTGTGTGTGTGTGTGTGTGTGTGTCAGTGTATTAAAAGAGATCATTTTTTGTTTTGTTTTGCAAGTTCCTGGAGATGCAATATCAATATCATTGCAATACCTTGTTGTTCTTTAATGAATGTGTTTCTTATCAGTATATTTTTATTCATTATCTTATTCTATTCTTATTTTTTGTCTTTTAATTCTGGCTGACATCTCGTGAAATTAAATGTTTTAATAAACATAAAAAAGTCTAAATTGCAAGATGTATTTTCAACCCGAAACAGGTAGGAAACCACAAAAAAAACAAAAATCGGAACACACACTGTTTCCCTTGGTTCCCAGGAGGATATTCAAATCCCCATTCATTCAGTACAAAATATGATTATACAACAACCTCAAGGAGACTGTGGGGAAGGATGCCAACACATCAGTCGTAACTTCCTATGTGAAACTCACAAAAAACAAACCCTTAGTGTAAAAAGCAAGAGCAAACCCCTGTAGTGTTAACAGGCTGAGCGCCAAGCTGAAGGCTGCAGGTCAACAGCAGGTTAGCGATGAATCCTTGCACCTTAAACCTCACGTGTTGGTTATTTAGAGGCAGGCGGCGCTGACCCGTGCTTTGATTTCTCCTCTCAACGTTTTCCTCCGAGGAGAATCATTGTTCAGTATAAAAAAAGGGTTGTGGTAGGAAGCGGAACAGGGGGGAGTCAGAGGCAACATGCCAAACAGGAAAGTTTCAGTTTCTGCTCTGACAGTCTGTCGTGGGACGGACCTGAAAATATTTGGCGGGGAGTTTTGAAAAACCCCTTCCTCTTTCAGGGAAAAACCCCGCCCTCTCTGCTGCAGCCGGAGAAAGTGAGCCAGAGGTTTTTTGTGCAGAAAGGGAAAGGACTTGGCACGGCGTCCGGTGTGGTGAACCGCTTAAAAAATCTCTGTTACACCGTCTGCACACATCGCCCCTCGCTGGGGGTAATGAGTGAGGAGGGGGCAATCAATCTGAAATATTATCCAGCCTGGGGGACAGAATCAGGGGGAAAAGAGGGGGAAAGAGACCCCTTAATATTAGAGACTTTTCTTAGGGAGCACCCATTCGTTTTTACTTCCTTAGTAGAGCAGGCAGGGCTCACTTCCTAGGTAGAGATCTTGAAACTTTAAACACACAGTCCAAACTAAACTCTGTAGTTTGACACACACACACACACACACACACACACACACACACACACACACACACACACACACACACACACACACACACACACACACACACACACACACACACACACACACTGCAGATCAGTTAATAATGTGCAGATACTTTGGCACATTGAACATTCTCTTGCACTATTATATTTTTATTCAGTTTCTTATATACAGTATATTTATGTGTCACTGTTGGAGGAACCTGGGACTTCAGATGTCCATTGCTACACTGTGCACATGACAATAAACCCTCTGAGTCTTTGCATACTCATCCAGGGTCCCTTCTTAGATGATGACCAAAAAACCAGCGACACCATCCCATCGTAGCACACATGACTCGTCATTAAAGTCACTTTTAGACCCCAGCTCCCACCAGGACGCAGAAACAGAGCCACTCTCTGATCTCTGACACCTGTGGAGTCACACAGAAACCCAGAGAGAGAGAGAGAGAGAGAGAGAGAGAGAGAGAGAGAGAGAGAGAGAGAGAGAGAGAGAGAGAGAGAGAGAGAGAGAGAGAGAGAGAGAGTCCAGCTGCACTCACCTTGCAGATTTTGCTCTCCTCCGTCTCAGCTCTGGACTTCCCTTCAGGTGTCCTCTCCGGCTGGTATTGGGATTTGATTGACACCGGCTTACTGCCCAATGAGGCCGGCTGCCTCAGTTTGGAGGCGACGCCAACAACCGGCATACTTCCCAAACTCAAAAATAACAAACAGGCGAGGTGGGGAGGGGTCCCAACAAGTGCTGTGAGGAAAGGGAAGTCTGCTGTGACTCTCTGCACAGGAGGAAGTAAATAGAAACAGCCTCTCAGACTGAGAGGAAAGCTCTCATTGTGTTGCCTTCAGCGAGCAGGACTCACAGAAAGTGACACAGCTTCTCCTTCCTCACATTTACTCCCACCTCCTTCTCCTCCTCCCACAAGCAACAGTATTCCCTCCCCTTCCCTTGCCTCTCTCCCTCTCTCTCTGTCAGAAGTGCAGCACAGAGTCAGCCAAAACAGTTCAAGGAGGGGACTGAACTCCTCTGGAAGGTGTGTGTGAAACCTGGCTGAGAGTGGTCCAAAGCACACCGTTCAAAACAGCTTCATGTCCCCCTTAAATACGCGAAAAAGACCCTCTCTCTTCGTCCACATCTGGAGCTGCCCCAGGGGGAAAGTCCTCAGAGTTACACAGAAAAAAAGAAATCTAAACAAAGCCTATTTGATGGTTGAAATAGAAATGGAGGATACCAGTTCGAACATCGGTTACTCCTGAAACTGTTTCCTTTCGGTTTTACTTTAAAGTTTGTTTGTTGTTGAACCGGTTTATTCGGCTGATTGCTCTGTGAACGAGATGGAACAGTATTTCCTCTTTTTCTTAGTAACTCATTGCCATATTCACGTGTTCCCTTTATGAATGGAGACGGTGCCTCACAACATGAACAAGCATCAATCAGTGCCAGCTCAGCAGGTGCCCAACGTCTTAAAGGGGCCATATTCTGTCCATCTTCAGATTCATATCAGTATGTAGTGTCTCTACTTTAAAGAGTCCTCTCCTGCTGATGTTCAGGTGTATATCAGTATGTAGTGTCTCTACTTTAAAGAGTCCTCTCCTGCTGATGTTCAGGTGTATATCAGTATGTAGTGTCTCTACTTTAAAGAGTCCTCTCCTGCTGATGTTCAGGTGTGGCAGCCCCCACCCTCTGGAACGCTCTCCCTGCGGAGATTCGCAACATCCCCACACTCGATGCCTTCAAAGGGGCCCTCAAGACCCATCTGTTTGCCAAGGCTTTCGGCCCCTAAATCGATCTGTTGTTTTGTCTGTCTGCCTTTTGTTTTGTTATGTTGTTTTTTGCCTATTACTTGTAAAGCGACCTTGGGTCCCTTGAAAGGCGCTATATAAATTCAAGTTATTATTATTATTATTATTATTAGGTGTATATATGTATGTAGTGTGTCTACTTTAAAGAGTCCTCTCCTGCTGATGTTCAGGTGTATATCAGTATGTAGTGTGTCTACTTTAAAGAGTCCTCTCCTGCTGATGTTCAGGTGTATATCAGTATGTAGTGTCTCTACTTTAAAGAGTCCTCTCCTGCTGATGTTCAGGTGTATATCAGTATGTAGTGTCTCTACTTTAAAGAGTCCTCTCCTGCTGATGTTCAGGTGTATATCAGTATGTAGTGTCTCTACTTTAAAGAGTCCTCTCCTGCTGATGTTCAGGTGTATATCAGTATGTAGTGTCTCTACTTTAAAGAGTCCTCTCCTGCTGATGTTCAGGTGTATATCAGTATGTAGTGTCTCTACTTTAAAGAGTCCTCTCCTGCTGATGTTCAGGTGTATATCAGTATGTAGTGTCTCTACTTTAAAGAGTCCTCTCCTGCTGATGTTCAGGTGTATATCAGTATGTAGTGTCTCTACTTTAAAGAGTCCTCTCCTGCTGATGTTCAGGTGTATATCAGTATGTAGTGTCTCTACTTTAAAGAGTCCTCTCCTGCTGATGTTCAGGTGTATATCAGTATGTAGTGTCTCTACTTTAAAGAGTCCTCTCCTGCTGATGTTCAGGTGTATATCAGTATGTAGTGTCTCTACTTTAAAGAGTCCTCTCCTGCTGATGTTCAGGTGTATATCAGTATGTAGTGTCTCTACTTTAAAGAGTCCTCTCCTGCTGATGTTCAGGTGTATATCAGTATGTAGTGTCTCTACTTTAAAGAGTCCTCTCCTGCTGATGTTCAGGTGTATATCAGTATGTAGTGTCTCTACTTTAAAGAGTCCTCTCCTGCTGATGTTCAGGTGTATATCAGTATGTAGTGTCTCTACTTTAAAGAGTCCTCTCCTGCTGATGTTCAGGTGTATATCAGTATGTAGTGTCTCTACTTTAAAGAGTCCTCTCCTGCTGATGTTCAGGTGTATATCAGTATGTAGTGTCTCTACTTTAAAGAGTCCTCTCCTGCTGATGTTCAGGTGTATATCAGTATGTAGTGTCTCTACTTTAAAGAGTCCTCTCCTGCTGATGTTCAGGTGTATATCAGTATGTAGTGTCTCTACTTTAAAGAGTCCTCTCCTGCTGATGTTCAGGTGTATATCAGTATGTCGTGTCTCTACTGTCTCCATGTTCTAATCAAAAAGCTCTTTATTTTTCTCATACTGCCTGTGCTGCAGCACCTCTTTTCACCCTCTGTCTGAAACCAGAGCCCAGTCTGCTCTGATTGGTTAGCTGGCCGGCACTGTTGTGATTGGTCAACCAGCTTAGAAATGTCTCGCCCCTTAGCCTATCACGTACAATGTGTTGGAGCGCTAGCCAATAGAAGGGCGAGTGTTCCAAAGTGATGTCGCTGTGTTCCGGAACTCTGGGATTGTTGGCTTTGCAGACCATTTACATGCACTAAAACCTGTAGGACACAACAGGGAAGGGAAAAATCCCAGAAAGCGTAAAAGGGTGTTTGAAACACATTCCCCTACAATCTTTCTTTCATACAACTTTCTGAAAGCTACAATCTCACAATCAAATCAACTTTGAAGAAAAACATTTAAAGAATTTCAATAATTGTCCATTCTCTTCAAACAAACATTTATATATCCCAAATGTGTTTTCCTCAAGCGTTTATTTGAAGGTCTCCATTGTTTTCATGCTTTCAGTTAATTGTTACAGTTTGTGTTATCACAGCAGGGTTACAGCAGGACGGCTCTGAGACGACTTCATCACGGACTCTCCACAGGAAGAGGAGTTTTCTATCAGATGTGTTGTTGGTGAGACTCACATCAAACACGTTGCATTTGGACTGCATTAACCGGACACAATATGACATGTAGTAACTCCCCCTCTCCCTCCCTTTCTCCCTTTCTCTGTGGGAGACATAAAAGAGAGTGAAAGTTTGATATGGAAAGGCTCCATCTGGTTCGGTTTAGAGGCGAATCAGAGGGATACACTGCTGTGTCACGGCTAACCGGAACCTTCTAACACGCTATTGTCTCATAAAAAGAGCAGTAGGCCTGTCTCATAAACATTACAACACCTATCACCACTGACCAAACTGAACCATACTGAAACATGCTGAACCAAACTGAACCATACTGAACCATACTGAAACATGCTGAACCAAACTGAACCATACTGAACGATACTGAAACATGCTGAACCAAACTGAACCATACTGAACCATACTGAAACATACTGACACATACTGACACATACTGACACATACTGAACCAAACTGAACCATACTGAAACATACTGAAACATACTGACACATACTGAACCATACTGAACCATACTGAACCATACTGAAACATACTGAACCATACTGAACCATACTGAACCATACTGAAACATACTGAAACATACTGAACCATACTGACACATACTGAACCATACTGAACCATACTGAAACATACTGAACCATACTGACACATACTGAACCATACTGAACCATACTGACACATACTGAACCATACTGAACCATACTGACACATACTGAACCATACTGAACCATACTGAACCATACTGAACCATACTGAACCATACTGAACCAAACTGAACCATACTGAACCATACTGAACCAAACTGAACCATACTGAACCATACTGAACCAAACTGAACCATACTGAACCATACTGAACCAAACTGAACCATACTGACACATACTGAAACATACTGAACCATACTGAACCATACTGAACCATACTGAACCATACTGACACATACTGAACCATACTGAAACATACTGAACCATACTGAAACATACTGAAACATACTGAACCATACTGACACATACTGAACCATACTGAACCATACTGAACCATACTGACACATACTGAACCATACTGAACCATACTGAACCATACTGAACCATACTGAACCATACTGACACATACTGAACCATACTAAACCAAACTGAAACATACTGACACATACTGAAACATACTGAAACATACTGAACCATACTGAACCAAACTGAACCATACTGACACATACTGAACCATACTGACACATACTGAACCATACTGAACCATACTGACACATACTGAACCATACTGAAACATACTGAACCATACTGAAACATACTGAACCAAACTGAACCATACTGACACATACTGAACCAAACTGAAACATACTGAACCATACTGAACCATACTGAACCATACTGAACCATACTGAACCATACTGAACCATACTGACACATACTGAAACATACTGAAACATACTGAAACATACTGACACATACTGAACCATACTGAACCATACTGACACATACTGAAACATACTGAACCATACTGACACATACTGAACCATACTGAACCATACTGAACCATACTGACACATACTGAACCATACTGAACCATACTGACACATACTGAACCATACTGAACCAAACTGAACCATACTGAACCATACTGAACCAAACTGAACCATAGTGAACCATACTGAACCAAACTGAACCATACTGAAACATACTGAAACATACTGAACCATACTGAACCATACTGAACCATACTGACACATACTGAAACATACTGAAACATACTGAAACATACTGAACCATACTGAACCATACTGAACCATACTGAACCATACTGACACATACTGAAACATACTGAACCATACTGACACATACTGAACCATACTGAACCAAACTGAACCATACTGAACCATACTGAACCAAACTGAACCATAGTGAACCATACTGAACCAAACTGAACCATACTGAAACATACTGAAACATACTGAACCATACTGAACCATACTGAACCATACTGACACATACTGAACCATACTGAAACATACTGAACCATACTGACACATACTGAACCATACTGAACCATACTGAACCATACTGAACCATACTGAACCATACTGAACCATACTGAACCATACTGAACCATACTGAACCATACTGACACATACTGAAACATACTGAACCATACTGAACCATACTGAACCATACTGAACCATACTGAACCATACTGAACCATACTGAAACATACTGAAACATACTGAACCATACTGAACCATACTGACACATACTGAACCATACTGAACCATACTGAACCATACTGACACATACTGAACCATACTGACACATACTGACACATACTGAACCATACTGAACCAAACTGACACATACTGAACCATACTGAACCATACTGAACCATACTGAACCATACTGAACCATACTGAACCATACTGACACATACTGAACCATACTGAACCATACTAAACCAAACTGAACCATACTGACACATACTGAACCATACTGACACATACTGACACATACTGAACCAAACTGAAACATACTGAACCATACTGACACATACTGAACCAAACTGAAACATACTGAACCATACTGACACATACTGAACCATACTGAAACATACTGAATCAAACTGACACATACTGAACCAAACTGAAACATACTGAACCATACTGACACATACTGAACCATACTGAACCATACTAAACCAAACTGAACCATACTGACACATACTGAACCATACTGACACATACTGACACATACTGAACCAAACTGAAACATACTGAACCATACTGACACATACTGAACCAAACTGAAACATACTGAACCATACTGACACATACTGAACCATACTAAACCAAACTGAACCATACTGACACATACTGAACCATACTGACACATACTGACACATACTGAACCAAACTGAAACATACTGAACCATACTGACACATACTGAACCAAACTGAAACATACTGAACCATACTGAACCATACTGACACATACTGAACCAAACTGAACCAAACTGAAACATACTGAACCATACTGACACATACTGAACCATACTGAAACATACTGAATCAAACTGACACATACTGAACCATACTGAAACAAGTACTCAGATCTTGTACTTGAGTAAAAGTAGAAGTACTCAGATCTTGTACTTGAGTAAAAGTAGAAGTACTCAGATCTTGTACTTGAGTAAAAGTAGAAGTACTCAGATTGTGTACTTGAGTAAAAGTAGAAGTACTCAGATATTGTACTTGAGTAAAAGTAGAAGTACTCAGATCTTGTACTTGAGTAAAAGTAGAAGTACTCAGATCTTGTACTTGAGTAAAAGTAGAAGTACTCAGATATTGTACTTGAGTAAAAGTAGAAGTACTCAGATTGTGTACTTGAGTAAAGTAGAAGTACCAGAGTGTAGGAGTACTCCGTTACAGTAAAAGTCCTGCATTCAAAATGTTCCTCAAGTGAAAGTAGGAAAGTATTCTCATCAAAATATAGTGAAAGACAGTGAAAGTATTCGTTGTGCAGATTGGTCCATTTCAGAATAATATATCTGATATGTTTTATAATGATTGATCATGAAAGTGTTCTCAAAGCTGGTGAAGGTGCAGCTAGTCTGAAGTACTTTGTAGACTGCAGGGTAGCTGGTGGATTTACTCCAGGTGGAACTAAAGTCTGATTCAACACTTGATTATATTTCACATCATTCATCCAGATCTGTGAAGTAACTAAAGGTATTAAATACGTGTAGTGGAGTACAAGTACAAAGTAGCATAACATTGATATACTCAAGCACACTTAAGTAAATGTACTTAGTTACTTCCTCCTCTTCTCACTTCCACACCGCCTCTCTGCCTCAGACAGTATGTTGCCTTAATAAGGACGCTGCTTCCGCCCGTCCCAGAATAGAAACGGCTCTGCCTCATGGTTCTAATCACGAAGAGGCTGAAACAACAGGACAGAAAGACTGGCTCAAATCCAGCCTCCTCTTAGTTGGAAGGCGTCCAACTGAAACTGTCGGGAAACCTGTCTCTGAGGTGCAGAGATAAAAAAAACAACCTGAGAGAGATCTTAAGAAAAGAGCTCTCACTTACCCCGGTGTTTTACTGCTTCATGGAGATCACCTTACGCGGCAAGATACGTTTCCAGTGGGAAAGCTCCCTGATGTCTGCAGGTAAAAAACTCAGTGGATATTATTAAACGACAGCTAAAGACACGTCTTAAAGAAGGTACAGATACATTTATATGAAGCTATGTGCAAGTTCTTTAAAGAAAACTGGGTAATATGCGCACGGCTGCATTTCCCCCTTAAGATATACGATTTCAGGATCAGGGTCTAATCGTCTAACATCTGATGTGTCAATAAATGTTCTTTAAACAAGAAAGGAAGTCTTTCCTGCTTGAACTGGTACTTGTTTCTTATTCTTATTGCTGGCCACATGCTCACAGAACAATGCAACGACATCAGTTCGAAGGTGTGAGATCAGGGTGTCATCAGAAGCTGGATCACATCAAGTGTCCCAGAGGTGAGGTTGAACACTCTTAATTCAACCCAAGCAGATCTGAGGTCAGCAACTTATGTTTGGCTACAGGAGTCGACCACTTCAATACAATAGTGACACCTCAACTGTTCTACATCAACATGTGTCCCCTCTTCTTCATGTCTCTTCTACATCACCATGTGTCCCCTCTCCTTCATGTCTCTTCTACATCAACATGTGTCTCCTCTTCTTCATGTCTCTTCTACATCAACATGTGTCCCCTCTTCTTCATGTCTCTTCTACATCAACAGGTGTCCCCTCTTCTTCATGTCTCTTCTACATCAACATGTGTCCCCTCTTCTTCATGTCTCTGCTACATCAACATGTGTCCCCTCTTCTACATGTCTCTTCTACATCACATGTGTCCCCTCTTCTTCATGTCTCTTCTTCATCAACATGTGTCCCCTCTTCTTCATGTCTCTTCTACATCAACATGTGTCCCCTCTTCTACATGTCTCTTCTACATCAACATGTGTCCCCTCTTCTTCATGTCTGTTCTACATCAACATGTGTCCCCTCTTCTACATGTCTCTTCTACATCAACATGTGTCCCCTCTTCTTCATGTCTCTTCTTCATCAACATGTGTCCCCTCTTCTTCATGTCTCTTCTACATCAACATGTGTCCCCTCATTCTTCATGTCTCTTCTACTCAACATGTGTCCCCTCTTTCTTCATGTCTCTTCTACATCAACATGTGTCCCCTCTTCTTCATGTCTCTTCTACTCAACATGTGTCCCCTCTTCTTCATGTCCTCTTCTACATCAACATGTGTCCCCTCTTCTTCATGTCTCTTCTTCTACATCAACATGTGTCCCCTCTTCTTCATGTCCTCTCTACATCAACATGTGTCCCCTCTTCTTCATGTCTCTTCTACATCAACATGTGTCCCCTCTTCTTCATGTCTCTTCTACATCAACATGTGTCCCCTCTTCTTCATGTCTCTTCTACATCAACATGTGTCCCCTCTTCTTCATGTCTCTTCTACATCAACATGTGTCCCCTCTTCTTCATGTCTCTTCTACATCAACATGTGTCCCTCTCTTCTTCATGTCTCTTCTACATCAACATGTGTCCCCTCTTCTTCATGTCTCTTCTACATCAACATGTGTCCCCCTTCATGTCTCTTCATAGTCTCTTCTACAATCAACATGTGTCCCCCTCTTCTTCATGTCTCTTCTACATCAACATGTGTCCCCTCTTCTCCATGTCTCTTCTACATCAAACATGTGTCCCCTCTTCTTCATGTCTCTTCTACATCAACATGTGTCCCCTCTTCTTCATGTCTCTTCTACATCAACATGTGTCCTCCTCTTCTTCATGTCTCTTCTACATCAACATGTGTCCCCTCTTCTTCATGTCTCTTCTACATCAGCATGTGTCCCTCTCTTCATGTCTCTTCTACATCAACATGTGTCCCCTCTTCTTCATGTCTCTTCTACATCAACATGTGTCCCCTCTTCTCCATGTCTCTTCTACATCAACATGTGTCCCCTCTTCTTCATGTCTCTTCTACATCAACATGTGTCCCCTCTTCTTCATGTCTCTTCTACATCAAACATGTGTCCCCTCTGTGGAAAGAGACTCTGAAAGTTTCAGGAACAAAGATTTTCTCTCTTTTTGATCCATTTCTATAAAAACCTGTCTGAAAATGAGCTGATCAGATTTTGGCCACTTTATGATGTCATAACGATGCTTTGTCTTGTGTAACCATTAGCCAATCAGCAACCAAGGTAACCCCCCCCCCCCCCTTATCACCTGAATCTCCTCCTAGAGCACCATTGAGTTCTTTGTAACCAAATGTCTCTCAGAGGGGCGTGGGGGAGGGGCTCCTTATTTTCATCTAAAGTAACAGACGGAGAATCAGCACTTTGGAAACAGGGCTGAAACAGAGGGGATTATGGGTAATGCTGCAATGATCTGTTTGGTGTTTCAGCCAATCAGAGACAGGCTCTGAATGTGGCAGCCAGCCTGGAGACCACCTCGGTCAAACCATTCCAAGATTAGGAGCTGTCAACTTTATAAACTGAGTCTGAGCAATTGATCAAAGCGAAGCCAAGACACATACCACAGCAAAGCTAACCCTACAGACGTTAAAGCAACATGTGTGGCTCTCAAAGCATCCTCACAAGATAACCTGTTGTTAAATCCATGTTGTCTTATTTTGGCAAAGACATGAAAGAGAGCTGACCGCAGAGCTCCGGTGATTATTCCTGCTACTTTCCTTATTTTAGGTTTCCAGCTAAACCACCACTAAATATCTGGTGGAGACAGAACTGAAGGGAGGCTGTGGGTACACATGTATTTATCTATATCTCATATTCCATGTACTTGTATGTAGTCAGACTCTTCTTGCACTATTTTATCTGTTTTATGTCCTATACATATTCATGTTGCTCTGCTGGAGGAGCCTGTAGCTGTAGCTAACACATGGTGATAAAGCCTTGAACAACCACACAGCTGAATGAGGCTCCTTCTTTAAGCTGGTGTCGTCGTAACTTAAGAAATAGCAAAACCGACGATTGCGCAATGATAAACGAGTCCTCGTGTGATACTGTTGTCCAAGGCAACTGTGGTTGTGTTGTGTTTAGTGATGGCAGTTTGACACTGAAGCTTCGAACGGAGCTTCAACCCTGGACTTCCTATTCCATAGAAGCAGTGCTTCGAAGCTTGCTTCAAAGCACGTGACATGTGACGTCCGAAGCAGCAACTGCTTCATTTCCTGAATGAATCACTACTGGTTCGCGGTCCATTCACGCGATTCAATGCACTGCCTCGTCTCGATTCTGACAGGTGGCAGGTTGAAACAGTTTCAAATTTGAGTTCTTCAACACTTTATGACCGCTCTAAACAATGCGCAATGTGTGGGCTGTTGTCGTAGTTTGCGTTGTTGCTGTTGAGTTGTTGTTGTATTTGAATTGTATCATTATAGAGCAAGCCAGGAAGAAAGAGAGGTCGTTCTGGTTCGGGAACAAAAAGACAATTATCAGTAATATAGAAACAGTTCAATATTTTAAGGAGTAGATAGCCCAGTGGGTCGAGCCGGCGGCCCAAGTGCGGCGATGTCCTCCGCGCAGCTGGTTCAAAGCCCGGAATGGATGTATTTTTTAATCATTGCTTTTCAACTTTAATACTTTAATAACTGATAAAAGGCACTCTCCTCCCAAAAACATGTCCAGCACTCTCTAGTCTCTTCTCAATAACCCAATACACACAATTATCAATCTTTAATTTCAATACATGATATTCAGTCTTAGTGTGTGTGTGCATCAAGGCAAAGATACGTTGAACCCACTGCAGCCTTGCACTTCGCCAGGAGAGGTCGCTGTAACTGAAGCTTCGAGAAATTAACCTATTTCCGACACAATTGTCCAAGTGGTTCAAAGCTTCATTTTGCCATCACTAGTTGCATTCAGCAAGTTAAAGGTAGGCTAGGTGAGAATGGAGAAAGCAGCTCGAGTGCGCTAGAATCTGAAACTACGCAGCGGAAAAGAAATCTGCCCCTTCCTTCAGACTTCCTCACAGAGCCCCGCCTCCAACACACACGAACGCGCACATGACCAATGAGGGCCCGGCTTGGCAACTGGAAGGTCACCAGTTCAAGTCCCGGCAAGACCAAGTGCTACCGAGGTGTCCCTGAGCAAGGCACCGTTCCCCACACTGCTCCCCGGGCGCCGTTCAAAATGGCAGCACACTGCTGCTAACACAGGATGGGTCAAATGCAGAGAAACAATTTCCCCACGGGGATTAATAAAGTATATCAAATATCACATTTCTACATTAGACACAAGCAGCCTGTTTATAATCCTTAGTAAAAAGAAGTGCTAGGAATTACTCCAGAACGATACACACTTTTTTTGTATCACTTATCATTGTCCACTTCTCACTAGTTGGTTTGGAATGACACTTAATGTGGAAGTAGGTGAAGAAAGGTGGTACGGGTTGGTTTGGAATTGGTCCAATAATTCACCGCAGTGTGTAATTGGGTTTACTCCAGACATTTCTCTGATATGGAATTACAAATATCATGTGTTTATTATCTGTTCCCGGCAGAGGGTGGATTGGTTGGTTGGTGTGTGTGTGTGTGTGTGTGTGTGTGTGTGTGTGTGTGTGTGTGTGTGTGTGTGTGTGTGTGTATTATGGAAGATACCACCCAGGGTCACATGACATCAGCACTGTGGTTTGGCCGTGGCTGTGAAAACAAACACGCCGGGGTGCTGCAGATAAGAGGGGTCAAACACCTTCCAACCTCCAGGCACACACACACACACACACACACACACACACACACACACACACACACACCACACACACACACACACACACACACACACACACACACACACACACACACACACACACACACACACACACACACACACACACACACACACACACACACACACACACACACACACACACACACACACACACACACACACAGAGTATGAACACACCCCGCGGGAGGCTGGTGAGATAGTCACGCACCTGGACCTTTCAGCACTCTGAATGCTATCAGTCAGCTGCACGTCAGACAACATGGGCAAACAAAACAAACACACACTCTCCCGCTGACACACACACACACACACACACACACACACACACACACACACACACACACACAACTTCGCCCGGTGAACACAGGCATGTGCGGTTAACATACATGAAGCGTGACCTGGGAAGACATGAAGGTACAATCTCTTTCATCCAGAGATTCCTGATCCTCGTCAACCTTTGGCTTCTCCGCGCTAAACCACGCATGCAAAACAGAAGTGCATCATGGGAAACGTCTCGTCATTCTCTCATCCTCCAGTCTAGATATACTTGTACTTTGACTACGTGTGTGCTATTTTGTAAATTCAAATCACGTAAAACCATCAATTCCATAAACGAATGTCAATATATTCAAGTTAATGTTTAGATTTAAGGATATAGATTTCCTTTCCCCCCCGCACGTATTAGGATATTTATCACACTTATTGTTTTGCTTAAATCCTACATTTACATACTTCATTTTCACTTTTCTCTAATTTTTTTACTATTAATAATTGGACTTATTACCCTCCACCTTTCTCCCATTCACTGTTTGTCAGTAGCTTTAATGCATCCAGGTCTAAACTCACTCATCCCCGCACACTTTCACATGGATATTTCTCCCCCTGTGGCCCTGTCTTCTTCTCTATCAACGATACAATAGCCCACAAGTAAAGTAATACGAGGTTCAAAACTGGGATCGAGAATTTCGGAAAGGTATTTAGGAATGTCCGGAGAGTCATTGAAATCGAAACAAATAATAATTGCTCTATGACACCAGGATAAATTACGCGACAAAGAGGAGATAAGGGAGTAGAAGAAAATGGCAGTACATTAGGCGCTTTCACACCGGAGTACTTTTACCGTTTGGTTCCGTTAGTGCCTGGAATCTTGAGTTCATCCCAAAAAGAGAACTTAGTTCAGAGAACTTCTACCCCCATTTTTAGTGCCTGCTAGAGAGGTGGGACTTTCCTGGGGAGAAAAAAGTACCAATTTCTGATTGGCTGGGCGGATTGCAAACCACGCCCCGTAAAACTCTGAAAAGTGTTTTGAAGCCGCCATTGTATTTGCTGGCATTAGCATTATTAGCATTAGCATTAGCCCCGCGCACCAACGGAGAGAGACTAACTTATGGCAACACAAAAGAAAACATGGGAGCGGTGGAGATGAGGAGGTGTCGGTGTTCTGGCGATTTACTCGGAAGGCTTCAGTAGAAGCTGCTGGGAGTCCCAGCAGCTTCGACTGAAGCCTTCCCCAACTCCGGGGACTTCCGGCCGGGGACTTCTGGTGGCAGTTTACGCCGTGAAGTGGTTTGCGGCCTGCCAGTAAACCCAAAGCAGAAGAAGAAGAAGTGACGTCAGCGGCTTAATTTGCGTAATCTTCCCTCAGGGAACTTATTCTGGTGTGAACGCGATCGGCTCTTAGTTCCATGGGGGAACTCAGTGCTGGGAACTAAGTGCTGGGAACTACGTGCTGGGAACCGAGTGCTGGGAACTAAGTGCTGGGAACTAAGTGCTGGGAACCGAGTGCTGGGAACTAAGTGCTAGGAACCGAGTGCTGGGAACTAAGTGCTGGGAACTAAGTGCTGGGAACTAAGTACGACAAAGTACTTGGTGTGAAAGCGGCTATTATTTTCATGCATCTGCTCCTAAACAGTCAGATGCTTCCAGTTTTTCAATGCGTACGTTACAGAACGTTATTTTGGATAACATTTTAAGGAATCATGACCCATAACTGCTCCTTTTCCCGTCAAAAACAAAGACCCAGCTCACCCCTCCATCACAGAACTTCCCTCCTTACTGTCCTCTGTCAGATCCTTCCTCACTTCCCCTCACACTGCACGTTAACACTTTACGAAACACAAAGGCCAAACACTTTCATTCTTTGCGGCCCAGTCAGTGAAATCAACCCCGTTTACAACCATGACATTCCTTCCCCTGGTGATTCACTCCCGTCTTCCCAACATCCACTTTGGATCCACGCTGGATCTCACAGCTGGAGTTAATAAAGTCTAAAGGGGACTTTTCCTCTCGTAAACAGGAGAGAGGATGAAGAGGTGTCGTAAGTTTGGTGTTGCTATGCCGATGCCTCATCAGAGCTTTAAGACTTGCTTTCCTTTTGTTTGATAGATTACCTTCTAAAAGTACTTTGCATTGCTGGCCAGCCAATGTGGGCTTACAATGCAAGACACTAATAATAATGATAATAGATTACATTTGTCCAGCGCCTTTCAAGGGACCCAAGGCTGCTTAAAGGCCCTGACACACCTACCCGATTTTGGGAGTCAGAGGCCGTCAGAGGCAGTCGGGCATTCGAGGCGACCTACTCAGGTTGGTGTGTCCCGCACCGTCGTTGCTTTACGGCACATTTTCACACCTCCCGCGGCCGATTCAACATCGGCCAAAGAAATCACTCTGATTGGCTGTTGCCTCTTTTGAATGACGAATACACACTACCGCTGCCTGCTGGCAAGGACAGTTATTGCCACTCGTCGACTGAAGTCTTTGCGGTGTGTTCGTAGGCGTAGGCAGGCGGCGTAGACGGGCGGCGTAGCGGACGTAAAAGTCTGGGTCATTCGGTACGCGTTCTTTGGTCTCAGGTTGGTGTGTAGCGGCCTTTACATGGTAAACAAACAAACAAACAAACAAAACAGACACAGTATCCACAGCCAAGAGGACCACAGCACCAATGATCATGTAAGGATCCTTATGAGATAGGACAAACAGTGTTTTAGCATCGTTTACTTCTAGAGCCAAGAATAACACATCCTAAATAAGCAAATATCAGGACCTCGAGTTCCTCCTGCAACTTGCCGATGTACATTTCTTTTTATTGTCTTTTTTCATTGTACCGTAGATTCTGTACGAAACTTTGAGTAAATTACAGGCTTCTTCTCCATCTTTCGTTCCTCCATCAAGTCTTTGTTAGACCCAAGAATGTTATGTATGTTGGTCGTTCTGTTTCTGCCGGTATCGAAGCCCTTCTTTCGCTCCGGTAGATGATTTAATTGGCTCGTGGAAATGTCTCTCTGGAGGCAGGGAGCGTGTAAATCTAACGTGTACCAGGAGCTCCAAACGGTGAATCGAGCTACTCCATTAGCGGCTGCTACTGACGCCGCCATCGGTCCGTATCTCGACAATCAGTCAATCAAAGTAATGATGCTGAGGAGCGTGTTTTGGAAAGTTGCTTGCTGCCTTTACTCATTTCAAAAAACGAATGTCTGCATTTACTTCTTTAAAAAGTCTGCAGGGAAATGCAATTGGAAATGTGGATTTGTGGATGTGAGATGGAAACGTGAATTTATCAGTGACTATATACACTAGCTCAGTTCAAAGAGGCTCTATTATGCATTTTGGGGTGTGTTCTAGTGCATGTAAATGGTCTGGAAAGGCTCAAATCCCTGTACCCCTCCACAGGGAGTTTCTCTGAACATTAAGGCGTACTTGCATTAATGTCAATTTATGTTCTGTGGACTGTGTTTTTAAATATATTATTAACCAGCACTTATTAATACTATTACTTAGTTGTATACCCCGTTTATCTAGGCCCTTTTTTGTTTTATGTAGGTCACACTGTGGGACTGAACGAATGTCTAAATACATTTACTTCTTTAAAAAGTCTGAAGGGAAATGCAATGTGGATTGAACGCACAGTGAGATGGAAACGTGAATTGATATACTATATGCACTACCTCAGTTCAAAGAGGTAGCGTATATAGTATATCAATTCTATATACACTACAGAATACACCATAGGGAGACAAGATGGCTACTTAGTCATTATTCATCTATTATCTAATATATCATTCTAATAACTTGTATATAGACTCGTATTGCTCTATTCCACTCTATTATACTTTAATATTGTTTTAATATTGTCTGCTTATCTGTATAATTGTGTTGCTTTGTTGGAGAAGCCTGTGACCTAAGATTTTCAACGACATAATTACTCTGTAGCTTTGTTAGTCTGACAATAAAGAACCTTGAACCTTGAACCTTGAACCTTGAAGCGTAAACATGCCGGATTTTAGCTTTGAGCTACTTTCCATCCCTCACATAAAACATTTAAGAAAAATGACATGGCAATACAATACAGACTCTTCTTGCACAATTTCTATTCTATTGTATCTGTTGTATCTGTTCTATGTCCTGTATATATGTTGCACTGCTGGAGGAGCCTGTGACTTCAGGTGTTCATTGACATGTCTACCCTGTAGCTAACGTGCACATGGTGATAAAGCATCTTGCACTTAAAGCAGAAATGTTTTATTAACTGTGCATCCACCTGAAATCAGGCACCGTAAGGAGACAAGATGGACACAAACTCAGCAGTCATGACTTCCCTGAAGCCATCTGAGCGAATCTCAGGAAACACAAGACGTCTCTGCTCCGATCATCAGAGAAAAGGACTCCACTATAACCACCACAACACTGTTATAATAGCCACAAAGGCATCGTGTGTTTAACCTCATAAGCTCTGTGTCCCCTGAGCAACTAGCTTAAGCCTCATTACGTTCAAATGGGTTTTAAGACACACAGCTTCTACCCTCCATCCCTTGGGCTGTACATAAGGAATAGCTTGTTGTTTGCTTATCTGATAAACACATATTGTTGTCTTGCTTAATTTGTGTCGCCCTCATTAGCGCTGGGGCTCATGTAAAGGCCACTTAGACGCTGTCTGAGAGCACCGTCTGATTCAAGAAGAGGGTTCGAAAGTGCCTTTAGCCGAACCCCTGCGAGCTGGCACGCTGTCAACATGTCCAGATGTGTGTGTTTGAGTTATATTGTGCACCTATGGGCTCTCACATGCACAGTCACATGACAAACACAACATCGCATGCATACACACCAAACAAGCCGGATGAAGCCGTCTGCTTTCCATATGCGACGTCTCATTATGCTTCATGTCTGCTCAACAGCACTAGCTTGTTAAAGATGATTTTAAACACAGCTCACGGCGCTGCGCGATACATGGTTTGTGTCTTGTAGCCACAGTCTTTACATACCGTACGATTCTAAGAAACAGCAGAACTGTTTTGATTTATGATGAGAAAGAGACGAGAGGAAAGTGAAGACGAGTCATGAAAGTGGGTTTCTGAAAGATCCAGCTCCAACTCCACAGCTGAGATGCCATGAGCTGAACACGTGTGTGTGTGTGTGTGTGTGTGTGTGTGTGTGTGTGTGTGTGTGTGTGTGTTTGCGTGTGTGTGTGTGTGTGTGTGTGTGCGTGTGTGTGCGTGGCCTAGCATTACTACTGTATACTTGTGGGGACCTAAATCTGTTTACATAGTCACGTGTGGGGACTCGCCTCCCTTATAGGGACAAAATGGAGGTCTCCATAAGTGGAATCATTAATTTTAGGGTGAAGACTTGGTTAGGTTTAGGGTAAGGTTAAGGGTAAGGTTAAGGGTTAGGGTTAAGGGTAAGGGTAAGGGTTAGGCATGTGTTGGTTATGGTTAAGGTTAGGATAAATCTCCAGGAAATGCATGAAAGTCAATGTAATGTCCCCTGAAGTGATGTATACATGGTATGTGGTGTGTGTGTGTGTGTGTGTGTGTGTGTGTGTGTGTGTGTGTGTGTGTGTGTGTGTGTGTGTGTGTGGGAGTTCCTTTCCTCTGGCTGTACATCCTGTTGACTAGCGACATGTTGAAGCAGGCGCAATTTATGGGCTCCTTGCGTCATTTCTGCTGTACATTAGAACGTTGTCTTAATCTTAATTCCCTATATGGGCAAAATTAATCTGAGAAATCTTGATTTTTTGGGGTATTTCAGAAAAGAACCTTCTACCTGTTTACTTCAGCCATGGTTGGCAAGTGTTCCCAAACTGCCTGCAGGACAGAGAAGCACTGAACAAACTGAAAATGTACTTTAATGTCAGTTGTAAGTTGAAGGCAATAATATTAAGTTTTAATACAAAACATTAGGTTGAACTTGCTTTTAACTAACTTACTGTAATACCGTTTTGTGACATTTGTTGACATCATACATTTAATTAAAGTCAACGTTTGAGTGTTTCCAGTGAGATGAACTGGTTGCTCACTTGTTTACTAAGATCTGGTGAATATAAGCGTGTAAGGGGAATAACTGCTGATCCAACAACTCTCCATCAACGCAGAGACTCTACATCTCCACTGAGGCAGTTATCTCTCTGCATCTACTGTCTACGTGTGTGTGTGTGTGTGTGTGTGTGTGTGTGTGTGTGTGTGTGTGTGTGTGTGTGGTGTGTGTGTGTGTGTGTGTGTGTGTGTGTGTGTGTCTGTATATCATAGGGTGAAACAAACACTTCAGAGTGCAAGTCAGTGAGAGAAAGAGCCAGGGACAGAAAATGAAGAGGCTGAAGAGAAGTGTGTGTGTGTGTGTGTGTGTGTGTGTGTGTGTGTGTGTGTGTGTGTGTGTGTGTTCACTCTTATTGGAGGTAAACAAAAGAAGACAATGTAACGAGTGTTTACCCCTGTGTGTGTGTGTGTATCCAAGCGACAGCCAGAGTGCTTGGGCTTAAGGTTATTTGTCTGTGTGTTCGGCACTCCTGTCTCATCCGAAAAACTTCACAACTAAACTAAAAGCTAAACCATTTTTCTGAACAGAAATCTTGACATACAGCATTAGTGTTAGCCGAAGCATGGCCATTCATAAGATGTTATATCTGGAGGTATATGGGAATCTGAACATAAATGGACTTAAGTGTGTGTCCTGCGTTGAGGATTTGACTGCAATTTGTGAATGTTTTAAGATAATTGACATCCAAAAAGTGCTCGTGTAATATTATTTCTCAAGGCCTCTGCACCGTATGCTTTAAGCACCATCAGTACATGTACAGTTCTTTATGACTCCAGGTTGTCGTGTTAATAAGCAGCTGTTGACAAGCTTGAAGACTTACTGTCAGCTTTCAGATTCCTTTTGCTCAGGCTACCAACGGAAAATATCACCTGTCACTGATACATTATTATTGGACTGCATTCACCTTAAAGGTCTCCAGGTCACGAGGCATTTTCAGAGTCAAACTTACATTTTATTACAGGTATCTCCCACTCAAACATGCACTTGTCTTTCGCTGATGTTCCCTAATATGTCCCACTATCCTGACTTGTGTCTGTGCTCTTTGTTAATGTCTGTGCACTTCCCTTATAACATATTTCAATAAGACAAATTGTCCAACCTCAAAGGCATTTTAGTATGTAAAGTTGTGGCGCTAAACACACACGTACTGTAAGAGGTCTGTGTCTCTCCATCAACTTGAATGAGCCTGTCACTTTCACAATATATGATATATTGACACATTTCCTGCGGGTAGAGCAGGATGCCAAAGGCTCAATGATGTGAGCTTCAGTAAGTAAGGCACGATGGGGTTGGGTTCATACGGGGGCCAACGGTGCTTTGTATTCTCAAACTACTTCCTGCATTCTTTACTCTAAGTCACTGTGAGATTAAAGCTTATGTGGAGGTACTCAAAATCCTCCAATACCCATGACAGGTGAGTGTGTAAGGCCTCGGAGCGACAGGTTACGTAAGTTCATGTCAGGTCGTCAAATAGATCAGGTGACAGGTCTTCATTTTTAGAAAGAGCTGCCCTTAAAGTGAACACACACACAACAAGAAAGCACTGTTCGATATAAATAGTATTGCTGGTGTAGGCTAGCAGAAATAAGTATATGTGCAACATTTACAATAAAACGGTAAGGGGAAACAGACGGTGTGCAAAAATGTGAAGGGATAAGGGAAAGGAGAAGTCTGAGTATCTTTGGAGGAGTCATTAGGCGCTTTCACACCAAGTACTTTGCCGAACTTAGTTCATCAGAACTCTTCAGTTCTGATGAACTAAGTACAGATCGCGTTCACACCGGAATAAGTCCCTGGGGAGGATTAGGCAAATGAAGCCGCTGACGTCACTTCTTATTCTTCTGCTTTGGGTTTACTGGCAGGCCGCAAACCACTTCACGGCGTATACTGCCACCCGGAGTCCCCGGCCGGAAGTCCCCGGAGTTGGGGAAGGCTTCAGTCGAAGCTGCTGGGACTCCCAGCAGCTTCGACTGAAGCCTTCCGAGTAAATCGCCAGAACGCCGACACCTCCTCATCTCCACCGCTCCCATGTTTTATTTTGTGTTGCCATAAGTTAGTCTCTCTCCGTTGGTGCGCTGGGCTAATGCTAATGCTAATAATGCTAATGCTAATAATGCTAATGCTAATAATGCTAATGCGAGGATAATAAAATGGCGGCTTCACAAAACCTTTTGGGAGTTTTACGGGCCGTGGTTTGCAATCCGAAATGGGAACCGTTCCACCCCCTTTTCAGTCCCTGCTCTCTAGCAGGGACTGAAAAGGGGGTGGAAAGGTTCTCATGAACTAAGTTCTAGTTCCGGATTTTTTTAGTGTGGACGCACATTTTCGGAACTATACTTGGAAAAGTACTCCGGTGTGAAAGCGCCTATTAAGTGTTTTCAAAGTTGGGATAATTTAGCACCGCAGTAGCAGCTGTCGCGGCATGTCCCAAACACACATTGGCCCGATTCAGTATCTTTGCCCAGATCCAACCTTCATGTAAAATGCATTCTCAGCGCAGTCACTGGTACCGTGATGTGATTAAGGAGCTACATTTAAAATCTCACCCCAGAGTAGCACAGACTTTATTTCGTGTACTTGTAGCAGTGGAAGTAAATCAAATTGAGGAGGAAAAAAACACCAGATTCAGAGACAGTTTCAACTCAAGACTGTTAAACACCTGAACCGTTGTATCAACATCCATAACATCCATCTGCTACTTAGTAATTATTTATCTATTATCTAATATATCATTCCAATAGCTTGCATATAGACTCTTATTTCACTACTTCACTTTTTTTAAACTATTTTGTATTTACTTTTTAATATTTACTTGCACTATATGTTTCTGTATTATTGTGTTGCACTGTTGGAGAAGCCTGTGACCTAAGATTGTCATCGACATAACTACTCTGTAGCTATGTTCGTATGACAAATAAAGAACCTTGAACCTTGAACCTTGAACCTTGAACCTTGAAAAGAGTGATTTGCAGAGCAGCCAAACACTTATAATTCCTTCCTACCCCTCTCTTTGTTGGCTCCTCGCCTCAGGACAAACTGTCGGTTAGATTTGGATTATTCTGTAAAGACATATCGGAGGTGCAGTCAGCTGGATCAAAGCCCATTTTCACATTTCATTAAATGAACAGAAACAGACGTTGCTGTTACCTTAAAAATGGTGGGATCCGAGCCTCGTTTCGCTTTTTCCCTCTAGGGGGAACTTGGGGATTTTAGCCTTTGCAGACCATTTACATGCACAGAAACATATATAACACACTACTGGAAAAAACAAAAGCATAATAGGGCCTCTTTAATTTTACTCACACTACAGTATGCCTTTTTAGTCTGTATTCTGTACCTTGCTTATTATGCCTGTTTTTAAATGCCTGTTTAATATTTACGCTGTATTTGTATTTGTTCTTTGAATCGCCACGTGCTGAACAGTGCTATATAAATTGCCTTGCCTTGCCTAGCCTCAGCTCGCCAGAGATAATGATGGTTATTAGTAGGTCACTGTCGCTTATAGCATTTTCCAAAGTATGTGGGTTAGCTGACGAACAGCAGCAGAAATTGTGCTCTGTTTTTATGTTGACCGTACATTTCTGTCTCATGTCGTTACTGTCATGTTTCTGTCTTCATGTGAACTGTTGAACTATGAAAGGTGCTTTACTAAATAAACGTATCGGTATTATATTAGGGAGGCGTGTGGCGCAGTGGATAGAGCCTTGGTGTTGGAATCAGGGGGTCACAGGTTCAAACCCCACTGCAGTCAGCATGTCGTTGTGTCCCTGAGACACTTCACCCCAAATTGTTCCTGTGGGGATTGCCCACAGTATCGAGTATGTAAGTCGCTTTGGATAAAAGCGTCTAACAAGTAACATGTAATTATAATTCACGTTGACTCTCCTTACATTTGTGAATAGACGTTTATTAGCATCCAAACTCACACATCATCTGAACTATAGTCATTGGTTTAGTAAAGTGAAGCCGAAGCGTTTGTCTTCTCTGTGGCTGCATTCAGACTGTATGTTTCTTGCTCAAATCGTTTTGACTATTTCTATTCTATTTTATTCGTATTTACTTGCACTGTTTAAATGTGTTGCACTGTTGGAGGAGCCTGTGACTAATGTCCATCGTCATAACTGTAGCTATGTACGAATGACAATAAAAGCCTTGCATCTGGATGAAAACCAGACAAACCAACGATCAGCCCCCCCCCCACCGTGACCTCACCATCACACACTTATTGTCCAATTAAGGTCTGCTGCTCCGCGCTCTGTTAATCTGGCTGTCTGTGTCCGGCACTTCATCATCAGTGGGTGTATAGATTAGCAGTGGCGCGTGGGCACAGGACTATAAAAGGAGACTAGGTTCAAGATCCAAGGCTTTTATTGTCATTTGTACAAAGCTGCAGTGTGGATATGACAATGTACATCTTAGGTTACAGGCAGAGGTGGGAAGTAGTGGAGTACAAATACTTAGTTACTGTACTTAAGTACATGTTTCTGGTATCAGTACTTTACTCCACTACTTATTTTTCTGACCACTTTTTACTTTGACTTCTTACAGTTTGAACTCAAATACCTGTACTTTCTACTTCTTACAGTTTGAACTCAAATACCTGTACTTTCTACTTCTTACATGTTGAACTCAAATACCTGTACTTTCTACTTCTTACATGTTGAACACAAATGCCTGTACTTTCTACTTCTTACATGTTGAACACAAATACCTGTACTTTCTACTTCTTACATGTTGAACTCAAATACCTGTACTTTCTACTTCTTACATGTTGAACCCAAATACCTGTACTTTCTACTTCTTACATGTTGAACACAAATACCTGTACTTTCTACTTCTTACATGTTGAACCCAAATACCTGTACTTTCTACTTCTTACATGTTGAACACAAATACCTGTACTTTCTACTTCTTACATGTTGAACCCAAATACCTGTACTTTGACTAACTGACTGTGTGTGTGTGTGGTGTGTGTGTGTGTGTGTGTGTGTGTGTGTGTGTGTGTGTGTGTGTGTGTGTATGCGTGCGTGCGTTAATCTAAGTAAAGTATGCAGGAAGATCCATGAAGGAACAAGTTAGTCAATTGAACAGAACATTTTGTCATAGACACTAAATGAAAAGGAAAGATGATCCAAGATGCCTTCAGCTGTTTTCATCAAAGTTCATTTCTAGGTTCATGAGCGGAAAGGTGGGAATAAGGGTGTGAATGGTGTCATTTGGAGCATTAACCTTGCAGCAATTGCCTTCTTGCTAATAGTTGGATCAGTACAAAGTTAGCTTAGCTTAGCAACGTGTAGGTGTGTTCAAAGCAACACAATCAAATTACAAGCACCTCAAAAGCTCCCAAATAGACAGGTTGTATCTTAATTATTTGATCCATGCAAACACCGAAGTGGAAAACCAAGTTATAGTCTTAATGCAGCTCATGGGTAGGATTATTTCTCCGCTGACTGAGACCACTGCCTCCTTTAAGAAGGGCCTAACAACCTTTATTAAACGTGTGTTTTTAAGTATTTATTGAATGCCCCCTGTCGCACTTTAGGTTTGCTTTTAGTAATGAAAGTCCAATGTATTAAGACTGAATTGCAGACTGTCCTTTAATGCTTTGATCAGATATGAAGTCATCACCTGATGTTTTAGCACATTTCCAACATGCAGGGTTACAGACTGTTTGCATAATAAGTCATATTTTTAAACTCTTAGTTTGGCAGGAAAAGTGACGCTCAGCTTCAGAGCGATGGACGTTTCTGCACCGCTGACCTGAAGGAGCCGATCACTCATGCTATCCGCACATCAGGGGTCAAAGTGCACCATTAGCAGATCACTTTGTAACCATAAAGACAACGAGTCTGTCTGAAGGAGAGCGAGACGACGACGACTGAGAGACCTGAGGAGGAGTCAGCGATCGCAAGTCAATCAAGAACAAAGGTCGGTTTCTTCAGGTTGAGTCACGAAGAAAACAGTCTTTTTTGTGGCATCTGATTTTGGAGATTAATGGTGCGTTCGAGTTGTCATGGGAAGTGGGAATATCCAAGTTCCCAGTTGGACACTTCTACAAGAACACCCCCTAAGGTCAGACAGCCTACTTGCGATAAGTCGCCATACCTGAGATCACCTTTCAAAGCTGAGTGTCCACATGAGATCATTAAGAGAACACTTTGATAATATAACACGTTTTAGTTCTTCTGTGTAATTTATATCAATTCAAAGATTTTAAGGTCATATGCAAATAAGCTACAGTGTAGAATATGATACGTATACAAGAACAGAGTGTAAAATTAAATATTGTACACTAAGATGAAATTAAATACTGTTTACAACAAAGATACCACTTAAGATAAATTCATAAATTGCAAGATGGCAAACAGATGAATGTCTATTAGGGATGCTCCGATCGATCGGCTGCAGATCCCATTCCCAAACCGCCCTCTACACCCTACCCCTCCGTTTGCGCGTTCACGCAGAGGGTCCGCCACATAGAGAACCACAGTGACGCGTCCTAAAACCCCGATGTAAACTCCTTCCGGTTCCTTCGTCAAAAACGCAATGTCTCCATAGGGTTTTGGAAAACAGCTGGAAATAAGGTCTGTGGTTGAGACACATTGAAGAGACGGATCCTACTTTGATCATTTTCGAAGCATAAATCTAGTCTCAAGAAGCTAAATGCTAACGTGATGCTATAAACGAGCTACAGCAGGGTCGCTGCGTCAACATCACGCCAACTTAAGATCCATATTCAAACACACAGATTGTAAATGGAACGAGTTGAAGTGTTTGTTTGAACACTTTGCAGGAGGCAGGGACTTGCTTTCAAGCAGAACAGAAACTAACTTAGAGGAGTGTTCACGTGTTCGGCGTAATGACGTACAACGGCCTCGACAACTTCTGTAGTCCCATTCAGCCACTTGGTAACAACCATCGTTTTTCAGACACGTCAACTCTTCAGAAATCACCAGCGGGGTCACTGCTGATGGATTTAATGTCGTAGAACAAAACGTGATCCGTCTCTTCAGTGAGTCTCAACCACAGACCTTAGTTCAGCTATCTTCCAACATCCTATGGAGAAAATGCATTGCTTTTTCTCGAAGGAACCGGACGTGGTAAAAATGCTAACTTACTTCCGGGTTTTAGGACGCGTCACTGCGGTTCTCTATTGAGGGCTGTTCCAAAGCAACGAGTGTGGAGGGGGAGTGGGCCATCAAGCCCTCAAACAGCGAGTCTGCAGCGGTGCTGACTTGAGACCGGTCTCTACCTGACCGGAGTCACGCTGTGTGTGTCCTCAGGAAACACGCTGTTAACAAGTAGTTCCAGCAAACATCCACTGATAAACTGCGATGCTAACAACCTCATGATGACCTCATATGTTTTTAACTTAGGATCAAACCTGTGTTTAGTCTAGAAAAAGGTAAATGTGTGCATTTTATTATAAAGTTGTGTTTATTTACAGACCGTTGCAAAAACTAAGAAGCTTATAAACATCAGGTTTAAAACTAAAAGATCTTTGAAACACAATGAAAGATGTTTGGAATTTTATTTGAGTTATTAATTTAAACTTTTTGTCTAAGAGATGCTGATTTGAAACCGTTGTTAGATACAGTTACGGCACTTCCTGTTTCTGCCGGAGAGAGGGGAGAGAGGGGAGAGAGGGGAGAGAGGGGAGAGAGGGGAGAGAGAGGGGAGAGAGGGGAGAGAGGGGAGAGAGGGGAGGCCGTCCCAAAGCTTGCCACTGTATTTACTCCCTCCATCTGACAGGAGGGAGCCTCGTTGAGCTGCGAGTGTGGCTACAGACGGAGTTCACTCTGTCACGGAGGGGTAGGGTCGAGGGAGTGGTTTGGGATTGGGCCTGAAAATGCCGATCGGGAGAGCCGATCACATGACGTACAATACATGACACCTTTCTCTGTGCGCGGCTAAACAAGCTCGCCAAAATGGCTTCACCGGTCTGGCAGTCTTTTAAGGTGTCCGAAAGAGACAGTAAAATAATAATCTGGGTAGGAAGGAGGACTGGGAAATTGTTGGGCCATTAGCTGTTCTGTGGTTTCTGCCCGGCAACAGAAAAACAAATGAACTTGTTGTCCTTAAATAAACATTTCAAAAGCTCAATTAGGAAGTTTAGTTTAAGCTTAATGGAGAGGCGTGAGGTGGAGAGGCGTGAGGTGGGAAGGTGTGAGGATTTCTCAGGCAGTCGGGAAGTGTCAATCAGAATCAAATGAATTTAAAAAGTGGAGGAGAGTTGAAACAACAGGCTGGATGAGGCAGTTTCTCATTTAGTGGATTCGTGTGGAATAAACTGACAGCAGCTGTAATTAAAGACACACAGGGATTTGTGTATTCCCTCTTTTTTTTTTTTTTAACCTTGTTGTTTTTTCTACATGTTCCAAGATATATTCTTTGCACGCCCACTTAAGCGTGAGGTTAGGTGGTGAGAGAGGCCGGGGGATGATGGGGAAACATCGCTCTTCTTACGGCTAATACCCTCTGAAGCCGCCACTGTAAAATTAGCCCAGATCGGAGGTGGTGGTGAACGCTATTTGCTTGAAGCAGCAGGAAATAGGGTCTGAAGCACACATACTCATTAAAGTAATAGCCAGCTCTTAGAAACTGACGTATGGACGAATGTCTGTGGTGAAGAAGTGCTGCGGCGGGCGAAGGTCACAGAGTCCGCTGAATCGAAGAATCTTCTGCTTGTCCTCCAACGACCTCTTTGTTCCACCGCAGTCATTTTGGTTTCCCCCTGATTCCCTTTTCCCATACAATTGAGCAAATCACCTACTTTACACAAAGTACATTTCCACTAATTGTGAGAACCTAAGGGGGACGATTCGGGCAGCATGTCGGCATCGTGAATACGAATTAAATCAACCACTTTTCTTCTTGTCTCTCGTCTTTTTTAATAATGCAGTAACATCAAAGAGGGTGAACTTAATGAACGATGAGTATGACTGGGCTGCTGCTGAATCCAAGGAACAGCTGACTACCTAAAAACAAGACCAGTGCCATTATTGTAGAGGTCCCAGCTCTACCAATTCAGCTTGCAATTCCAGTTCATGTGACTTCTCCAAATTCAGAGCCAGCGTCTTAAACTTCTGATCATGAATCCAAGAATGAATTGTGGTCTAAAACCTCCAAATATTATAATAATAAGATCATCTCGTGGTCTTTGAGACATCGGTAACACGCGGTAAGATGCTACTGTCCATGTGTCTGTTTTAGGGTAACATTTTATTCATGCAACTTAGTTTGGATTATGCCATTTATTTCTAATTGAGTCATTGGATGGTGTGTGTGTGTGTGTGTGTGTGTGTGTGTGTGTGTGTGTGTGTGTGTGTGTGTGTGTGTGTGTGTGTGTGTGTGTTTGTGTGTGTTCTGATATCTAGGGTAATGAGCCAAAAACAAATTAGGGAGTCATTTTTATGGCTTGATTTATTCTCATCCATCCTCCTTCATTTTCATTTCTAATACGTACATGCAAATATATATATTAAAAACTATCTTGCTCAGGGCAAAGTAATCATTGATTGTGGAGAGTGACGTTTCTGCAGAGTGAGGCGGCATTTGTGTGTGTGTGTGTGTGTGTGTGTGTGTGTGTGTGTGTGTGTGTGTGTGTGTGTGTGTGTGTGTGTGTGTGTGTGTGTCAGGCAGCTGATGTGTTTTCTGTTATCTCATTGAGGACAGTTAAAAGAAAAAACGTGGCCACATTTTAAATGCATAAATCACTCAGCCTTAAAACTCATTAGGGCATGCATGAGTAGAGTGTGTGAGAGTGTGTGAGTGTGTGTGTGTGTGTGTGTGTGTGTGTGTGTGTGTGTGTGTGTGTGTGTGTGGCCTAGCATTACTATACTTGTGGGGACCTAAATCTGACTTGGTTAGGAGTAGGGTAAGGGTTAGGCATGTGTTGGTTCTGGTTAAGGTTATGATAAGTCTCCAGGAAATGCATGTAAGTCAATGTAATGTCCCCTGAAGTGATGTATACATGGTATGTGTGTGTGTGTGTGTGTGTGTGTGTGTGTGTGTGTGTGTGTGTGTGTGTGTGATAAAGGAAAAAAAAGAGTGTTTCAAAAAAGACTAAAATACTAAATTACTTTGTAGTTCATACTCCAGCAATTACCCAACGTTCCAAAGCTCTGTCTATGGTCAAAGGTCAGGAGAAGGGTTCTGATTGGACGACATAAATACGCTCTTAATTGTTTTTAAATGACAGACAGCTCCTCAGCCGATCTGTCGGAGCGGGAGACAGAGCTGTAAGTGATTTGTCTTTTTCTGTTTCTCTGCCCGACCACTCCGCCGTGAGTACGTTATAATGACCGGTTGGACGACTTGAATATGATTCTGATTACGGTGCGTGGACAGCACTCTGTGTTTTGTGTTTTCTCCCAGACAAACTCGCTCAAATAAAGTCGAGAAACGCAGTGTGAGAAAGTCCAGCATCTCAGCCTTTTAAAGACTGCTGTGTCCGACTGCTTTTATATCATCTCCTTTGGATTTAACCTGACTAGATGTACATCCTTTCAGAACATCTTCCACAGAGTGACTTTCAATACGTACACACTGTCCGAGTCCTCTCCTGCTGATGTTCAGGTGTATATCAGTATGTAGTGTCTTTACTTTAAAGAGTCCTCTCCTGCTGATGTTCAGGTGTATATCAGTATGTAGTGTCTCTACTTTAAAGAGTCCTCTCCTGCTGATGTTCAGGTGTATATCAGTATGTAGTGTCTCTACTTTAAAGAGTCCTCTCCTGCTGATGTTCAGGTGTATATCAGTATGTAGTGTCTCTACTTTAAAGAGTCCTCTCCTGCTGATGTTCAGGTGTATATCAGTATGTAGTGTCTCTACTTTAAAGAGTCCTCTCCTGCTGATGTTCAGGTGTATATCAGTATGTAGTGTCTCTACTTTAAAGAGTCCTCTCCTGCTGATGTTCAGGTGCATATCAGTATGTAGTGTCTCTACTTTAAAGAGTCCTCTCCTGCTAATGTTCAGGTGTATATCAGTATGTTGAGATGCCTATCACGTACAATGTGTTGGAGCGCTAGCCAATAGAAGCGCGAGTTTTCCGTAGTGATGTCACTATGTTCCGGAACTTTGGGATTTTAGCCTTTGCAGACCATTTGCATGCACACAAACCTTTATAACACACTACAGGGAAGGGAAAACTATTAAAAAAATCCTCAGGAATATTCACAGGTAGAAAAGTAAAACGCTCTTCCTCTGCCGAAGGTAAGAGTTAACGGAGTTTTTCAAGATAAGGAGCAGAATGAGGAGGAGGAGGATCTGGAGGGAAGAGATATGATTCAGCAGAGAGAGGGAGATGTGAGGAACAGCCAAACGTTTCCCACCAGTCTCACACACACACACACACACACACACACACACACACACACACACACACACACACACACACACACACACACACACACACACACACACACACACACACACACACACACTCAGCATAGTATTAACAGTAAGATCACGTTGCGTAACACCTTCCCTCCCTGCTGCTGCTTCTTCCTTTTCTGTCCCGTGTCATGGCTTTAGATGAAGTACCGGATTCCTGTTTTTCCTTTACTTACTGCTACACTTAAATGTTAATCTATATCGAAAATCTTACCATGCATTGTCCTTAAGTTTGAAGTCAGTGAAGGAGATTAAATGAACTGGCAAGTACAAATAAGTTTTACATATTCACGTAAGCTGACGTCTTCCAGGTTTGATAACAGCAATGCTATTTGTGTGAGTTAGGGTTAGAAATGGATGATTAGTATAAAAGCCTAAACTACTGGAAAAAAGTGTAATTTTTTAGAGGAAACCTGAGATTTCTGAATATACTGAATATATGATATACTATATACATTTGTATGGTGCTCATATTGTAAATTAGTATTTATCAACTTAAATTTAAACCTTGAAGAACCCACTTTATCAATGATGTACTAAATTATGGTCATCCTTATTATGCAATATTATGGAAGCGAGAGAGAAAAGAGTGTGTGTGTGTGTGTGTGTGTGTGTGTGTGTGTGTGTGTGTGTGTGTCTGTGTGTGTCTGTGTGTGTGTGTCCACATTCCTTCATTCATTGCTTTAAAGTGTGCGTTCAGCGTGTGAAGTGGTCACACCAGGAGCAGAGATTAGTGAAGAGGACGTCAGACAGAAATACTCAGAGATGAGAGAGAGAGAGAGAGAGAGAGACAGAGACAGAGACAGAGAGAGACAGAGAGAGACAGAGAGAGAGAGAGAGAGAGAGAGAGAGAGAGAGAGAGAGAGAGAGAGAGAGAGAGATTAAAGAGTGGAGTGATACAAGTAAAGAGAGGATGGAGGTTAATGGGGAAGTCAATGGAGCTTAAACAGTCTCTTCAGCGAGATGGTCAATGGGTTTTATCAGCATAACACTTGAGTGAACAGAACTGAGAGAGACAGTCAGAGCGTCAATGAGCTGTTAGCATTAGCACTGCATGAGACTCCTATCTATTCATCTGGAACGTTTTTAAGTTAATCTTGCAACATGTTGTATTATTCAGCCCTAATATATGTGTATGCCAGATCTCTATTAGTGTAAGAATAAGCAAGGTGCTCTAAACGGCAGGTCAGTGTGATGTATCAATAATTGTGAGAATAACAACATGGCACAGAAAGAGGAAGACACGTTGTCCTTCTCTCGGTTGGCTCCACATGTCCATGTTATGCGAGTGACCTTCACACTTGATAATAGCATTTCTCACAGAAACTAATACTCTCTGCACGCCTCTTCCTTCAGTGTAATGTGAACTGAATGTCAATGCTGATTACATTACATTACATGTCATTCGTTAGACGCTTTTATCCAAAGCGACTTACATACATTCAGTACTGTGGACAATCCCCACAGGAGCAAAGTGTCTCAGGGACACACCGACATGCTGACTGCAGTGGGACTCGAACTTGCTGCTACCCCCTGATTCGAAGTCCAGCACACTATCCACTGAGCCACAGCCTCCCATGATAATACGATACGATATACACAGATGCACAGACTGACAATGGCGACCTATTGCACTACCCTCATGGCCAACATTTAAAAAGTACATTTCATTAGACTACATTTCATTTCATGTGAATGTTAAGAAGCTTAATCGACATAGGTAGGAATGAGTGCTTATAGCGATATGATAACAACTTCAAACTCTGACTCCTGCAGGGACGGGTCGCTTGGTTAACTTAAACCTGCAAATTATTATTCATAAGGTTTGAATATCTATACTAACCAGAAAGGAGAGAGGACTGGAGTCGATGGCAGAGCATTGTTAGCCGATCCTGGTAAATGTGTGATTTATACCAAGAGATCAAAGTATCTTAAGTGACTTATTCTGAGCTTAAGGTGCTAATTATGGAGAATTGCATGTCAGAAGAAGAATCAATTATCTGGATTAGTTGAATATATATAACATGGGTAAAGTACAAGTACCTAACCAGTGTACTTCAACTGTACATGACTTGATAAGTGTACTAAGTTTCCTACCAGCAGTGCGCTCAGAAACACCTTAAAGACGCAATATAAACGTTAAGATGCATTATCAGGTGTTACCAGGCAGATCTGAGCGGCCTGAGGAGAAGGCTGAGAGGAAGATAAAGGGAAGGAAGGAGTGTGACTGGAAAGAGCTGATAGCTGTAAGTGATTCATAAAATTACCCCGTGATAAAAAGCTGTTTTCTCAAACACAGCTGTGGCCCTTCCTGTTGGTCAGTGGCCGTTTCTTCATCACTCATATCAAATAAAGCCTTTACCGTCCCTACTGTGACACCTCTTTTCACCCTCTGTCTGAAACCAGAGCCCAGTCTGCTCTGATTGGTTAGCTGGCCGGCTCTGTTGTGATTGGTCAACCTGCTTAGAGATGTCCCGCCCCTTAGCCTATCACGTACCATGTGTTGGAGCGCCAATAGAGGCGCTAGTGCTGCGCCTGGGGGATGTTGGCTTATCAGGCGCCTGCAGCTCACAGCCAAAGTGCGAGCGAGAGAGCGAGCGAGCGAGAGAGGGAGAGAGGGCGCACCGGTACCAGCGCTGTTGTTATTAGAATCTGGTGCTAGCTGCGCTAACGGATATAAGAAGAAGATGTTTCTACAACCAGGGTGGAGGAGAGCTCTCCTGTCAGACTGAGAGGCTCAGTGAGGTAAAGGACTCTGAGTGTTTAGATAGTTCATTTTAGTCTAAGTTATCTCAGTGGGTCTCAAACGGTTTGACCACAAATTTGATTATTAAAATGTAAACCGATCTTTTTCATATGGGTGTTTTAGAGTTGTACCCCCTAGATCAGGTCTCTAGTAATTGTGTGCTCAAAGTGCACCAGATTGAAGCATTTTACTTTAAAATGTTCAAAACAAATCTTCCCGGGGAGGCAGACCCCCGGACCCCCCTAGAGGATGTGACGTCCACCCCCCAATTAAAACAAGCCATGTTGACGTATATTAACTATGTCAATACGTTTCTGTTTTTGTAGTGTATTTGTCTTTTGTAGAGATTTTTCATTTATTCTTTATATATAAAATCTCGTCTAGGGCAGCACCTTGGCTAGAACCGGCCCTGGTGCTAGGCCTCGAGAGCCTTTCTTGTGCTGACACATAGAAACAAATTGGTGGGGCACACGCTCACATTATGCTGGGCCCACGTGCCTTAGCACCGCTGCTATGACTCCATCCTAGGGGAAACACTGAACATACAGTCAGGAAGGGAGATTTGTGCCTTTGCAGACCATTTACATGCACTAAAACCTATAGAACGCACTACAGGAAACATTAAAAAAACAATCCATTTTAATCTGGTGGCAGCAAATGATCTGAGACGTTGGAAAAATTCTACTTTCTATCCTTTCAAAGACAAACTGTGCTACCGTGAAAGTGAAAGAACTCAAAATCCAAGTGTTTATGTGTTTAAAAGCGAGTGCATAGCCAGC
>CADEHL010001139.1:95000-112500 GCA_902827135.1 Harpagifer antarcticus | reverse complement strand
AGCTATCGATATTAGAAACTGAATGGAAAACTGACAAGTTGGGAGAAACAAACTTACATATAGGAAAAACAGTATGTTACTGTAACTATGTCATTGTTTTTATTGTCTCATTTTCAGAAACAACAGAAACAAAAGATGAATAGCAATACACTGGAAAAATTAGAGAGAATGAGATCTATATAGCTTTACTGATCTGCTCTTTAGCGTCTGTCTGGCCACATAGCCTCATCTACGTCACGGCGTATGTCTTCCCTTGCAAGGCAGCGTGGGAAATATCTCCTTGCGTGTCGACACCACCCTTGACAGGATTCCGCAGAGATGTCCCGACAGCCAGCATTCAATGCGTCCAAAAGGGGCGTTCTGTCATGAGGATGATGGTCATAAACCTTCCATCTCCAGGCAGAGAAGAACTCCTCAATGGGGTTTAGACATGGGGAGTATGGAGGGAGGAACTCCATGGCCATGTGTGGATGAGCCTCAAACCATGCCCTCACGTCACGCGAGTGGTGGAATGCCACATTGTCCCATATGACCACGTGAACCGACCTCACTTGATCCCTCTCTTCTGGTGGCACAAGTCGGTCATACAGGACATCCAGGAAGGCAAGGACACGCTGCGTGTTAATGCTCCCATTACAGGGATGTGAGCAAGGACGCCTTGTGTCGAGACACAATGTTATGTTTCCTCCCCTTTGGCCTGGAACAAAGACTGTTGCTCTTTGCCCAATAAGGTTCCTCCCACGTCTCCTCACTTTGGAGAGGTTGAAGCCTGCTTCATCCACATATACAAAAACATGTGGTCATGCATTGCCTTCCAGCTCCATCATTCGCTAAAGAAAATGAACCGGACCGTTTTACATTACTGTAAGCAGTCCGACATTCTAAAAATATAGGCAAGCCATCACTGTGATTGAGGTCCTTACCTGTACATACCGGTGCCTTAACTCCTTCACACGGTCATAGTTGGGTTCAATAGGAACCTTATAGATCTGTTTCATCTCGAGGTGGTGCCTCTTTAACACCCGGTCAATGGTTGCAACACTTATAGATGGAGTGTTACTGAAGACATCCTGGTCTGCAATTATTCTGGCCTGAATCTCCCTTAAGCGGATTTCATTGTTGGCCACAACCATATCAACAATGGCAGACTCTTGTTCTGGAGTAAAGGCCTTTCCTCTGCCACCAGAGCGGGGTGCTCTTTCAGTTCTATCAATACATATTTGAGAATGTTATGTACTGTAATATAAAAAGTGATCGAAACCTACATAAAAATACAAATGCATGAAAAAAGGGTTACAGAGGCTTACCTATTTTCGTGCCTGAAGATCCTAATAATGGATGCCACTGTTGATCTCCGTATATTGGGCTGAACCCTTCGGCCAGCCTCCCTGAGGGACATGCCATGGTTTATGACGTGGTCCACAATAGTTGCACGGGTGTTGTCCGAAAATTACTGTTCGCATTGGTCCCCTTTCAACTCTTCCACCACGCATACGTACAGCCCTCCCTCTTCCTCTCTGAACAACAGGGTTCCCTCTTCCTCTCTGAACAACAGGGTTCCCTCTTCCTCTCTGAACAACAGGGTTCCCTCTTCCTCTCTGAACAACAGGGTTCCCTCTTCCTCTCTGAACAACAGGGTTCCCTCTTCCTCTCTGAACATCAGGGTTCCCTCTTCCTCTCTGAACATCAGGGTTCCCTCTTCCTCTCTGAACAACAGGGTTCCCTCTTCCTCTCTGAACAACAGGGTTCCCTCTTCCTCTCTGAACAACAGGGTTCCCTCTTCCTCTCTGAACAACAGGGTTCCCTCTTCCTCTGTGAACAACAGGGTTCCCTCTTCCTCTCTGAACAACAGGGTTCCCTCTTCCTCTCTGAACATCAGGGTTCCCTCTTCCTCACTGAACAACAGGGTTCCCTCTTCCTCTCTAAACAACAGGGTTCCCTCTTCCTCTCTGAACAACAGGGTTCCCTCTTCCTCTCTGAACATCAGGGTTCCCTCTTCCTCTCTGAACATCAGGGTTCCCTCTTCCTCACTGAACAACAGGGTTCCCTCTTCCTCTCTGAACAACAGGGTTCCCTCTTCCTCTCTGAACAACAGGGTTCCCTCTTCCTCTCTGAACAACAGGGTTCCCTCTTCCTCTCTGAACATCAGGGTTCCCTCTTCCTCTCTGAACATCAGGGTTCCCTCTTCCTCTCTGAACAACAGGGTTCCCTCTTCCTCTCTGAACATCAGGGTTCCCTCTTCCTCGCTGAACAACAGGGTTCCCTCTTCCTCTCTGAACAACAGGGTTCCCTCTTCCTCTCTGAACAACAGGGTTCCCTCTTCCTCGCTGAACATCAGGGTTCCCTCTTCCTCGCTGAACATCAGGGTTCCCTCTTCCTCTCTGAACAACAGGGTTCCCTCTTCCTCGCTGAACATCAGGGTTCCCTCTTCCTCTCAGAACATCAGGGTTCCCTCTTCCTCTCTGAACAACAGACCTGAGTACTTCTACTTTTACTGAAGTACAAGATCTGAGAACTTCTACTTTTACTGAAGTACAAGATCTGAGTACTTCTACTTTTACTAAAGAACAAGATCTGAGTATTTCTACTTTTCCTCAAGTACAAGATCTGAGTACTTCTACTTTTCCTCAAGTACAAGATCTGAGTACTTCTACTTTTACTAAAGAACAAGATCTGAGTATTTCTACTTTTCCTCAAGTACAAGATCTGAGTACTTCTACTTTTACTGAAGTACAAGATCTGAGTACTTCTACTTTTACTAAAGAACAAGATCTGAGTATTTCTACTTTTCCTCAAGTACAAGATCTGAGTACTTCTACTTTTACTCAAGGACAACGTCTGAGTACTTCTCCACCTCACAGTGACAGCACCTTTAGTCTTGCATAACTGATGGAGAATGAAAACATCGAAGAGAATACAGAGATCTGAAGTGACAGCATAGCCTATTTCTGATGACTGGTGAAAGTGTGTGTGTGTGTGTGTGTGTGTGTGTGTGTGTGTGTGTGTGTGTGTGTGTGTGTGTGTGTGTGTGTGTGTGTGTGTGTGAGAGAGTTGTTTCTGAGCCTGTGGGGAGACATCACTCCGTCTCATCTGGAGCTGAGAGACATTTGCAGAAACACACACTGAATGATGCAGAACATGTCGCTCATCTGCTCTCCTCTCGTGCTTTGAGTCCTAATGAAACTGTCCTGTGATTGGCTAATGAAACTGTCCTCTGATTGGCTGCGTTAATACAGCGGGAAGGCTATCATTAAACCTCAGATGAAGCAAAAACCCAACAACGGCTCTGACATGAAAACAGCCCGAGGCAGCGTCCAATAACACAGCGGTGGTTTGTGAATGAAGATGTGCTCATAATGAATGGAGACACATGTTATACATTCATAAGATCAGAGAGGCCCTTTTATGCTTTATGGCTTTTCCCTTTCCTGTAGTGTGTTATAGGTTTGTGTAAAACAATACAGCACGGAAAGAAGCCACAAAAAACAAATATTGAAGTCACTTGTTTTTCATTATCCATGGCATAATAGCAAACACCATATGGGGACTACTTAACCCTTCTTAAAATCACATTTAGTGCTAATAAATAATTGATATTTAGCCTTGATTAATGTTACATTTTAGTGTTTTTCCATGACAATATAATACATTTAAATATACAGTAAATTAGACGTTTATTTTCTCGAGTAAAAAATGCAGCTTTCCGATTAAAATGTGTACAAAAAACCGCATAATTTGTTACATAAGAAATTTTACTCTTTTCAATTCTATTTAAGGTAAATATTAAGTGTAAATTATTGAAGAAAATATCTGTTCTTGATTTCTTTTTTTTACCTAAAGCCATGCAGAAGATGTGTTGTATGTGTCTACAGCACATGTGTCAAACTCAAGGCCCGGGGGCCAAATCAGGCCCTTGGTGGATTTCATTTCGGCCCGCAGGATAATTTCTAATTCCTATTAGATCTGGCCCGCCGGTATATTGCACGCACACCTTCACTCCATCCTGAGGGTCTCCTCCGCTCAGAGCCTGAGCCCAAACATTGATGACCTTGCCCCCAAGATGAGATGCCAAGTATCTGAGCTAGCATCACAGAGCAGCACACTGACGTCACGAGCTACCCACAATGCAACGCGCCATAAATACGCCATTTTCCTGGATGTGCAAATATCCTGGAGGTGCTAATATAAACAGCTAGCTAACGTAGCCAGGCAGAGCGCACTAGGTTTTTTTTCTGAATTAACGACCGAAGAAATCGCTGCATGTCTTCGGATTACATCTCTGGACTTGAGGGGTGGGCTCTAGGTCATTACCAGCGTGAACTAGAGCTGTGTGGGTTGTCGGGTCGCCCTTACAGACTGCCTGCAGATGTATGGAAAAACGATCCTCGAAAGTGGCCTTCGTCGATGTTGGCAGCATCTACGTCTATCTTCTGGAAACACCGGGTGAATACCCCACTTGCAATAATATTATCATGCCATTGCATATATGTGGTATTTTAGAGTTGACTAGATATTGATTAAGGCAATAGACTATGATATTCTGCTTGCACCTCGCGTGAAAAGGCGGATACCGGAAGTACGGTGTCGCCCTCGGCCCAATACCCGTATGTGTGTGAAAGAATGGACGTTTCCTTCTGCACTTTCTTTCTTGAGACAACAGGGCAAGGGTTAGATGAACGAGATCGCGGATACAAGCGGCCGAGATGGGTTTTCTCCGCAGGGGCTGGTGTCTCCCTTAGGGATAAGGTGAGAAGTTCAGTCATCCGGGAGGGACTAAGCGGGAGAGGATGGATGGATAGATGGAACAGGGCATGTTTGGTTTATTCTTTGAGGGAAATAGTTTTGTTGAAGCTGTTGTTGGCCTGTGGGAAAATGTAATCATAAGAAATGACTCTGGAAAAGCTGCACATAGAGCCATAAGAAATGAATGCAGCTGATTATTTAATGTTTAATGTAATAAGCAATCACTTAAGATTTGTTAGTTCCAGGTTTAATATGTGCAATAAGTTCATTTCAATACGTTTTGCAATAAACATTGAACCAGTCCGGCCCTCCACTAGTACCCATTTTGTTATTTTGGTCCACTGTGTATTTGAGTTTGATACCCATGCTCTCCAGCCTGAAAGACAAGACCCAGGGCAACAGAAAACCTCCATGTCCCTTTAAAAGCGTATTTCGGGAAGCAGCCTGTGGATGAATTATCTGGATTATGAAAGCTGATGAGAGGGGTTTTAGAGAGTTAATCAAACACAAATTCAAATACAGAATTTAGAAAAGTGACGTTTTGCATTGCGGGTGCCTAAGATAAAAAATTATCTTATATATATTATTGCTTTGGCAACAACGGCCTCTCATGTCAGACCAATAATTCTCATTTAGCCGAGAGGAGGAGAAACAGCAGCGTTTGAACGGCCATATTTGGATCTCCTCCACATTCCTCCCTCCTCCCACATCCCTCCCACACATTTCAGCACTCACTCCCGGCTGAAATGCTCCAGTGGAAACGTCTGCTTTCATCCGGCTCCAAGTGGCCCAGGAGAGAAAATCAAGAGCGCTGTAAATGCCTCGGCGTGAGAGAGTCATTTTCACTCATTCCCTGAAGACAACGAGAGGGCTTTTCCAAAGAAACAAGTTTCACAACTCCGCCCTCAGACCGCTGACACCTTTCAATAAAAAAGTTAGAAAACTGTCAAAGGAACTATAGTTTCACGGGAAGACTAGGGGTAGAGGAATGTGAGACTTTGGCGAGGGATATTGGAACAAACTCCCAGGTCCGCTGCAACTCTGATTACTTTCAGATCCAGGCTGAAGACTTTTCTTGTTTCCGCTGCTTTTAATTGAGCTATTCACATCTTACACTGTAACTTTTATTCATGTTGCTTTTAATGTCTTTCATTTTTGTAAAGCACTTTGAATTGCCTTGTGTTGAAAAGTGCTATAGAAATGCCTTCAACCACTTTGACTACAGCTGTGATTCTAGGTCCAAAAGTTGAAAGTGAAACATCATAACTCCACCAAACATGCTTTGAAATGACGTCTGAGTCTGGAAGTCATAATGAGAAAACCCCCTGCTTAGCACAAAGGGAATGTAAAGACAATAGCGCAGGACTTATATTGCTCTAAGAGGTATGTATCCTCCCTGAACCCATTAGTACCTGGCAGGCAGTGATACAGCCACACTGAGGATCTAAAAAGTAGTCCCAGAGGTTCTGTTATTCTGCCTCGATGCCCAGCTCTCCTCCTGTGAGGTCTGCGTGCTTCCTATGGTTGAAGCTGTTTTCACTCTTTCTGTAATCTGGCATTACTGGCACACTGAGCACACTATCGTTAAATGCATGGAAACAAACAGGAAGTGAGATTGAGTTAGTTCTGTTTCAAAATCACTCATCGCTAGAGTTTGTATTGCATCTAATTCTCGTTTAGAGGCGTGATTGAGCTTTTTGAACATTAAAGTAGAGACACTACATACTGATATACACCTGAACATCAGCAGGAGAGGACTCTTTAAAGTAGAGACACTACATACTGATATACACCTGGACATCAGCAGGAGAGGACTCTTTAAAGTAGAGACACTACATACTGATATACACCTGAACATCAGCAGGAGAGGACTCTTTAAAGTAGAGACACTACATACTAATATACACCTGGACATCAGCAGGAGAGGACTCTTTAAAGTAGAGACACTACATACTGATATACACCTAGACATCAGCAGGAGAGGACTCTTTAAAGTAGAGACACTACATACTGATATACACCTGAACATCAGCAGGAGAGGACTCTTTAAAGTAGAGACACTACATACTAATATACACCTGGACATCAGCAGGAGAGGACTCTTTAAAGTAGAGACACTACATACTGATATACACCTGAACATCAGCAGGAGAGGACTCTTTAAAGTAGAGACACTACATACTGATATACACCTGAACATCAGCAGGAGAGGACTCTTTAAAGTAGAGACACTACATACTGATATACACCTGAACATCAGCAGGAGAGGACTCTTTAAAGTAGAGACACGACATACTGATATACACCTGAACATCAGCAGGAGAGGACTCTTTAAAGTAGAGACACTACATACTGACACTACATAATAGGGCCTCTTTAAAAGTATAACTTCTCCGGATTCAGTGAAGTTCAGGACATATCACATAAAGTGGGATTTCACCCTTTCAAGCCCAAGAAAAAAAGTATCCCTAGGCCACCAGGGTGGGTGGAGGGGGTCCGGAGGACGGGACTAAGCTGACCGCCCAGGAGCCCAGTAGGGGACCAGGAAGGGATCTCGGGCGGACGACCCGGGGGCACGGCAGAAGCCGAGAAGGGGGACTCGGGCGGACGGCCTGGGGGCAAGGCAGAGTCCATGGTGGGGGTCTCGGGCGGACGGCCCGGGGGCAAGGCAGAGTCCATGGTGGGGCGTAGGCCACAGCGGGCGAACTCAGGGGGCCGAGCATGAGGGCGAAGGCAGCGGCAGGAAGAGTCAGGGGGCCGGGCTCGAGGACGAGGGCAGCGGCAGGAAGAGTCAGGGGGCCGGGCTCGAGGACGAGGACCGCGGCTCACAGAGGGTCGGGATCGAGGGCGAAGACCAGACAGCTCCGGAGGCCGGGCAGGACCCGGTGTCGGCCGGACAGGAACCGGAGCCGGCGGGACAGGCTTCGGCAGGATCCCCCACGGAAGAGGACCAGGAGTTGGCAGGACCCCCAGCAGGAGAGAGGTTGGCGGGACCTCCGACGAGACAGGACAAAAGGTTGGCAGTACCCCCGGCAGGAGAGTAGACGGCGGGACCTCCAACGGCACAGGACACAGGGTTGGCAGTACCCCCGGCAGGTGAGTAGACGGCGGGACCTCCAACGGAACAGGACATAGGGTTGGCAGGACCCCCGGCAGGAGAGTAGTCGGCGGGACCTCCAACGGGACAGGACATGGGGTTGGCAGGAACCCCGGCAGGAGAGTAGTCGGCGGGGCCTCCAACGGGACAGGACACAGGGTTGGCAGGACCCCCGGCAGGAGAGTAGTCGGCGGGGCCTCCAACGGGACAGGACACAGGGTTGGCAGGACCCCCGGCAGGAGAGTAGTCGGCGGGGCCTCCAACGGGACAGGACACAGGGTTGGCAGGACCCCCGGCAGGAGAGTAGTCGGCGGGGCCTCCAACGGAACAGGACATAGGGTTGGCAGGACCCCCGGCAGGAGAGTAGTCGGCGGGGCCTCCAACGGGACAGGACACAGGGTTGGCAGGACCCCCGGCAGGAGAGTAGTCGGCGGGGCCTCCAACGGGACAGGACACAGGGTTGGCAGGACCCCCGGCAGGAGAGTAGTCGGCGGGGCCTCCAACGGAACAGGACATAGGGTTGGCAGGACCCCCGGCAGGAGAGCAGTCGGCGGGGCCTCCAACGGGACAGGAAACAGGGTTGGCAGGACCCCCGGCAGGAGAGTAGTCGGCGGGGCCTCCAACGAGACCGGACAAAGGGTTGGCAGGAACCCCGGCAGGAGAGTAGTCGGCGGGGCCTCCAACGGGACAAGACATGGGGTTGGCAGGACCCCCGGCAGAGGGCTAGTCTGCGGGACCTCCAACTGGACGGGACATGGGGTTTGAGTGGGGACTCGAGAGAGGGCTTGAGAGGGAACTTGAGAGGAAACTGGAGAGTGGACTCGAGAAGGAACTCGAGAGGTAACTCGAGAGGGGACCTGAGAGGGGACTTGAGAGGGGACCTGAGAGGGGACTTGAGAGGGAACTCGAGAGGAGACCTGAGGGGAAACTTGAGAGGTGACTCGAGAGGGAACTCGAGAGGGGACTAGAGAGGGGACTTGAGAGGGAACTCGAGAGGAGACCTGAGGGGAAACTTGAGAGGTGACTCGAGAGGACACTGGGGAGTTGACTTGAGAGGGGACTCGAGAAAAGACTCGAGAGGGAACTCGAGAGGGGACCTGAGAGGGGACTTGAGAAAGGACTCGAGAGGGAACTTGAGATGGGATGAGGGAAGGGACTAGAGAAGTGACTCGAGGAGGGACTTGAGAAGTGACTAGAGGTGGGACTGGAGAAGGGACTAGAGAAGGGACTAGGACAGCTGGGGCCAGAGCTAAGGCTGGAACCATGGCTGCTGGGGCCAGAACTGGGGCTGGAACCATGGCTGCTGGGGCCTGTACTGGGGCCGGAACTATGGCTGTGTGGGCCGGTTCTGTAGCCGGAACCATGACTCTTGGGGCTCGGATTGCTAGCCTGGACTTGCGACTCCTTCTCCTAGAAGCCGCCTGAAGGCTCCGTGGACCTCCAAAAGCCAGCCGAGTTCCAGAAAACGCCTCCTGGACAGGAGCAGGAACTGGGGCGGAAGCACTGGTTGACTCCAGACGGAACACACCGAGACGTTTATAGTCCGCAGGCTGGAAATCACACGCCCAGATGAAGTTCAACATCCAGTCAGGTAAGAACTTCACCAAGTCCGGTTTCTCCATAGCCAACCGGTGCGCCTCTACCAGAGCGGCCTCCTTCTGCCGAACACTGGACGCTCCCCTCCACCAATCATAGCAGCAAGCCAAAGCAAATGAAAAATGCTTGTAATTCCACCTCAAATGGGTCATCTGCTGGGTCCATCTCTGGTCGGTGCTTTCTGTCACGGTTGAGTGAAGGAAGCAGGACCCAAGCGCAGATAACTTTGATAAACCTTTATTTCAAGGCTAAAATGGAACGAATACAGACAAACACAGAACACTCACCGGTGAAGTCCGTCACCAACAAAAGAAGCACCGACACTGAACACAGCACGAGACAAGACTAAATACAGGGAGGGATAATTACCAGACACAGGTGAACACAATCGGCAAACGAGACACAGGTGAGGAGGGAGGAGAAAAACACAAGAGCCACAGGTGAACACAATTAGCTAACGAGACACAGGTGAGGAGGGAGGAGAACACACAGGGACACTAACGACAGGAGGAAAACATGACAGAGAACAGTGAAAACACCCAAACCTAGACAGAACTGTGACACTGCATACTGATATACACCTGAACATCAGCAGGAGAGGACTCTTTAAAGTAGAGACACTACATACTGATATACACCTGAACATCAGCAGGAGAGGACTCTTTAAAGTAGAGACACTACATACTGATATACACCTGAACATCAGCAGGAGAGGACTCTTTAAAGTAGAGACACTACATACTGATATACACCTGAACATCAGCAGGAGAGGACTCTTTAAAGTAGAGACACTACATACTGATATACACCTGAACATCAGCAGGAGAGGACTCTTTAAAGTAGAGACACTACATACTGATATACACCTGAACATCAGCAGGAGAGGACTCTTTAAAGTAGAGACACTACATACTGATATACACCTGAACATCAGCAGGAGAGGACTCTTTAAAGTAGAGACACTACATACTGATATACACTTGAACATCAGCAGGAGAGGACTCTTTAATGACCAATACATCACCTCAAGTTAAACAATGCTTGGCTCACAAAGTAGCAAGACTTGTTTGTCACTCCTCTTCAGCCATGATTAGAGATGTAGGAGAAAGTAAAGGATGACAGACAGCAGGGTGAGAACAGACCACTGTTTAAATGCACATGAATATGGATGCAGTGACTTAGAAGAAGTAAATAAAAAATGTGGTGATCAGACAGCTTCATTCTGAGCGAGAGGACGGGTGTTTCTGCAGCTTGGCTGGAGTTTCAGACGCCCCCTCTCATCCCCTGCCAAAGGATCCAGGGGCCACCGGGACTCCAGACGGTTTTGGAAAGCCTTTTTTGTATTTATTTCCCCCCAGCAACAGCTTTTTTGGAATGAGGCAGATGTAAACAATTACAGAGCAAAACGCTCATGATGAGGATGAAACAGAGAGGGGGGGTGAGATGAGTTTCATAACAGAAAAGGCGTAAATAGAGATTATTTTTTTAAGTAAAAGGGTCCCTCTTCCAGTGAAAACAGTCAGGATCAGCGGTTTCTCTTCACATGGGGAGTCTCAATCGAAGGGAAATAAACTGAGACTGTCACAGACGGAAAATCTAGCATGTGTGCGTCACACACAGTACGACAGGTCAGAGGAAATCCCAACTGGATCCAACAGAAAGCCCTTCTTCTGTCTTTAGATTTATAAAAAGGGAAGCCAAACTGTCGTTATACAGCAGTAGAAAAAGTAAAGTTTGAAGAAGGACATGACGGGAAGCCCTTCCTGTTTTCATCTGACTCGTCAACGCTAGAATTTCGACTCTAGATTGTTTAAAGAAATAGGAAGCTGATGATTTTATTACAAAAAAATGTGTTTTAAAGATGTCATGACCGAAAGAACGAGATCGCGGATACAAGCGGCCGAGATGGGTTTTCTCCGCAGGGTGGCTGAAGTTCAGTCATCAAGGAGGGACTCGGAGTTGAACCGGTCCTCCTTCGCGTCGAAAGGAGCCAGTTGAGGTGGTTCGGGCACCTAGTTAGGATGCCACCTGGGCGCCTCCCTAGAGAGGTGTTCCAGGCACGTCCAGCTGGGAAGAGACCAAGGGGTAGACCTAGGACCAGGTGGAGGGATTATATCTCTTCGCTGGCCTGGGAGCGCCTTGGGATCCCCCAGTCAGAGCTGGTTGATGAGGGGAAAGGAACGTTTGGGGCTCTCTGCTGGAACTGATACCCCGAGACCCGACCAAGCGGGAGAAGATGGATGGATGGTGTTTTAAAGATGCTTTGTGTTCTGGCTGAGGATAAAACGAACGTAAACTGCTATTGTTGTACAGAAATATGATATAGTCTTTGTTGTATGAAACTACCATGTGGAATTTTGAGATTATGAAAACTGGAAAAAACTAAATTGGATTAAAGGAAAGTCCTGCACTTAGAGCAGCGGGATACAAATGGGAGAAGGGAATCTGAAGATGTGTAGGAAGAGAGGAAAGAGAGGGACAGATGGAGATGTGACCTCCAGTAAACCCGGACATAAAACTAAATTAAGCAAATCATTCATGATTTAAAACGTCTCTTGCAATACACCCTGGGGATCAGTGCTCACCTGAAGGGAAGATGAACCGGCTCCAGTTAAACAGGCCGCTCTGCACAGCTGTAAAACTGAAGAAGTGCGTTGCCAGATTCAAACAGACTTGGCCAGATTCCCTGAATACACAGAACTCCGAAAACTACAGAAAATGCAGATTCCTTTCATCTCCCTAAGTGGTTGCTGAGCACAACGCCGTCCTAAAATAGATTTCAAGGTAACGACTCCCCACGCTGCCTGAATAATTCATCCCCCCCCCCCCTTTCCCCTGGAATAAAAGCTGGGAAGTTTCTGCCAAAAATAAAAAGCCTCTAGTAAACACAAGCTCTTTAATATGCGTGTGTGTGTGTAGAAAAAAAGATAATTACATTACATTGTATTTAGCTGACGCTTTTATCCAAAGCGACTTACAATAAGTGCGTTCGACCAAGAAGATACAAACTTGAAGAAAACAGAATCATATAATCATCAGGTTTCATAGAGCTAAAACATTTCAAGTGCTACTCAACTGGCTTTAGATAAGCCAGTCCTTTATTGGTATATAAGTGCTTTGTTAGCAGTTCTATGGCTCGAAGTGGAGTCGAAAGAGATGAGTTTTCAGTCTGGAAGGTGTGTAAGCTTTCTGCTGTCCTGATGTCAATGGGAAGCTCTCTCAATGAGTGGGCATTACAGGGTAGACATGCTGCCTGGCATTTTGGCAAGCAGATGTGTGGTTTATGACACGATAGGGAGGAGGTCACGAGGTACAAGTGTGTCCACTGACTGTACACACACACACACACACACACACACACACACACACACACACACACACACACATACCAAGTATACATCACTTCAGGGGACATTACATTGACTCACATGAGTTTCCTGGTGACTTATCCTAACCTTAACCATAACCAACACATGCCTAACCCTAACCCTAACCCTAATCCTAAACCTAACCAAGTCTTCACCCCAAAATAAATGATTCCCCTCATGGGGACCTCCATTTTGTCCCCATAAGGGAGGCGAGTCCCCACACGTGACTGTGTAAACAGATGTAGGTCCCCACAAGTATAGTAATACTAGGCCACACACACACACACACACAGACACACACACACACACACACACACACACACACACACACACAGGAGTAGGTATTCACAGCTGTAGGCTTTGGGTGAGATCTTGTGTCATAACAGAAGACAAACAACTACTGCATTGTTTCTTTGCCAACCTGGAGCGAGGCCATGCGTCTGTCGAACAGCCGGTAAATCTTATCTGATTGTGAATCTCGTCAAACAGGTCCGACCTCTTACTCTGAGATGTTGTCAAAGAAAAGAAAACAATGTAAACCTCAGCTGGTATCCAACTGTCACAACAAACATGAATCCTCTGTGATTGCAATGGGATATAAATCTTCTTTCAGATGAAGAAGAGCAGATAGTTGGCCAGAAGGCAGCACACTGAAGCTCTAGCAGTGAGGATGCTTCAGTTGTTGACTTTGTACTGGGACCTATATCAAGCAAAGAAAGACAGAAAAATAACTCCCTGCCCAAGTTTACAAACCCACATTCACGCAGAATTAGTGGTCCCAGGAATGTCAGCCCAATGGCTTAGCGTGTCTCTGTCCTCTCTATTGTCTCTAAAATAAGCGGATCTGTCACTTCAACTTCAACAGTCAAGTCAAAGTCAACTTTATTGTCAATCTTTCAGTTTGTGTGCACAGACAGAGAGATCGAAATACCCACAATCTAAAAATATGTATACAAATATGTATATACCTATATGTACACAATCAAAAGACACATTTATGGGTGTTTCTCAATGTCGAGGAAGGCTGCTCCAGAGCCACTATTTCAGGCATTCTACGTCATCGAGTGCCGCCGAAGGACTGTTCCAATGTCCAGCATACTTGGAAATCTACCGAGCCCGGCGTTCGTCGTAGCGAGAAATCTCGAGGCTGCACATGTGTAGACTCCGCATTCTTAAAATCCCCACAATGCTTTGCGCACGGACCAATTTCGCCAAATCTGTGGCGGAGAATGTAAGGCGGGGCCTCTCATATGACGCACACTTGCACACTTCGCCTGTTCCACTCTTCGTTTTCCGAATGCCAGGAAGGATTCTTTCCTCGCTTCTGAAGCAACACGCTCGGAAGACATGTGCTACCAAGCAAGCGTACTCGACATTGAGAAACACCCCTAGTCTCAGCAGAGGGATTAAAAACCCTATCCCTGTACCGTGCGTTGCATCTCTAATCAACATGCTGTCTGATGATTCAATCGTACAGCTTCCTCCGCCTGTTCGTTCCTCTGCGTCCGTGTCTGATTGGTTGCTGTTCAAACATGCATTCTGTCTTTAACACGCATGCTTCAGCTAAGCCCCGTTTATTCACACATGGCTACAACTCCTGTCAGCCACAAACCTCTGGATGTTATTTGTTGGAAGCATAAGGCCCGAGGCTTTTTCCATTGTGTTGCGGGGTAGAAAAACACAGTGCTTTTTTTAATTCAGATATAATGAATATGCAGCCTTCAGCAGTAACAGTTGGCTCCATGTGAGAAGAAACCATGGCAACACAACACAAAATAAGTGAAGAAACCCAATGTGAAAAACACAAACTAATAACCTGTGTGTGAAAGAGGAACTGTTTGGGGACAGAGGGAGGACAGACGGTTCTAGTAGCATGTTACATATTATAGTAATTACAGACATATTGATGTTTTGTTTGTTTTACCCAACAAGCATTGCAATGTAACGGTTATAGTCTATTTCTTCTGAAAGCGATACAAAACGGTACAATCCCAATTTTTAATCCAGGTAATAATATGAACAATGGCACTCAAAGAGGCCCTATTATGCTTTTGGGGTATTTTCCTTCTCCTGTAGTGTGTTCTATAGGTTTTAGTGCATGTCAATGGTTTGCAAAGGCTACAATTCACGATGTAACACTCACACTCCTATTGGCTAGCGTTCCAACACATTGTACGTGATACGCTGAGGGGCGGGACATCTCTAAGCGGTTGACCAATCACAACAGAGCCGGCCAGCTAACCAATCAGAGCAGACTGGGCTCTGGTTTCAGACAGAGGGTGGAAAGAGGTGCTGCAGCACAGGCAGTATGAGAACAATAAAGAGCTTTTTGAACATTAAAGCATGGAGACATGAAGTAGAGACACTACATACTGATATACACCTGAACATGAGCAGGAGAGGACTCTTTAAAGTAGAGACACTACTGATATACACCTGAACATCAGCAGGAGAGGACTCTTTAAAGTAGAGACACTACATACTGATATACGCCTGAACATCAGCAGGAGAGGACTCTTTAAAGTAGAGATACTACATACTGATATACGCCTGAACATCAGCAGGAGAGGACTCTTTAAAGTAGAGATACTACATACTGATATACGCCTGAACATCAGCAGGAGAGGACTCTTTAAAGTAGAGACACTACATACTGATATACACCTGAACATCAGCAGGAGAGGACTCTTTAAAGTAGAGACACTACATACTGATATACATCTGAACATCAGCAGGAGAGGACTCTTTAAAGTAGAGACACTACATACTGATATACACCTGAACATCAGCAGGAGAGGACTCTTTAAAGTAGAGACACTACATACTGATATACACCTGAACATCAGCAGGAGAGGACTCTTTAAAGTAGAGAAACTACATACTGATATACACCTGAACATCAGCAGGAGAGGACTCTTTAAAGTAGAGACACTACATACTGATATACACCTGAACATCATCAGGAGAGGACTCTTTAAAGTAGAGACACTACATACTGATATACACCTGAACATCAGCAGGAGAGGACTCTTTAAAGTAGAGACACTACATACTGATATACACCTGAACATCAGCAGGAGAGGACTCTTTAAAGTAGAGACACTACATACTGATATACACCTGAACATCAGCAGGAGAGGACTCTTTAAAGTAGAGACACTACATACTGATATACACCTGAACATCAGCAGAAGAGGACTCTTTAAAGTAGAGACACTACATACTGATATACACCTGAACATCAGCAGGAGAGGACTCTTTAAAGTAGAGACACTACATACCGATATGAAGCTGAAAATGATCCTCTTTAAACTTGTGGAAGTATTTAATTCAAAAGTCCTTGCAAAACAGGATTGTTCACTCACTCAAGAATGCTTTGAAACATCTCTATAATTCATAAACTACTAAACCCACGTGTAGTTTACTTCTTCTTCTGTCCACTAACAGGATGTTGTGGAGCCCACCATGCAAACACCTAACCACCCTGAAGGCTGTAACAAGCCATCTTTGACCACACGTCCTCTCTACGGTAACATCATACCACACAGGTTTCAGACAGAATGTTTTCCTCATGGCACGGACACAAACAGACACCAATAATAACCTCCAACACAAGCATGTGTGGTCCTTGAGAGACTTCCTTTGTGTGTTTCTGGTGACTTCTTGGGACAAACAAGCATCACGGTCCTGCCCCAGCTCCCAAAACCTCAGACTGAGCTCCACACACAATTTTTGGGTGAATGATAGAGTGTCTGACTCAACGCATGCCTTTATGTTTTGTCTGGCACGGAGAATAAATCAACCCATTGGTACTGGACCGAACGTTGAGGTTTCCAACTGTTGACATCCCCAGAACAGCAGATATATATAATTTGTATTCTAGACATCATCTTTCAGCTTCTCCTCCACATGTACTTTATTATAATAGCTTTCACTTTTCACATTGTGTCACTGGCAGCTTTGACTTCAAGCAGATGCCAATCGGTAATGAAGAACAAAAGCAACACATCTGCTGTGGCTTTGGGAAGAGTGCATCCAACATGGCCTCAAAGAAAACGCCAACCTTTTATAATAAGCATAAAAAGACTGCGCTGAAAGCTGGGATAGAAAACAAAAGATATTAATAATAATCTGGGTAAACAAAATCTGCTGGCTGTACAGAAACACGCTCAGAGGGAAAGTTAAGTCCAACTGAAACTGGACTCCATCATTACATCTGCAGTTCTGAGGAAATTACGCAAACTAGACAAAAGTATTGGCGTTTGAAAGCTCCAATGTGTCAAACAGATATTATGGGATGAGCAACAGATGAGGTATTTTCTTGGAGACGTTGGTTTGGCCCATCAGGAGGATTGTGAAGCTGTGACATGATGAACTGCACACTGTAGGAGGGATCAATACTGTTACCAAAGACAGTTTTACGGATAGAGGGAAAGGGAAAAAGTGGAACAGATAGAGATAAAGATTGGCATCCTCCAGTGAAATAACTGAGATCTTCAATCAAGGATGTATGACGAGAACTGGATGCAGTATTCGAAGAGAGTCCGTGTTCATTCCCATGAAAGTTGCTAAGTGGCTTATGAAGCAAAAAACTGTAGGTACCAAAAGTATCCACAGCCACAGAGCAACAACCATACTAAACTCCTCAAGTCCTTTCTGCCATCATGGAGGATATTCCCATCCCTTAAAGGAGACA